>OX459113.1:67448443-68048443 GCA_949775065.1 Brachyopa scutellaris | reverse complement strand
TCACAAAGATTTCCATAAAAACTTGCATTTTCAGGTACTTTAAAATCCTTCCGTTAGTGAATTAGTTGTAGAAACAAATTTTCCGTTTTTCAATGCTTTTGACATTAGGAAACGAGTAACAGAGTACCAAATTTCCACTTTCGGAAATGTAAATCCGAAAGTAATAGATTTCATTCCGCTATCGAAATAGAGAGTACAAAATATTCGTTTTCGGAAAATTTCACTTTCGAAACGAAATACAGAGTAGGGCCCCTGATCTGTACGCCACCAAATCGTCTGCGTACGCTATACCAAATTTAAGCGAACCTACAAGATCACTTGTATAAATGTTGAACAGTATCTGAGAATTCACCGCACCCTGTTGTAAACCGTTTTTAAAATCAAAGATTGTACTCGAAATTACGTTGCCACATTTGACGACAAACTTCTTTCCCATTAACATATCGTGGGTATGCAAATATACTACATATCGTAGTATATTTGCATACCCAGCCTGGTCAGCTTATAGAAAAGCCCATCTAACCATACGGTGTCGAAGGCCTTTTCGAAGTCAACCAGGCAGGCACCAGTGCATTGTTTTTTAGCGTTATTACATTGAATGTCGGAGACCAGTTTTGACGCGGCATGAATAGTGTCATGCCTCGCCCTAAAACCAAACTGATTGTCCGGGATGATTTTATTATCCTCAACCCACCTCAGCAGAGCTCTATTAACTACCTTCTCGAATACCTTGCTAACATTCGGAAGTAAACTAATCGACCGGAGATTAGCAGGGTTGGTCCTATCTTTATTCCGTTTTGGAATAGGGTGTACCACAGCTATTTTCCAATGCACCGGATAATATGCATTATTCAGTGCGTTGTTGAATAGAGTGGTGAAAATATCTACCGCTTCTAGCGGCAGGTGTCTCAAAACGACATTTGGGATACCATCTACTCCCGACGATTTCTTGTTTTTAAGTGAATCAAAGATACACAAGAGTTCATCTTTTTGCACGAACAAACGAGGGCTAGCTCGATCATCGGCGATGATGCCGTTCGCAAGGTTTTCATCATTGAATACGGTGAAACCGTTATTCTCAGATCGCCAATTCTGGAGTTCAGTGCGCAGATAAAAGTGATTCAGAAAGGCTCCATTCTCAAGCTGGCGGTTACGACAAACTGGATTGTTCACCGTATACACCGACTCGAAAAAATCGCGCATCAGATCCACCTTCTCCTGCGGGTCTTTGATCACGAAAAAACCGTCGCCTGTGTCGACATTTTCCGGACTTATGCCAGCAGTCAGTAATGTTTGTCTGTTCTGTATTGTCTGGGGAATTCGGACACATGGTATGTCATTGTGATTTTTTCTTCTGAATAATTTATTTATTTGCGGGAACGTATTCGGACTACTGGATTTTATAGCCCGAATTTTATTGCCCCAATGCAAACTTACAGATTTTCTGTAATTTTCTTTAATTAACTGTTTCAGGTTTTTCATCACCGAGTTCAGTGTCTTTATCTCCGGGTCGTTTCGGTCTGTAAACTGTCTGTGAAGCATTTTTAGCCTCGAGAGCAGTCTACTTTTATGTTCGTTTAGTGCGTCGATTGTTGGTGTTCGGTACTTGTCGGTCTGGTCGTCGGATCGTTCTATCTTAGGGATAGTTCGATCCATAGTTCGTTTTATAACGTCGTCCATTTGTAGTAAATGTTGGTCAATCTCGTCGTTAGTCATGTTCCTGTTCGTTGGAGGATCGATCCCGCTCAGACGCAATTCACGCCTCAGAATTCTGGAGAAGCGTGACCAATGTGTCTTTCGGAAATCGAATGAGCACACTTGGTCATACTCCTCGAGCTGTGTTTGTTCGTTAGGGATCCTTATTACGGCGGCAAGTCCGTAGTGGTCACTATCGTACTCAACCGTCCGCAAACAATTCCGCGTTTGTCGGTCTACGTCAGTTAGTTCAAGCCTAGCGTCCATAAGCGCTAAGTCCAGAAAGGAACCGGCTCTTGGAAAAGACGGGATATCCGTCGCATACAAATCTAGTTTGTACTCAATCGTATTGAGGCCCCACCAATTGAGTAGTAGGTTACCCCTAGTGTTCGGAGAGTCATTTCCCCATGCTGCATGTTTTGCGTTAAGATCTCCGGCCAGAAAGTAATAATTTTCCTCCGAGTGAAGCTGGAGGCAACGAAAAAGTGTCTCGAGCTCAGTTATAAATTGAGTGGGTTGAGGTGATGCCGGTGCATAGAGGGACACCACATACATTCGTCTCCTGCTATGAAGAGGAACGCACATCCCCGCTATATATGATTTTATGTCGCAAGCCCCTACGTAACAAGATACCGACACCACCCCCTTGCGTAGAATGAGGCCGGTCTCTTCTAACTACATGGTAGTCCTTGTAGCCTAATTTGTGTCTCTGATTTAGCTTAGTTTCGCTAACCAAAAGCACATCCGGGCGTTCGTTTAACAACAAAGTAGGAAGGGTGCTTCTTCTCTCGATCCTGACCAGTGAATTAACATTCACGGCAAGGATCTTCAGGTTTGCCTCGTACAGCGTACCCATCATTGTGGCGCGCCAGACTCGACAAACAGCGTCGAATAGATGACGTCTATTCGGGCCGCTTGTTCGTTCAACTGTTTCTGGAACTGATCTATCTTACCGTGCAGAGAAAGTAAGATCGCTTTCAGATCCAGATCCGCTTCAGGTGCTTTTCAGGAGCCTTCGGCATGTTTTTTGTTGTGGGTTTACCCGGTCCCGCTGCCATTTGGGCAAAGGACACATTGGGTGCCACGAAATTTGCGAAAGAACGACTTTTTTGTCGCTTCAATTCCTCAGCCAACTGTTTTCGAGCCTGGACCTTAGTTTTCAGCTCCTGGAACTTGGAACATCCCCTGAAGTTGGCGGGATGCCCCGAGCTCTTACAGAGCACACAAAAGAGTTTGTCCCTATCTTCGACCCTATCACTACCTAGTGGACATTCCCCATATTTGTGGTCCTTTTCACACTTAACACATCTGAACTGCATATTGCAGTTAGCTGCGGCGTGACCGAACCTTTGACAGCGCATTCATTGAAGTACACGATCTGCCCTTTTTAATTTTTCCCAACTTACAGCATGATAGTAAAGGAATTTGATACTTCTCAAACTATCAATTTTGCTGTCGGGCGTTAGTTGCACTAAAAAGAATGGTAATTTACGGTTACCACCCCTTGCCGCGGCCGTGGAAAACGGCTTTACACCAACGAACTTAAGGTCCACGCTCTTAAAATTTTTAAGCTCCTTTTCGAGCTCCTCCGTTTTTATTTCGGGGTCAATGCCGTTTAAGAGGACTGATTATAGTTTTTCTGCTCTGGGAGTATATGTGAAATATTCCGTCTCGGATTTACCCAGGACGGTGCGTACTTTTTTATGTTCTTCTAAGTTTTTGCACACAATAATGTGCTTATTGGCTCTAAGGCGTTTTACATAAAAATCGTTAGTTATTAACTTACATAATTTTATGCTGTCATTTATTTCAAAATTACTCACGTTGATGGGAGGGACTCTTTCTCTCCGTGTTTGTTGTTGTTGTTGTTGTTGTTGTTGCTGTTGCTGTATATTTGTATTTCTTCTTGTTGCTGACGTTTTTTTTCTCTTATACTTTCTCTTTTGGCCAGCAGCTCTTTTATCAGCTTGTCGAGCTGGGCCTCCTCGTCATCTTTTTCGTTCGCATTGTCTTTGTTATCGTCTTCGTTTTCATCTGCTGCTAACGCTTTAAAGGGGTTCCCCTCACCGACGTATCGACATTCGCCTCCCTCCGACTCATACGAGTAGCTGAGCCCCTCGTCATCATCTTCGGTTTCTGCAGCTGACGAACCCATTAGTGGCGTCATATTAGCATCACCCAATGCCTTCTTTTTTGCCATTATGTTTTGCGTTTGTCTTATTCGGCGTCGTTTTTTTTCCCCTTTGGAATAGTTGTCCGAATTTACGCTGGCTATTGCTGCGGTTTTGTGCTCTGTTGTCTCCGTCTTTGCGGATGATTTTGATGTTGTTGCTGCTTGTTGCTGCTACTTTCCTTTAGTTTCTCGCTTGGTCAGCGGTCCACCTGCTTGCGGGACTATGTTTTTGCCGGTATCCATCGCCGGACCACTGCCTGTCGGCTCTCCTTCTTTCACTATGATTCGAACTCCGCACCTGCTGGGTCAGAGTCGAGTGTTTCATTTTTCATTTTTTATATTTTTTTGTAGTTGCAAAGTGCTGTGCAGTTTTTTTATTTTTTTTTTTTTATAAAACTTAATAATACCTATACTACCTAAACCTATGTAAGCCGGCCACGGCATAAATATATACATATATAAATACACAAGCGGCCAACTTTGCCTTGGGGCTTACCCCGGATCAAACGGAATCGACGAGGGAATTCCATCTCTTTCCAGCAGCCACCAGAATTTCTGATGCTGCTGCTCAACATCGCCAATCTATCCTGGATCAGACCCTGTTGGTCAAAATACAGGAACGCTTCTGGTGGAACGAAGCCGTTAAGGCGCACTCTTTCATGATACGTGAAATTCGGGTAGTAAGCCCCGAAGATCAGGCCATTGCTCCTGCAATGTGCCTTCGAGTCATCTCGATTAGGAAATTGTCCACTCTTATTACGTTAGCCCTGTTGTATAGGACCTCATTAGAATAGAATTTTTTGTACTCGGACTTTGGTGTTCTGTATAAGCAAAGGCAAGCCCGAAGACAAGCCCTCTCAAACACCCGAATCTTTTCCATCGAACTTGGTCCGACGTTGAACCACACGGGACAACCATATGCTATCATTGTAAGAGCAAAAGCGCCTCTGGCTCTGACCAGAGCAGCATCTATATGTTTGTTAAAATACAGATACTGGTCTAGCCAGAGCCCGAGGTATCTGACTACATTTCGACATGCAAGTGGCCGCCCGTGTCGTCCCACGATTGCGAACTTTCGCCAATTCTTTCTGGTGTCCCAAGAGGCCCCAGACAACGGCGTCCGAAACAAGATGGTTTCTGACTTCTGGAAGTTGATCTTCAACTTCCAGTCGTCACAATATCGCTGAATCTTATCGAAGTCAAGAGAATTGCAATGACCTCGATCGTTGGCCCTGATCTGTACGCGACCAAGTCATCTGCGTACGCAATAGCATGGTGAAGAGACCCTACGAGATCACTTGTGTAAATATTGAAAAGGATCGGCGAATTAACCGCACCCTGTTGTAGACCATTTTTAATTTCAAAAATACCAGCAGAGGTCACATTGCCATTTTTCACAACGAACCACCTACTGATGAGCATATTATAAAGTATGTACAGCAGTGGTTTACTTATGCTCAACCTGCTCAACTTGTAAAAAAGTCCCTCTAGCCAAACGGTGTCGAAGGCTTTCTCCTAGTCAACCAGGCAGGCACCCGTGCATTGTTTCTTGCTTTTGTTCCATTGAATATCCGATACGAGTTTAGACGCGGCATGTATGGTATCATGCCCTGCCTTAAATCCGAATTGGTTATCTGGAATTATATGTTTGTCGTCAACCCACTTAGTCAGGGCTCTATTGACCACTTTTTCGAATACCTTGCTGATGTTCGGAAGGAGACTTATTGACCGGAGATTTGCCGGATTAGAATTGTCCTTACCCCTTTTAGGGATAGGATGTACTACTGCTGTTTTCCAATGCGCTGGATAATGTGCATTATTCAGCACATTATTAAACAAAATGCAGTAAATGTCTACCGCTTCTAGAGGGAGATGTCTAAGCACAATGTTAGATATTCCATCGATTCCCACTGACTTCTTCTTTCTCAATGATTCGAAGATCGCTTGGAGCTCTACCTTCGATAAGAACGGGGGATGTATCCCTTCGTTGGCGATGGCATTATTTGCCCTATTGTCTTCATTGAACTCGGTGAAACCGATGTTCTCTGATCGCTGCTGTAGTTAATTTCGAAGGTAGAAATTGTGCACAAGGACTCGATTCTCCAGGTCATGGTTCGGGCAAATACTGCTATTCACCTTATACACTTTCTGAAAAGTCGCTCCTATAGCCTCAACCTTCTCCTGCGGATCTTCGATCAAAAAGAAATTCTCGTCATCGACTGCGTTTACTGGATCTATACCTGCTGTAACAAGTATTCGTTCGTTGTCCGTATTTCGAGGAATTTTGAGACATGGAAAGTCGTTGAGATTATTCCTCCGAAATATTTTATTTATTTGCGGGAACATACTGGGGTTGTTGGCTTTTACAGCCCCAATTTTTTTGTTCCAGTGCAGATTTACCGCTAATCGGTAGTTTTCTTTAATTAACTGTTGGAGGTTTTTAATCAACGCCTTCATTGTCCTTATCTCTGAGTTTTGTCTGTCAGTAAACCGTCTGTACAAGGTTTTTAATCTCGACAGCAGTCTACTTTTCTGTTGGTGTAGTGCGTTTATTGTTGCGTTGCGGTATATCCTTACGTTGTCAGTATGTTGATGTCGAGGTATCGTCCTGTCCATCGTTTGTTTTATTGTCTCGTCCATTTGTTTTAGGTATCCGTCAATCTCCTCATTTGACAGATTCCTATTGGACGGTGGGTTGAGCGAGTTTGAGGAGAGTGCTCTTGTCAAAACTCTAGAGAAGCGTGTCCAACGCACCCTACTATAATTATAGGGATGCGCATGAACAAACGCTTCAAGTTCCGCAATCTCGTTGGGAATTGTAATTTCGGCACTGAGTCCGCAATGGTCACTGTCATACACAAACGTATGAAGGCAGTTTAAAGTTTGTCCGTTCGTGTTAGTCAGTTGTAAACGTACGTCGAACAGCAGGAGATCCAGATATGATCCGCCGCTGGGAAACGACGAACTACCTGTTGCTTTCAAATCGAGTCTATACTCGACACTCAGAGTCGAGTGTTCATGCACTAGGCCAAATCACTATTTGGATTTACTTCGGCTAAATCACCACTTATTAAAACTTGTTGATTTTTGCTAATTACTGCTACAATAACCTAGTCGACTATCCATAATGAGAGTTGGGAAACGACTGAATGCGAATCCAATGCGGATCGGATATACTCCCGGGGAGTACGATCCGCCGGATTCTATATACTTAGTTGGCGCAACAGCTCGAGGTGAACCTGGGCCTGCTTCTCGCAACCATTTGTGTGTGCGTGTTATATTTTTGCACGAATGGAAGGGACCTACAGTTTTTTGCCGACTCCGAACGGCGAATTGAGAAGCTCAATCGTGACAAATGATACTCTTTGATGCTTGTCAGACATTCGAAAGAGGTGGGCACTGTGAAAAACTTTTTTTTTTTTTTAGGTGTTTGCGGCGGGATTCGAACCCAAGACCGCTGGCTCAGTAGTCCGACGCACTAACCACTTGCGCTACGGTGCCGGATTCTATATAGGCCAGTCAAATTCTACATTAACCTTCATCTCATCCTCAAAAAAAATTACGTTGTAGTTTTCTACACATATGGGATTTAAGTGTGTTTTCCATGAATTTGATTTTTTTTTTGGTTTAAATCAACCACACAATTGTCTTTATAATTTTATTCAAAAGAAACAAGTGAAAATAAATTTAGATTAGTTTTCTTGAATGCATTTTATGCAAATATTTCGATTATGTTGGTTTTTACAATCAAAGTTTGTGCAAAAACAATAAATTGGCTCATATTATATATTATTTTTGGTGGAATGTTCTTCATTGTAAACGTGACATCTTGTACTGCATTTTATTTATATTAGAACGCGTCGTGATCGTTTTGATGGATTTGATGAAGATGATGCAGAAGTATACTTTAAAGATTGTACTGGTAAACTTTCTCCTGAAACTTTTGCAAGCAAAGATGGTGATAATGCCGGTCTTCTTCTTCTAGCTGCCATAAATGTGGTTTCGCAAATGAATTCTAAGTGCACTTTCCTCCGTATTGCTATTTTTTTGTGTTGATTGCCAATTCAGTTTCACTTCCTTAAAAATAATTAATGAATTCATATCAGAAATATCAACCATATTTTTCAAATACAGCCATTGGCCATCCATTTGTTTTTCTTTTACAGCTGTAGCAAGGGACCATTTTGGCAACTGTAGCTACATCGCCTAGATATGTACATACCTAATTGTTAATCGAATGAAAAAAAAATATTGACTTGAAATTTGAAAAGGCAGTGTATATGGACAATCCTTTTGTTTTATTGTAATACTCTGTTATTCATTTTTCACCAGATCCAATTTCAATAGAGTTATGCATTGTAGTTTGCAATATAGTACATTTGTTTTTCCATCCAATGAACGAAACAAGTGCTATGTTGTCAGTGTTGTGCTTGCAACATATTCGAAACGATTAGTTTGAAAACCTTACCGTATTTAGCTTGTGAATACATATTAGAATCTTTCAAAGTTATACTTTCAATGTGTGGTGGGAAGAAAAATAAAGAAGCATCTTTGATATTCAGGACGATGAGAAATCATATTTTCTTTCCGAATCTTCTAGTTTGATAACCAACTGGTTGTGGTTGCCACACAATCCCATCATTCGAAATTTCTTTTATTTTCACCTTCAACAACTGACGTATTTTTCATTTGATTCCCTCGCTACCTTTGTAACATTAGAATCTCTATTATCTGAATATACATAGTTAGTCATCGTTATCATAAACATTTTCTTCTGGCACAAATTCGTCATCTCTGACTCCAGAAATATCACTATCATCACCATCACTTTCATTCAAACATGCTTCCATTTCCAACTATCTTGGTCCCGACATAGTTCTTTTTTATTACTATTGAATTCACAATATATATTCGAACATTGTTCACTTGCGAAAAGATTCAATGCAAATGAAATTTTATATGAAATGCACTAAGTTTCCATATGTGTAGAAATCTACACAAGAAGGTAGAAAACGTAATTTTAGCAATAACAACCGTCATGAGCTTTTTTTCATGGGGAAAAGCGTTTTTTTATTGTAATATAAGGTCGTTAACAAAGTCAGAAAATTCCAGAAGTTATCAATTCGTGGTTTTTGAAAAAAGTAAGAAAAAAGGTTGTTTTTGTGTAGTTTTCTACGCAAGGATGAGATGAAGGTTAAAATCGCAAAACGTGATGTAAAGCTGCTTTTTTGGTATGTTATTTGGACACCTTAGTTTTGCAAGCAAACAAATGTTGTGCTACCTGCGCAACAGGTGAAAAACTGCAATATTTTTGGACCTATTTCAGTTTTTGCAGTTTAATTTAAAAACTATGGGTTTTTTTGACAATAGTTGACACCATCATTTTGAGATGGTTAAATTTGAGACAATTTAAGCCCACCCACAGCTACGTATGTTTAATTGTTTTTGAGATATGAGGTTTCAAAGAGTGGTTTCTTTTTCAAAAATATTGTAATATTGAGTCTTGCGTATGCTTTCAGCCGAATATCGGCATAACCGCTCATACTTAGAGAAAAATTGTGGGAAATAAAGTTTTAGCACATATAATTACCTTGCATTTAAGCGCAAACCGGGGTCAGTAACCCTTATAGTTCTCTTGTAATCGTAAAAAAAAAAAAAAAAAATTGCAATACTACAAGTTTTAAAATATGAGCCTAACCTTACATGAAATTGTGGGCATTATGTGAAAAAAAAACATAAAAAGTTTCTAAGTCAAAAAACCCCATAGTTTTTGAATTAAACTGCAAAAACTGAAAAAAGTCTTTTTTTTGCTTGCAAAACGTAGTTTTACACCTCCCTAAGGGGTCATTGTTTCATTGAAATTGGTCTAGTAGTTTACGAGTTAATCGGTTGAGAAACTGAATTTTTCGACATAAAATTGAATTTTTCCACGTGAATTTCTCAAAAACTGTACAGCTTACGAGATTCGCTAAGTTATCTTTAAAAATATAGTTAGTTATCTACCAACTGTGATTTTTTCATATTTCTGACTTCAGTAGTTTCCGAGAAAACCGTGGGGGGGTTTTGGTACGATATTTTGCACGTATTTTTGGCAATAACTCCCAAAGTTTCTTACAGAAAAAATTGAGAAGAACATTTTTGGAATCTTTGTTTCGAGCCCTTTCGAATGATGTCCCACATGTTATATAATTCTCCGATTTTTTTTTTTGTAGATTACATTTTACCCACCCTGTATAGCTGTTTCACAACATTTTTGAGTAATATGTTGTCCATGTATGTGGACCACCGTAATGTATAAGTGTGCCAAATTTCAAGTTTCTAGGAAGAACGGTTCTTAATGTTTTTATCGTGACAGACATATTAAATCGAACTTATTTTGTTTTCCGAGTTCACATTACGACGTCCTATAAAGTTGTTTCACAATATTTTTGAGTAATAAAGAGTGAAACAGGTGTGGATCATCGTAATGTATAACTATGCCAAATCTCAAGTTTCTACGGCAAACGGTTTCTGAGATAAAAATATAAAAACATGAGTATGACAGGCATTTTGGCAGATATACCTGAGGTCGTTTCCATTATTATTCACTTTTGTAACTTATATTCGAAATTTGCAACCCAAATTTCAGAAGCAGCGGTGGTGGTGATGGTAAGGCTCTGTCCTGTCAACTCGAGGGTGCTGGGATCGAATCTTGGGCGAAGCGGTGTTTTTTTTTTTCAGTATAATAATATTGAAGTAGATGTGTGAAATTTTTTTCTGTTTTTCTTTTTATTCTTTTTAGGTCTTGTTGCTGTTTTTATTATTATTATGTTTCTTTTATGTCCTTTTCTTATTCGTGGTATCTGGCTGATATTACTTATGTACGAACTTAGACATATCGTTTTCGTAACCGTGGTGGCTGGGTGTGTAGCACGTCGATTTTCCTCTTTTTGAGGCTGTACTACTGAGTTTTCAGGTCCCAGGTTCGTGTCCTGGCAAAATCCGTATTTTTATTTATTTTTTTTTATTTTTTTTATATGGCAGCACAATTTTAGATAGCACTTAATTTTCCCAAAATGATTGTTAATCGAGTAGTGATAGTTTCATTGAAATTGGTCTAGTAGTTTCTAACAGAAAAAATTAATAAAAACATGTTTGGAATCTTTGTTTCGAGCCCTTTCGAATGATGTCCCACATGATATATTTTTCAGAATTTTTTTTTTTTTAGGTTACATTTTACCCACCCTGTATAGTTGGTTCACAACATTTATGAGTAATATGTTGTCCATGTATGTAGACCACCGTAATGTATAAGTGTGCCAAATTTCAAGTTTCTATGAAGAACGGTTCTTGATGTTTTTATCGTGACAGACTATTTTGAGTTAGAGCGAACCTACATATAATGGTTCCGTATTACCATATGGGTACGGAACCCTAAAAAACAGGCCAAGTGCGAGTCAGACTCGCACTCAAAGGGTTCCGTAGTCTTATTTTTTATGATAACGAATGCTGAATATATTATGATATGTACAATGTACATTGTACATACATTGGGCACTCTAAGCTAAACTTAATACTTATACTATGTCTTTCGACGTAACCTAACTTAAAGTATTGAATTTTAATTAAACTTACAATTTAAAAGCTAAGAAAATTTTTTTTTTTAAAAAAACTTAGCAAAAGAACATTTTAATTTTTGTTTAAAACTACCTTAAATAAAACTTACAACTACTTAACCTATCTTAACTCTAGCTACGTAATTAAATACGTAATTTTTTTGTTTTTATGTGCTGTGTTATTTTATAATTTTTTTTGTGGTTTTTTATTTGTTTTTATATTTTTTTTTTTAGCAAAGTGCTGTGCTGTTTTTTTTTTTTTTTTTTTTTTTTTATAAAACTTAAATAGACCTATCCTACCTAAACCTACGTAAGCCGGCCACGGCATGTATACATGAATAAACATAACAGGCGGCCAACTATGCCTTGGGGTCTACCCCGGATCGAACGGATTCGACGAGGGAATTCCATTTGCTTCTAACAGCCACCAGAATTTCTGATGTTGCTGTTCAACATCGTGCCCATCGCGCCCCGCAACCGACCTACTAAACCGGAGGCGCTCCGTTTGGCTCTGTGCGACGTCTCTGTCGTAGTTGAGCCGCCTATCCACAGTCGTGCGAGCAACATGGAAGATTAGCGGTACCGCTGATCTATCCTGGATCAGACCCTGTTGGTCAAAATAGAGGAACGCTTCTGGTGGAACGAAGCCGTTAAGGCGCACTCTCTCATGGTACGTGAAATTGGGGTAATAAGCCCCGAAGATCAGGCTATTCATCGAACTCATTGCTCTTGCAATGTGCCTTCGAGTCATCTTGATCAGGAAATTATCCACTCTTATTAAGTTATCCCTGTTGTATAGGACCTCATTGGAATAGAATTTTTTGTACTCGGACTCTGGTGTTCTGTATAAACGAAGGCAAGTCCGAAGACAAGCCCTCCCAAACACCCGAATCCTTTCCATCGAACTTGGTCTGACGTTGAACCACACGGGACAACCATATGCTATCATTGGCCGTATAAGGGCCATGTAGCAGGTAACCTTTACCCTCGCATCGAGTTGGCTGCTATAAAACAATCTCTTTGTAAGCGAGAAAGCGCCTCTGGCTCTGGCCAGAGCAGCATCTATATGTTTGTTAAAATACAGACACTGGTCTAGCCAGAGCCCGAGGTATCTGACTACATTTCGACATGCAAGTGGCCGCCCGTGTCGTCCAACGATTGCGAAATTTCGCCAATTCTTTCTGGTGTTCCATGAGGCCCCAGACAACGGCGTCCGAAACAAGATGGTTTCTGACTTCTGGAGGTTGATCTTCAACTTCCAGTCGTCACAATATCGCTGAATCTTATCGAAGTCACGCTGCAAGAGAATTGCAATTACCTCGATCTTTGGCCCTGATCTGTACGCGACCAAGTCATCTGCGTACGCAATAGCATGGTGAAGAGACCCTACGAGATCACTTGTGTAAATATTGAAAAGGATCGGCGAATTAACCGCACCCTGTTGTAGACCATTTTTGATTTCAAAAATTCCAGCAGAGGTCACATTGCCATTTTTCACAACGAACCGCCTACTGGTGAGCATATTATAAAGTATGTACAGCAGTGGTTTACCTATGCTCAACCTGCTCAACTTGTAAAAAAGTCCCTCTAGCCAAACGGTGTCGAAGGCTTTCTCCAAGTCAACCAGGCAGGCACCCGTGCATTGTTTCTTGCTTTTGTTCCATTGAATATCCGATACGAGCTTAGACGCGGCATGTATGGTATCATGCCCCGCCTTAAATCCGAATTGGTTATCTGGAATTATATGTTTGTCGTCAACCCACTTAGTCAGGGCCCTATTGACCACTTTTTCGAATACCTTGCTTATGTTCGGAAGGTGACTTATTGACCGGAGATTTGCCGGATTGGAATTGTCCTTACCCCTTTTAGGGATAGGATGTACTACTGCTGTTTTCCAATGCACTGGATAATGTGCATTATTCAGCACATTATTAAACAAAATGCAGTAAATGTCTACCGCTTCTAGAGGGAGATGTCTAAGCACAATGTTAGATATTCCATAGATTCCCACTGACTTCTTCTTTCTCAATGATTCGAAGATCGCTTGGAGCTCTACCTTCGATAAGAACGGGGGATGTATCCCTTCGTTGGCGATGGCATTATTTGCCCTATTGTCTTCATTGAAATCGGTGAAACCGATGTTCTCTGATCGCCATTGCTGTAGTTCATTTCGAAGGTAGAAGTTGTGCACAAGGACTCGATTCTCCAGGTCATGGTTCGGGCAAATACTGCTATTCACCTTATACACTTCCTGAAAAGTCGCTCCTATAGTCTCAACCTTCTCCTGCGGATCTTCGATCAAAAAGAAATTGTCGTCATCGACTGCGTTTGCTGGATCTATACCTGCTGTCACAAGTATTCGTTCGTTGTTCGTATTTCGAGGAATTTTGAGACATGGAAGGTCGTTGAGATTATTCCTCCGAAATATTTTATTTATTTGCGGGAACGTACTGGGGTTGTTGGCTTTTACAGCCCCAATTTTTTTGTTCCAGTGCAGATTTACCGCTAATCGGTAGTTTTCTTTAATTAACTGTTGGAGGTTTTTAATCAACGCCTTCATTGTCCTAATCTCTGAGTTTTGTCTGTCAGTAAACCGTCTGTACAAGGTTTTTAATCTCGACAGCAGTCTACTTTTCTGTTGGTGTAGTGCGTTTATTGTTGCGTTGCGGTATATCCCTACGTTGTCAGTTTGCTGATGTCGAGGTATCATCCTGTCCATCGTTTGTTTTATTGTATCGTCCATTTGTTTTAGGTATCCGTCAATCTCATCATTTGACAGATTCCTATTGGACGGTGGGTTGAGCGAGTTTGAGGAGAGTGCTCTTGTCAAAACTCTAGAGAAGCGTGTCCAACGCACCCTACTATAATTATAGGGATGCGCATGAACAAACGCTTCAAGTTCCGCAATCTCGTTGGGAATTGTAATTTCGGCACTGAGTCCGCAATGGTCACTGTCATACACAAATGTATGAAGGCAGTTTAAAGTTTGTCCGTTCGTGTTAGTCAGTTGTAACCGTACGTCGAACAGCAGGAGATCCAGATATGATCCGCCCCTGGGAAACGACGGACTATCTGTTGCTTTCAAATCGAGTCTATACTCGACACTGTGCTGACCCCACCAATTAAAAAGGAGGTTCCCTCTAGAGTAAGGAATGTTATTTCCCACATGATATATTTTTCAGAAATTTTTTTTTTTTAGGTTACATTTTACCCACCCTGTATAGTTGGTTCACAACATTTTTGAGTAATATGTTGTCCATGTATGTAGACCACCGTAATGTATAAGTGTGCCAAATTTCAAGTTTCTATGAAGAACGGTTCTTGATGTTTTTATCGTGACAGACTATTTTGAGTTAGAGCGAACCTATAATGGTTCCGTATTACCATATGGGTACGGAACCCTAAAAAACAGGCCAAGTGCGAGTCAGTTGTAACCGTACGTCGAACAGCAGGAGATCCAGATATGATCCGCCCCTAAGGCATCGGAAAAGTGTCTCGAGCTCTGAAATAAACAAAGTTGGTTGCGTAGCTTCAGGTGCATAAACTGAGATCATGTACATCCTCTTTCCACTATGGAGAGGGATGCACACGATACATGCTTCTAGCTCCTGGAATCTCCGCACTTCACCACTGTACACTACCTTATATTTTAGCTTTTTACTAATGAAGATCGCAACACCTCCTCCTTGTATAGAGTTGGGTCGCTCTCTTCTTATTATATTATAATTATTGTGCCGTAACTTATGTTTCTGGTTTAGCTTAGTTTCGCTAACCAAAAGCACATCAGGGCTTTGATCTTCTAACAACATAAATAGTACGGCACTTCGTTCGATCCTAATCAGTGATTTTACATTCACCGCAAGGAGCCTCAAGGTATTCTCCGCCATCGCACACATTATGATTGGAGATGCGCTAGGCCCGGCAGAAGCGCGCAGATTTGGTCCACCCTCTTCGCCTGCTCTTGTACCTGACGTTGTAGCTGACCCATCTGCCCTTGAATAGAGAGCAAGATAGCCATCAAGTCAGCCTCCGGTGCTTTAGGCAGTGGGGCCTGTGAAGCAGCCTTCGGTGGTTGCTGTGCCGTATTTCCCCTTCCTGCCGCCATTTGGGCGTAGGATATTTGGGGTGTGACGGCTTGAGTTTGGCTTGGACGTGGTAGACTTTTCACTACGCTCTTCTGCTGTCGAACCAGGTTCACTTTCTTAATGTCTTGGAACTTGGGGCAACCCCGATAGTTAGCGGTATGTCCCGAGTTCCTACACAACGCACACGAGAGCTGAGATTTCTCTGACGCCCCTTCTTTCCCCAGAGAACATTCTTCGGACTTGTGGTTCTTTCCACACTTCACGCATCGAGGCTGCATCTCGCAGTTCGACGCGGCGTGCCCGAACCTCTGACAGCGAACACATTGAATAATGTTATCGCTTCTCTTTACTTTTTCCCATGTGACAACCTGGTAGTCTACGACCTTTATGTTCGGTAGACCATCCAGTTTGCTATTGGGTGACAGCTGAACCAGGAAGAACGGTAATTTCCGATTCTCCCTTTTGACCCTTGCTGTGGTGAAAGGCTTGACTCCTACGAATTCGAGCCCATCGGACGTCTTTTCTTTGAGCATTCTTAGAAGCTCCTCCGGTTCTGTGGACGGTTCCATCCCCCTCAGCAGCATTGTTTGCAGCTTTTCCCCCTTCGGGGTGAAGGAGAAGAACTCCGTCGTCGAGTCCGCAAACAATTTCTTAATTTTCTTATACTGCTCTACTGTACTGCAGTGTATAGCATGTCTATCATTACTGAATCTTTTAATAAAAAAATTGTTGCCTATGGCCGACTTACACAGTTCTATTGTGTCCTTTAACTCCATTTTGAAGGTGTTGATTGGGGGCACCTTCTCCCTCGTTGTCTTCTGTTGTTGTTGTTGCTGTTGCTGCTGCTGCTGCTGGTGCTGGTTCTGCTGCTGTTGTTGCTGTTGGTTCAGCTGCTGTTGTTGCTGTTGCTGTTGATGTTGTTGTTGTAGTTGGCACCTCCTCCCCCGCTTCCACATGCAGCAGTTCTGCAGAAGCCGACAGAGAGGGGCGCTTACCCATGTTGGGAGTCGGGTTCAACCTCCTCCTCCTCTTCCCAGTACTTTCTGTGGCCACTGGTTGTTGGTGGCCTGACGTCACTGGCACATCGCCTGTTGCTGGTTGTCCGCTATTCCCGTTTTTTGGCACGCGGACCTTTGGCCATCAGCCATCACCGGTACTATCGGCTGTTGCTGATCACTTTGTTAAATTTTTTTATTTAAAAAAACCACAGAAAAATTTTTCCACCGACCGGGATTCGAACCTCGGTCTACAGGTCGACGGTTCACCACTACCACCACTAGGCTACCGAACTAATTAGGATTCAGTCGTTCACAGACCTCCGTGGAGTACGCACGTGTTTCGGCTTCTAAGTGGATTACCAGTGTGTTAAGTTCAATATTTGCCCAGCGAATTTTAATTGGCTCGGTAGCCTACTTGTAGTAGTGGTGAACCGCCACCCAGTGGACCAAGGTTCGAGTCCCATCCGGGGAAAGAAATTTTTTCTGTGTTTTTTTAATTAAAAAGGTTCGAGTCCCATCCGGTGAAAGAAATTTTTTCTGTGTTTTTTTTTTTTTTTTTTTTTAATTAAAAAATTTCGTGGTGTAGGGGCCTAAAAGGTCAAAGACTCTCGGGTCACCAACCCTAGAGGAGATCTCAACCAAAGGATAGTCGACCCCGTCACACCATTCCCATCCTCTATCCCTTCGCTCCCAATCCCGGGCCGGATTAAGGTGTCATACGACCCGTGCCGAGAATCGACCAGGCTGAGGGCCCTTTAAATAGCTCAGTCTTGCACGGAGTATCCGGAAACCTGGCGACATCCGGATTAGCCAGCCTTACCTGCATACTGCGGATCTCTGTGCAGGTGGACCTTCTTTCTCCGCTACTCGTGGGAACTATAATGAACACAAACAACAAAAACAACAATAACAAAAACAACAATTCCAAGACCGGGTCCTCTTCAATCCCGGCCGGCAGCAAGACCTCAGGGTCTTCTGCTGAGGTTGCTCGATGCCAAGCAGCAGCAAAGAATCTGCTACCCAAGCTGGATTCTAGCATTGCTGGCAAAGGCGCGCATCCACTTCTAAACACCCATTTGGATGCGCTGGGAAGACCGAAAGCTTCTGGCCCGTCTCCCAACGCATCCTCCAATCACCCACGGTCGTCCGCTTCGGACGCTTCGGGGACGGTACGCCGGAAACGGTATATCGCCCCCTCCAAGCAGGCTTATAGGGACCGTAAGACTGCTGCCAATGTACTGGAAAGAATTGGCAAAATTCCAGAAGAGGCCAGATCAGCACAGCAAAGGGCCTCTCTTGATTGGGCGATGAAAATCACCAAGAGGTCACCCGCTGCGTCTTCAGACTCCGCGTCAAAAAGACAAAGGTCGCTGGACGAGTCCCATCCGGACTCAAAAAGAACTAAGGTGAACAACACCACACCTAAGCCGTCCAGCATCACATCAAGGCCTTTCAGCGAGGTTCTTAAGGATCACTTGGTGGTTGCAGTCATTGACCGCAGCGATCCAGACGGTAGGATCTCCCCTGATAGGTGGCTGCTGGTCAACAGCCGGCTGCACAGTGGATTCCTTAGAATCTTCAAGGATCACCCAGGTCCTCCCCCCATATGTCGCGACAACGGATGGCATCAAGGCCATGTGAAGTTGGTCGCCTGCGCTGACGATAGATCGGCGCAGCTTTATAAGCTGGCAATAAGCCAATTGGGTGAGATATGGCCAGGTGCTAGGTTGGAGGTCGTAGCAAAGGAGGATATCCCGAGCAGACCAAGAACCCGGGCCTGGATCCCAACCGAACCCCCTCTCGCCGCAGATGTGCTTAGCGTTATCAAACTCTGCAATCCACAACTTCCGACGCACAATTGGAAGATTGGCAGGTTAGACGAAGCCAGGGGTCTCTTTAGGAGTGCCTGTATTGTTATCAATCAGGAATCCCTGGCTCCTCTCGCCAAAACCAACGGCGTAATAAGCTACGGGTTTGACTCTATCACCCTTAAGGTGTACAAAAAAGACGAGGCAATAGCGGAGTCAAACCCCTCACCCAAGGACCTCGCAACCACTTCGGAGCTACCGTCATGCTCGCAGATGTCATCCGGTGCAATGACAAATGACTCGAAGACGGTACCCTCACCACTACCACCACCACCATCCCAATCCCACCCCCCATCCCTGGAAGAACCGCTCTCGGATATGGAGATTGAGCCCATCATATGCTTGAGTGAGGACGAGCTTCTAGCTTCGGACTCAGACCCCGAGGCAAACTCTACAGTAGTGGAGGTAAATCCGCCTGATTGTAGCTCCAATGCTGCGATTAGTTCAGATTAACCTCCACCACTCCAAAGCGGCATCCGCTTCACTTCTTCTCCGACTCCAACAACTAGGAGAAGATGTCGTCCTGATCCAGGAACCTTGGGTTAATGGTAACTCGATACTTGGACTCAGGACTCCTAATTATACTCTTTACCACAAGAGGAATGAAGGTAAGCCAAGAGCCTGCATTCTCGCAAAGAGTAATCTCAATATAATTACAGCGATCGAAATACAGTAGTGGTAAAACTGGAGACTGGCAAGGGCAAAATCTGGCTGGTCTCGGCCTATCTCGCCCATGACGATATAGGCCCTCTACCTCCGAACAATCTGAGGGAGGCGATCGCGGATGCAAAGAGGCGCAATGATGGACTAATCCTGGGTAGTGACGCTAACGCGCATCACTCTATTTGGGGCAGCTCCGACACCAACAACAGAGGTGAGTTACTTTTTGACTTCTTTCTTAATACAAACCTCACCTACTGCAACAAAGGTTGCACACCAACTTTTATAACCTGCAATAGACAGGAAGTTCTAGATATTACACTTGTATCTGATAATATCTCCCAATCGATCAACAACTGGAAAGTTTCGGCTGAGCATTCGTTCTCAGATCACCGATACATCCAATTCTCGTTAGACGACCATCCCCCAGCCAGACCAGAGTTTCGGAACTACCGAAAGACCGACTGGGCTAAATACAGGGAAACACTACAGGGGTTAATCCCTTCTTCAATACCCCCGGTCCCGAGCAGCACACAAGAGCTTGACTGCATGGTAGGAAAACTCACTTCCGCCTGCAATAAAGCATTAGATGTGGCATGCCCTACAATAAGACCAAAGGGGAAACCGAAACCTCCATGGTGGAACTCCGATATTAGCAGCACAAGAAAACACTGCAGACTGCTATTCAATAGGGCAAAACTCACAAAAAGTGCCCTAGACTGGACCTCTTATAAGGAGGCCCTCGCAGTATTCAAAAGTACTCTCAGGAAAGCCAAACGGAAATCCTGGAGACTTTTCTGCGACAACATTGAGAACTTCTCGGAAGCCTCAAGGCTACGAAAAATACTCTCCACCAATCCAAGTACTCCTGGCTATCTGATTAAACCAGATGGCTCTTGGACCTCTTCAAGCGAAGAAACAATAGACCTACTACTGGATACACACTTTCCTGGTAGCTTCTCTTCTCCACTTAGTAGTTCGTCTAACAGTACACAACCTACTCAACTTACACAAACTAACACAAATTGTCTGGTCACAAAGGACAAACTGCTTTGGGCACTACGCAGCTTCCAACCATACAAATCTGCGGGACCTGACGGCATAATACCTGCTGAATTCCAGTCGGCAACTGACATTATTCTGCCCTGGCTGGAAACTATACTTACGTTTTGTATAAACAATATTTACATCCCCAAATTATGGTTGGAAGTTAAAGTAATCTTCATTCCCAAAGCGGGTAAGAGCTCTCACGCTAGTCCAAAAGATCTCAGACCTATTAGCCTATCATCATTCTTCTTAAAAACCTTAGAAAGACTGATCGATACCCACCTTCGGAGTAGCATCGAAGCACGACTGCTATCAGAATCCCAACATGCTTACTGTAAGGGTAAATCAGTGGAAACTGCACTGCACTCCCTGGTACGCACCATTGAGAAGACGATTTACTGCAAAGAATACACAATGGTTGTCTTCCTAGACATAGAAGGTGCCTTTAATAATATTAAATCGGAGGCTATAGTAGATGCCCTTTCAGAACTCAAGGTCGAGCACTCGCTTCGCAAATTGATTAATTTACTACTTACTAGTCGAATTATCAACACCAAGCTGGGCGAGTCCTCTTCCAGGAGATTTGTCAGCAGAGGCACCCCCCAAGGTGGTGTCCTATCCCCCCTTCTTTGGAACCTGGTAGTAAATGAACTTTTGCTACTCCTAGAAGGCGTGGGATGCAAAGTAATCGCATATGCTGATGACGTCGCTATAGCTATTTCCGGCAAGCATCTTCACACGATCAATGAACTCATGCAAAATGCACTAAATAAGCTCTCGAAATGGACCGACAAATGTGGACTGGGAGTTAACCCTCAGAAAACGGAGTTGGTTCTTTTTACTAGGAAATACAAAATCCCTCAGATAGACCCCCCTTCTTTATATGGTACCAAGTTAGTTTTCACCGACAAAGCAAAGTACCTAGGTCTCATCTTGGATAGTAAGCTTAGTTGGAAACTCAATATCCAAGAAAGAGTAAAGAAAGCTACCATAGCACTCTACTCCTGCAAGAAAGCCATCGGCAGCAAATGGGGTCTTCAACCCCGCATCGCCCACTGGCTCTATGTATCTATCATCAGACCGATTCTGATGTATGGCGTAGTGGTCTGGTGGACCGCCCTAGATAAAGCTATACATCGCGACAGCTTGGGGAAAGTACAAAGATTAGCGTGTCTGTGCATTAGCGGAGCATTAAGATCAACACCCTCCGCAGCACTAGACATCCTACTATATCTCCCACCCCTAGACTTAATTGGTAAGCAAATGGCAACCAGTTCTGCCATAAGACTCAAAACAATCTCACAGTGGTCAAGTAACTACACTGGCCACTCCATAATACTAGACAATCTTACCCTTCCCGAAAACATAGACTACACTGTACCCAAGCCCAATTTTGACAAAAACTTTAAAGTCACTATCCCAGATAGGTCCTTCTGGGATGACCTAGGTGCTGTAACAGACAAGTCGATACACTTCTATACTGATGGCTCTAAAACCAATGATGGTGTAGGAGGAGGTGTTTTCTCAGACAGATTAAAACTAAATCTCTCCTTTCGCCTCCCTGATCACTGTAGCGTGTTTCAAGCGGAGATCATGGCGATTTCGGAAGCACTGTCCTGGATCAAGAGGAATGTAATATCCACTAACGATATTAGCATTTTCTCGGATAGTCAGGCGGCGTTGAAATCTCTGGAATCAGTCTCATCCACTTCTAAGATCACCTCCAACTGCCGTTCATCTCTCATAGAGATGGCTAAGCAGTTTAACATTCACCTTTGCTGGGTGCCGGGGTACAGAGACATTCCAGGGAATTGCAAAGCTGACGAGCTCGCTAAAATAGGAACAACAATACCTATTCTACCCGATAAGAAATATATAGGTATGCCACTCGCTACTTACAAGCTAGCACTCAAACTTGACACAGTCAATAAGACCAACGCCAGATGGGAAGGTGGAACCACCTGCCTTGCTACAAAGCAAATCTGGCCTAGATTGGATCTTAACCGCTCTAGATACCTTTTGTCACTAAAAAGACTGCATATTAGTACGATTATCGGTGTCATCACAGGACACTGCCTTATAGGCAGACACGCTACTAGACTTGGCGTCATTTCGAATGACTTCTGCAGAAGCTGTAGAGACGAAGAGGAGGAGGAAAGTCCAACACATCTCCTCTGCTCGTGTCCAGCTCTTTCCCGTAGTAGGAAACTTCACCTTGGAGAATACTTCTTCGATGATCTAAGTGATCTCATACAAAAAGACGTAGGAAGCCTTCTTCGTTTTATACAAAGTTCCAAATGGTTCACCTGAGTAGCGGGGTGATTATCCCCAAGATCCTTGGTATCACAATGGGCCTCTATAGGCCTAAGTGTGCTGGTACTTGTTACTGGCAGCCACTGCTACCTAACCTAACCTAATTAAAAAATTAACATAAAGTGATCAGCATCAGCCGATAGTACCGGCGATGGCTGATAGCAACCGGTCCGCGTCCCAACAAACGGGAGAAGCGGAAAAACAAAAAACAGGCGATGTGCCAGTAACGTCAGGCCACCAACCAACAGTGGTCATTGAAGGAACGGGGAAGAGGAGGAGGAGGTTAAATCCAACTCCCAACGTGGGAAAGCGCCCCTCTCTTTCAACTTCTACAGAACAGCTGCCTGTGGAAGTGGGGGAGGAGGCGCCTTCGACGTCAGCAGCAGCAGCCAAACAACAAAAACAACAACGATCAGCCGATGGTGACCGATTCGCCTACGTCTCCGACGGTGGTGCAGGGCACTACACTGGCACCAGAAATAGCTTCGCCTCTCTGGCGGCCTCAGATACCGACGATGAAGACGATGAACTGGAGCTCCTAAGCCGCAGCATAAGAGAGCTGCAGCAAAAAGTGCTTATCATTAAAGCCAAACAAGTGGCCAGAATAGTAAAGGAGCAAGAGATGGAGCTCCAGCGAAAACAGCAACAACAGCCAGCAGAACAAGCTCCGCAGCAACCCAAGCAGCTACAACAACAGCAGCAGCCAAAAGACAAACCACAGCAGAAAAAACAGCTGTCACAACAGCAGCAACAGCTGCCTCAGCCGCAACAACAACGGCAACAACAGCAGCAGAATCAGCAGAAGCAGCAGAAAACGCAGCAGCAACAACAACAACAACAACAACAACAGCAGCAGCAGAACCAGCAGCAGCAACAACAACAGAAGACAACAAGGGAGAAGGTGCCCCCAATAAACACCTTCAAAATGGAACTAAAAGAGACAATCGAACTATGTAAGTCGGCCATAGGCAACAATTTTTATGTTAAAAGACTTAGCGTAGATAGGCATTCTATACAATGTAACACAGTAGAACAATATAGAACAATTAAAAAACTGTTAGCGGAATCGACGACGGAGTTCTTCTCCTTCACCCCGAAGGGGGAAAAGCTGCAAACGATGCTGCTGAGGGGGATGGAACCCTCCACCGAACCGGAGGAGCTTCTTAGAATGCTCAAGGAAAAGACGTGCGATGGGCTCGAATTCGTGGGGGTCAAGCCTTTTACCACAGCAAGGGCCAAAAGGGAGAATCGGAAATTACCGTTCTTCCTGGTTCAGCTGTCACCCAATAGCAAACTGGATGGTCTACGGAACATAAAGGTCGTAGACTACCAGGTTGTCACATGGGAAAAAGTAAAGAGAAGCGATAACATTATTCAATGTGTTCGCTGTCAGAGGTTCGGGCACGCCGCGTCGAACTGCGAGATGCAGCCTCGATGCGTGAAGTGTGGAAAGAACCACAAGTCCGAAGAATGTTCTCTGGGGAAAGAAGGGGCGTCAGAGAAATCTCAGCTCTCGTGTGCGTTGTGTAGGAACTCGGGACACACCGCTAACTATCGGGGTTGCCCCAAGTTCCAAGACATTAAGAAAGTGAACCTGGTTCGCGCTTCTGCCGGACCTAGCGCATCTCCAATCATAATGTGTGCGATGGCGGAGAATACCTTGAGGATCCTTGCGGTGAATGTAAATTCACTGATAAGGATCGAACGAAGAGCCGTACTATTTAAGTTGTTAGAAGATCAAAGCCCTGATGTGCTTTTGGTTAGCGAAACCAAGCTAAACCAGAAACATAAGTTACGGCACAATAATTATAATATAATAAGAAGAGACCGACCCAACTCTATACAAGGAGGAGGTGTTGCGATCTTCATTAGTAAAAAGCTAAAATATAAGGTAGTGTACAGTGGTGAAGTGCGGAGATTCCAGGAGCTAGAAGCATGTATCGTGTGCATCCCTCTCCATAGTGGAAAGAGGTTGTACATGATCTCAGCTTATGCACCTGAAGCTACGCAGCCAAGTTTGTTTATTTCAGAGCTCGAGACACTTTTCCGATGCCTTAGGCTGGAGTCGGAGGAGAATTATTTCCTTTTGGCCGGGATCTAAACGCCAAACATAGAGATTGGGGAAATAACATTCCTAACTCTAGAGGGAACCAACTTTTTAATTGGTGGGGTCAGCACAGTGTCGAGTATAGACTCGATTTGAAAGCCACAGATAATCCGTCGTTTCCTAGGGGCGGATCATATCTGGATCTCCTGCTGTTCGACGTACGGTTACAACTGACTAACACGAACGGACAAACTATAAATTGCCTTCGCACATTTCTGTATGGCAGTGACCATTGCGGACTCAGTGCCGAAATTACAATTCCCAACGAGATTGCGGAACTTGAAGCGTTTGTTCATGCGCATCCCTATAATTATAGTAGGGTGCGTTGGACACGCTTCTCTAGAGTTATGACAAGAGCACTCTCCTCAAACTCGCTCAACCCACCGTCCAATAGGAATCTGTCAAATGAGGAGATTGACGGATACCTAAAACTAATGGACGAGACAATAAAACAAACGATGGACAGGACGATACCTCGACATCAACAAACTGACAATGTAGGGATATACCGCAACGCAACAATAAACGCACTACACCAACAGAAAAGTAGACTGCTGTCGAGATTAAAAACCTTGTACAGACGGTTTACTGACAGACAAAACTCAGAGATTAGGACACTGAAGGCGTTGATTAAAAACCTCCAATAGTTAATAAAAGAAAACTACCGATTAGCGGTAAATCTGCACTGGAACAAAAAAATTGGGGCTGTAAAAGCCAACAACCCCAGTATGTTCCCGCAAATAAATAAAATATTTCGGAGGAATAATCTCAACGACCTTCCATGTCTCAAAATTCCTCGAAATACGGACAACGAACGAATACTTGTGACAGCAGGTATAGATCCAGTAAACGCAGTCGATGACGACAATTTCTTTTTGATCGAAGATCCGCAGGAGAAGGTTGAGGCTATAGGAGCGACTTTTCAGGAAGTGTATAAGGTGAATAGCAGTATTTGCCCGAACCATGACCTGGAGAATCGAGTCCTTGTGCACAACTTCTACCTTCGAAATGAACTACAGCAATGGCGATCAGAGAACATCGGTTTCACCGATTTCAATGAAGACAATAGGGCAAATAATGCCATCGCCAACGAAGGGATACATCCCCCGTTCTTATCGAAGGTAGAGCTCCAAGCGATCTTCGAATCATTGAGAAAGAAGAAGTCAGTGGGAATCGATGGAATATCTAACATTGTGCTTAGACATCTCCCTCTAGAAGCGGTAGACATTTACTGCATTCTGTTTAATAATGTGCTGAATAATGCACATTATCCAGCGCATTGGAAAACAGCAGTAGTGCATCCTATCCCTAAAAGGGGTAAGGAAAATTCCAATCCGGCAAATCTCCGGTCAATAAGTCTCCTTCCGAACATCAGCAAGGTATTCGAAAAAGTGGTCAATAGAGCCCTGACTAAGTGGGTTGACGACAAACATATAATTCCAGATAACCAATTCGGATTTAAGGCGGGGCATGATACCATACATGCCGCGTCTAAGCTCGTATCGGATATTCAATGGAACAAAAGCAAGAAACAATGCACGGGTGCCTGCCTGGTTGACTTGGAGAAAGCCTTCGACACCGTTTGGTTAGAGGGACCTTTTTACAAGTTGAGCAGGCTGCGCATAAGTAAACCACTGCTGTACATACTTTATAATATGCTCACCAGTAGGCGGTTCATTGTGAAAAATGGCAGTGTGCCCTCTGCTGGCACTTTTGAAATTAAAAATTGTCTACAACAGGGTGCGGTTAATTCGCCGATCCTTTTCAATATTTACACAAGTGATCTCGTAGGGTCTCTTCACCATGCTATTGCGTACGCAGATGACTTGGTCGCGTACAGATCAGGACCAAAGATCGAGGTCATTGCAATTCTCTTGCAACGTGACTTCGATAAGATTCAGCGATATTGTGACGACTGGAAGTTGAAGATCAACCTCCAGAAGTCAGAAACCATCTTGTTTCGGACGCCGTTGTCTGGGGCCTCATGGGACACCAGAAAGAATTGGCGAAAGTTCGCAATCATTGGACGACACGGGCGGCCACTTGCATGTCGAAATGTAGTCAGATACCTCGGGCTCTGGCTAGACCAATATCTGTATTTTAACAAACATATAGATGCTGCTCTGGCCAGAGCCAGAGGCGCTTTTGCCCTTACAAAGAGACTGTTTTAAAGCAGCCAACTCGATGCGAGGGTAAAGGTTATCTGCTACACGGCCCTTATACGGCCAATGATAGCATATGGTTGTCCCGTGTGGTTCAACGTCGGACCAAGTTCGATGGAAAGGATTCGGGTGTTTGAGAGGGCTTGTCTTCGGGCTTGCCTTCGTTTATACAGAACACCAGAGTCTGAGTACAAAAAATTCTATTCCAATGAGGTCCTATACAATAGGGCTAACTTAATAAGAGTGGATAATTTCCTGATCAAGATGACTCGAAGGCACATTGCAAGAGCAATGAGTTCGATGAATAGCCTGATCTTCGGGGCTTATTACCCCAATTTCACGTATCACGAAAGAGTGCGCCTTAACGGCTTCGTTCCACCAGAAGCGTTCCTCTTTTTTGACCAACAGGGTCTGATCCAGGATAGATCAGCGGTACCGCTAATCTTCCATGTTGCTCGCAAGACTGTGGATAGGCGGCTCAACTACGACAGAGACGTCGCACAGAGCCAAACGGAGCGCCTCCGGTTTAGTAGGTCGGTTTCGGGGCGCGATGGGTACGATGTTGAGCAGCAGCATCAGAAATTCTGGTGGCTGCTGGAAAGAGATGGAATTCCCTCGTCGATTCCGTTTGATCCGGGGTAAGCCCCAAGGCAAAGTTGGCCGCTTGTGTATTAATATATGTATATATTTATGCCGTGGCCGGCTTACATAGGTTAAGGTAGTATAGGTATTATTAAGTTTTATAAAAAAAAAAAAAAAAAAAAAAACTGCACAGCACTTTGCAAACACAAAAAAATATAAAAAGAAATAAAAAACCACAAAAAAAATTATAAAATAACACAGCACAAAAACAAAAAAAAAAAAAATTACGTATTTAATTACGTAGCTAGAGTTAAGATAGGTTAAGTAGTTGTAAGTTTTATTTAAGGTAGTTTTAATTAAAAATCAAAAATTGTCATTTTGCTAAATTTTTCTTAGCTTTAAAATTGTAAATTCAATTAAAATTCTATATTATAAGTTAGGTTACGTCGAAAGACATAGTATAAGTATTAAGTTTAGCTTAGAGTGCCCGTGTGGGGCCAGTAAGTTAGAGTAAGATAGTTAAGTTAGTTAAGCTAGTTTTAAGCACTTTTGTCTAGCATGTAAGTAATAATTGAATTGATAAATAAAAATGCATTAAAAAAAAAAAAAAAAAAAAACTAATTAGGATTTGCCGGGGAAATCTTTTACTTGACACACTGACTATACGCTTGGAAGCCGAAACACGTCTACTCTCCACGAAGGTCTGTGAACGACTGATGTTTGTATATATACATATATGTATGTACATGCATTCAATTTTTGTTGGAACAGATTTGTAGGCTGTGTTATAGTTTCCTAAATTAATGCCAGCATGCGCAGGACCACTGAGGTTGGAAGTTTGAGCCTCAGTAAAACCGCGGTCTTTTTTTTTTTCTTATTTTTTTTTTTTTTATTTTATTTTTTTTTATACATATAAAACGATCTAGTAGTTTACGAGGTAATCTGTTGAGAAATTGCATTTTTTGACGTGAATTTCTCAAAAACTATAGTATAGAACTTATCAGACCAGTCCAGCAAGGAAAAGATGGCTCCAATCGCAATGATGAAGGTGATACAAATAAACCTTCATTATAGTAAGGCGGCCAGTGCCAACCTTGTTTTCCTCATGGGAAACAGGGACATTGATGTTGCCCTAATACAAGAGCCTTGGATTGTCCGAGGCAATATTATGGGACTAAACTCAAGAGGCCTGGAAATATATAAGACCAATACTTTTGAAAGTAAGACCAGAACTTGCATTGTTGCTAAGAAACAAATTAAGCTTTTTCTCTTACCTAGGTATTGTAATAGTGACCAGACAGTCGTGAAATTCGAAAGGCAGGGTAAGCCCTCACTTGTGATGGCATCCGTATACATGCCACACGACCCTACGGATGGACCGCCATCTGAGGACACTTGCAGACTGGTGAGGAAGGCAGAGAATGAAAAATGGGACCTGCTCATGGGATGCGACGCAAACTCCCATCATACGCAATGGGGTAGCTCTGACATCAATCCAAGAGGTGAGTCTCTTTTTGAATTTATAATTGAACGTAACTTGTTGATAGCTAACATTGGGGACGAACCTACCTTCATAACCAAAAATAGGCGGGAAGTCTTAGACGTTACACTTACGAACAACTCGGATTCTTTTCATGTGAGTCAGTGGAAAGTTTCCGCTGACGTATCCTTTTCAGATCACAGAATAATAGAATTCGTGATAGACGAATCCAAACCCCCGCAGGTAAAATATCGAAATCTCAGAAAAACTAATTGGGAAATGTTTGCCAGCGAGGTGGAGAAAAGCGAACGCAAACTACTAGAACTAAATACAAGAACACCACAAGAGATTGATGCCGCAACCGAGGTGTTAAGTACTACCCTCAATAAGGCATTTTTAAAGTCATGTCCAATTAGGAGCATGCGTGATAAAAAGTCACCGCCGTGGTGGAGTAAAGAGCTTTCAGACATGAGGAAAGAAACTCGAAAACTCTTCAATGCGGCAAAAAGACTTAATACTGAAGGAGACTGGGAAATATATAAATCCAGTCAAAGAAAATTTAAAAGCGCAGTCAGCAGTTCAAAACGCACCTCATGGCGTTCTTTCTGCAGCAGCGTTGAGAACACCACGGAAGCAGCAAGACTAAGAAAGATCCTGGCAAAAGAGCCGTCAGTACCAGGTTATCTTAAGGACACCAATGGTAACTGGACGCAATCCTGTTCTGAGTCCCTGGAGCTCCTGCTTAGAACACATTTTCCAGGATGCGCGGCCTCGGCCAGCAATTTGGAAACTGATAATCGATTAGAAGAAGAAACTATGGTACCAATAGGAATGGTGACTGAGGAAAGGATTATTTGGGCAATCGAATCATTTCAGCCCTTCAAGTCACCAGGCACTGATGGGATTTTTCCGATCATGCTGCAGAAAACTAAGCACCTAATGGCACCAACTTTGCACAAAATTTTTCAGAACAGTCTTAGGTGTGGGCACATACCCAGAGCGTGGCGAGAAGTGAAAGTTGTTTTCATTCCCAAAGCTGGGAAAGCCAGCCACACTACCGCAAAAGACTATAGACCCATTAGCCTTACTTCGTTTTTGCTAAAGACCTTTGAGAAGCTGTTAGACGTTCATATACGTGGTAAACTCAACCACATGAATATGTCCGCGGCACAGCATGCCTACACTAAAGGTAAGGGCGTGGAAACAGCGCTACATGATGTAGTCACCACGATTGAAAGATCCCTACACTTTAAAGAATACACGCTGGCAGCATTTCTAGACATTGAAGGTGCTTTTAATAATGTCGAGACGCATACGATTAAAAAAGCGCTCGAAGATAACCACGTTGAACGCACCGTGACCAAACTGATAGTTAGCCTTCTTAGCAGTAGGCACATCATCGCTGAACTCGGGGTAACCCGTCAAAATGTTATCGCATCTAGAGGCACACCGCAAGGAGGGGTCATATCCCCCCTTCTTTGGATCATGGTCATTAATGAACTACTGATGAAATTTAAATATAGTGGAATAAAAGCAGTAGCATATGCAGACGATGTGGTGCTACTTGCCACGGGGAAATTCCTCACCACTGTTAGTGAACTAATTCAGGAAGCCTTAAACACACTAAACGTTTGGACGAAGCAATACGGACTGGGGGTCAACCCTCAGAAAACTGAACTAGTGCTGTTTACTAACAAGAGAGTGATACCACCTTTCACGCTACCAAATATTGAGGGTACCCCCCTTATGTTGTCTGAGAGCGCGAAATACTTAGGCCTCATACTTGACAGAAAGCTAAATTGGAAGCTGAATATTAAAGAAAGGGTAAAAAAGGCATCAGTTGCTTTCTACACCTGCAGTAGATTCTTCGGGAAAAACTGTGGTTGTGGGCCGCAAATAACGCTATGGATGTACCGAGCGATAGTCAGACCCATACTTACGTACGGAGGATTGGTCTGGTGGCAAGCTGTCACCAAAATAAGCAACCTCAAAGATATGACCAAAGTACAGAGAATAGCTTGCACTGGAACAACCAGCGCGATGAGAACAACACCAACAGCGGGACTGGAAGCAATTCTTAACCTGCTGCCTCTGGATCTCTATATGCAGGAGACCGCAGCAAAAGGCGCTCTCAGGTTAAGTCAGTCAAATTACTGGAGACCTTATGTATATGGGCATACCCAGATACTTGGCATTTACCTCAATGGCGACATCAGCTCAGACTATATAATCCCATACTTGGACTTCGAAAAACCCTTCTCCTGGACTCTTCCAAGCAGAGAGAAATGGGAAAAAAACGAGGTACCTCAAGATGACAAGTCCATCTACACAGATGGGTCAAAGATGGACATAGGTATAGGAGCGGGTTGCTTTTCGGAGGAACTAGGAATAAATAGCTCCATACGACTCCCAGACCATAGCAGCGTTTTCCAGGCTGAGGTTCTAGCAGTGACAAAGGCAGCCCAGTTGGTGTCAATGATGACAATATCGCGAGACGATATCACTATTTACATTGATAGCCAGGCGGCCATAAAAGCAATAGCTGCTACACAAATAACATCGAAGCTTGTTAAGTGTTGCCGCGAAGAGCTGAAGGTTCTCGGCACGCAGCACAATGTAAAACTCTGCTGGGTCCCTGGGCACAGAGGGATACAAAGCAATGAAGCTGCGGATGAATTGACTAGAAAGGGCTCAGCACTAGAAAGAGAACAGGCAGATAGGACGGTCAAACCTCCACTCTGCAACCTTCGTGCCAAAATTGAACAGACATCAGAAACTAAAGCAAACAACAGGTGGAAAACACTAACCACCTGCGAGGTATCGAGAACATTGTGGCCAAAATACGACAAAGCTAGAACAAGAAAACTCCTGCAAGAAGACAGGAAGTCGGTGTCCTTGCTCATAGGAGTGCTAACTGGACACAACGCCCTAAGATACCACATGAAGAAATTGAGACTGAACGATCATGACATCTGCAGAGGATGCGGTGATGAAGAGGCACATGAGGACACAACCCATTTCCTCTGTCACTGTCCTAACCTCTGTCAATTGAGAAACAGAACCCTGGGCAAATTTTTCTTCGAAGATATCGACGAGCTATCAGATGGATTACCATCTAACCTGCTGAAATTCACCAGGGCTTCGGGATGGCTGTAACTGAAACGATAATACCATGGGTGGGAACGCACTATGGGTATCACAATGGGTCCACAGGGACCTAAGTGTGATGGGAATGTTACCATTCTCATCGGCCCACTAACCTAACCTAACCTATCAGATTCGCTATAATTTTGTTTAAATATATGGCTAATCATCTACAAACTATGATTTTTTCAAATTGTTGACTTCAGTAGTTTCGAAGATGAGGTGGGGTCCTTTTGGTATGGTATTTTTTCACACATTTTTGGCAATAACTCCCAAAGTTTCCAACGGAAAAATTTGACAAAAATATTTTTGGAATCTTTACTTCGAGTGAATGATATCCCACATGATATATTTTTCAATTATCAATTATTCAATTATTATTTTTAAATTTAGACAATTGGTATGATAAGTACAGCCAGTTAAAGTTAGGTTATTTTTAGTGTAAACATAAACTTATTTTTTTTTATATTTTCGTTTGAGTTCTGAGTGTACAAATTTGCTACAGTGGTTAAAAACACATTGATTTTTTACTTCTTTGGTACATATGGTTGTTTTCAATTTAAATGCAACTATTTTTAGTTTTTGGAATTTTAATTTTTTTTAGTGTTTAGTGGTTTTTGGAAAGCATGTTTTTAGCACACTTTTTTGACTTTATGTTGAGTTTAAAAAAAAGGTTCGATAATGCCCGGTCTAAGCTCAACGGAAATTTAAAATACACGTATTTCTGAACATTATCCAAGAAGCTCAGCTGCAATTATTTGCAATTCTTTGAGCTAGAGTGATTTGATTAGTGTAAGTAAATTTTTTTTTTTTTTTTGGGTTTTTTTTAAAAAAAAATGTTCACATTTTTTTTTTTTTTTTGTTTAAGGTGAAAAGAAGTTTGTAAATATTTATGCATGTATACTTTACAGGAAAAAAAATGTATACCAATTCATTGTGATAAGGATTTTGCGGTTTTCAGGCATATTTTCGGCAGCCCCTAATCCTCTTCATAAAATCATAACTGAAGTCAATAAGGAGGTGATAAGAAGGCTTCAAATAATGCTTAACGTTCTATATTATAGAGAAAATGTTACGGTGCCAAGTTTGGAGTTTATGCAATGGAAAAAACAAATTTATTGAAAGAATAGCATCCCAAAAAATAACTTACACCTACAATTCATAAAATGTTGGCTGATTGCCAAAGTGTAATCGAGTATCAGTCGTTACCAATCGAAGAATTGTCAGAAGGAGCTCAGCAATCCACAAATAAAGACTACAAAAAATATATGTACATAGGTACCAAATTATTCCGGACTTTGACGAAAGATTCCAAGAAATCTAGTTTTTTTTTTGTTATTAATTTTTTATTATTGATTTATTTATTCTTCCCTGTTAAAAACTTGAAATACATTATTGAAATGGTTTATGTTGATGTGCCACTTAAAAAAAAATGTTTGCAACACAAAAAGGAATTTTTTTTCCTCCACTGTTTCGCTTGAATAAGTTTTGAAATACTCTGCAGTTACTACAAACATTAATATTTGAATTTAATTTTAAAGTAAAATACTATTTTTACAGCTTTGGATAAAAATATTTTTGTTTAATATGAAATTCGGGAACACCCTGTACAGCATTTCTCCTAAATTAAATAATTTTTTAGCATTAAACCAGTTAACATACTTTCTTGACTTAAAAATTCCACTGAAATAGTATATTTGCGATCTAATGTGCAGCAAAATAAAAAAAAAGCTTTTGATACACCTGCAAAAATATTGAAAAAAATTCTTGTTAGTTTACTTTTATGCACCACTGTGACTTTGCTTCACTCTTAGACAAACTGTATTTACTTCAGTTACCTACTTTGACAATTTTTGAGGTAAAATATTAAGACCATTTCCTTTGGAAAAAAAGTTGCATTTCAGGGCATTCTGAACAGGGCCGGACCTTACATAGGAGCGAGTGGCGCAGCCGCTCCAGGCGCTAGAAAACTAGAGGCGTAAAAACTAAAAAAAATACTCTCCAAAAAACAGATCTACTCGTTTGCTAATATGTATTTATATTCTTCACAAACAAATATTTCTCACCGTACTTCTCAAATAACAATACACACATTTCAATCACTGTACTTTAAAAAGTCCACACACATTAAAATCACCAAATTTCCATATAAATATGCACATAATGTTTTTTTTCTATCCCTTCCCGTTCCCACAACATTTCATTCTCTTTCTCTCCATAGCTGCTAATTGGTATAACAGACCAGTTAGCAGATTTTTTATCTGTACCCAACTACAACCAGAGACAAACATTTGTCTCTGCTGCAACCATAGTAGACTCTGTTGTTTCATATTAAATATCCAGTCGACCCTTTCAGCCCATTGCCAAAAACGAAATTTTCACTGCCAACATGCTGTGGAGCAGTCTTATCATACCGCTCCATTTGCGCCTACCAAAATCCATACAAATCAACAAACATGTCGGAAGTTGTGGAGCAGGATTCATATTTTGCGCCAAGGCAATGCGCCTACCTAAAACGATGCGAACTTCAAATTTGGTTTCGCAACCTTGTTCGATATATCAAAACGTTCGATTTGACTGAAGAGAAAGAGAGTCAAACTCAGGTCATACGTAGTAAAATTTATTGTGACATTATGTATGTACAGATCGCGACAGAAAGATAGCACATTTGCTTTTTTTTGGCTCCCTTTTGCATTGTCGTGTTTTCAACCAATAAAAAAACATTTCCTTCTTATATGTTGTGCATTCAATATTTAATTGATAACAAAACAAGACCACATACAAAAATTCAACCTGAGGATACGAAAACAAAAGATATTATTCAATTCAGAACATTAGCACTTCAAGTGGTAGATAGCGCATTTTTAAAAATTTTGAAAATTAGTATGTGATATAATATTCAATTTTCCTTGCATTGATTCTCCTTGGCTTCGATTATAGTAGATTTTACGCTTAATATACATAAGTAGAAAGGAGCAATTAACTTTAGTAGTTAGAATAGTTGACCAAAATACGAAAAAGTTTAAAATTAGAGAATATTTTTTGGGATTGTTGCGAAAAAAACAACTGGGTCTGGCTTAACTGATTTAGTTTTGAATGAACTTGCTGATTTGGATATTATATTAGTGAATTGTAGAGGACAAGGGTATGATAATGGTACTTATATTAGAGGGAAACATTGTGGTATGCAAGCGAGAACTAAGGTTTTGGAACCTAGAGCTTTGATGATGTTCAATGCTCTACTGATGCAGTTGCATTCTTCGATAAAGTTGGGAATATCTATGTTTTCTATTCAAGTTCTGTAGGCAGATGGTCGGTTTAAAAAAAAAAACATCTTAGTAGTTTGACTCTTAGGCTGCGCTTATATATGTAGCAAGCGTGTAATACAAGCTCTTGCTCGCCCGAGCTCGCGCTTTAAATTATCAGAGCATTTTATCTCGCACTTGCTCGCGCTTACTCGCACTTGTAAAAATTTGTTACACAACCATAATGCTCTATAAAATGCATTTAATTTAAAGCGCGAACAAGCGCTTGCATTGCACTGGCTGCCTTAAGCAGAATAGATGCAATAAAACCACTAAAACTATACTTGGGAGATGTTTATAGGCTCTTGTTGACTTTTCAGAAAATAATGATCAAAAAGTCCAAAATATGCCTCAATCTCTTGGTAGTAAGCTAAGCGAATTTAAATTTATTTGTTGTGTTGTTATTTGGTACACAATATTAGACACAAAGCAGTATTTGCCTTAAGCTTGCAGTTGAAATTTTGTGCTCAATGAAAAAGTTTTTAGTCGAACTTAGAACTAATGATAAGTTTTTTTGAATTTTTAGATAAGGCGAGACTTATAGCAAATGAGATGTGGAAAAGATCAAACATTTTTTAAGTTGCTTTTGGGGCGCTTATTTTTTTCCTGCGCCAGGCGCCAAAACTGTTAAAACCGGCACTGATTCTGAAACACCCTGTAAATATTTTTTCTTAAAATTTTCAAATTGTATAGCCTTTTAATATACACATAATGATTAAACATACATACTAAATTTAAAAACGATTCATTTATTCCTTCCCTTTTAAATAAGCATCTGAAAAACGGTAAAAATTCAGGCGGTTACATCTATCGCCCCCCTAAAGCAAATTGACAAAAAAAAATGTTTGCATAAAGTTAATATATACATATACGCAAATTTTAAGACTAATGTTTTCCTAACTATTCCTAAATGCTGAGAAATAAATAAATAACTATTTTAAAAACGTCCAATATTTTCATTTATTTACATCGACGACATCGATTCAATCGCAAAAGTGCACAGTCCAGTTTCGCACGAGCTTACGTATAAATTGTTCAATGTTTATGTCGTGCGAGTGAAAATCGGCACAAGGAAATCAAGTGCGAAATTTTTCGATGAACTTATTGTGTGTAGTAAGGGTTGTTTTTGGTTTGATCTCATGCAACGAATAGAATCAATCATAGTTATGATGTAAATACATGAACCATGTGTTCACGACAGTTAATTTGTTTATTTGACAAAATTCAAATATCTTTTGTCCCCTTTCGTGTTTACTACCTAGGCCATGGTCGCCAACAACATCTTCAATTCTATTTTATCCTATTTCACTACGTTATCTAGTTTTTCATCTTATATAAACTTCGAATATTCCCTGTTCCAATATTTAAATACCCACCGGGGATTCTTAGCACCCTCTGGCCATTTAAGGCCTGCCGGGGACTGAAGGCCATTGTATTTGTTTGTGTACTCATGATGATTATTACTAGGGAATGACGCTTATACATATAATATGTTCAATATATTAGCTCGAGAGGGGGTTTCCCGTTGCCTTCCTTTCTTTCGTTTTAATTCTATTTCTTTATCCTTATTGTTGTGGTTGTCTCATTAACTTTTTGTTTAATTATTCATTTTCTGTACTTTTTGCTCATGTTTGTATTAATTCGCTATCAGTTTTCATAGCAGTGTTCTATACCATTAATTTTTCTTTTTTCTCTTAAACTGCTGTTATTTTTGGAGTACTCGATATTGCTTCGTGGTGTTTTCATCCTCTACTATTCGATATTTTTTGTTTATCTTTGTTTATCATTTGTTCAGCCAAGCCTCCCTTTATCTTTTTCGTTGCTTTGTATAACTGATTAAAAACATTTTAACTTAAATGTTGTACACTGCAACTTATTTCTTTCCGCTTCTAAAAAATACGTCTTCCTTCTCTGAATCCCAATCGCGATCTCCCTGTGTTGCTACTGCAACCCAATATTTCTATATCTGCCAGTGCTGCCAATGCAACCCAGTCAGTAAACATTTATCTCAGTTGTTACAGATTCGGCCATCCTGAACACTTCGTCGTCCTCGTCGAAGCCAACGTCACCTGTATTTATTCATTCATTCGTGACCTTATTCACGAGATACTTCTTATCCACATTTACTTCCTTTGATTGCATTGTCTCGCATATGGCATGAATTTGGAAGCAACTGATAGGTATTATATTTTGTTGAACTACACAATAGGTTTACATTACGACATTACGAATGTCAGCTAGTTTAATGAAAAGCAACTTTGAAAGCTGATATGCTTACGCACATTCCTATTTGCTGGACCTCTTTTCTGGCATATCAAGCAACATTTACGTAATATTACCACTGCCACAACTCTAGTGGGAGACTCCCAATTGGATGTATTATGTATGAAAGCTAGAAGGCAGAACTTACTTACTTAGTTGGCGCTACAGCTCGAGGTGAACCGGGGCCTGCTTCTCGCAACCATTTGTGTGTGCGTGTTATATTTTTGCACGAATGGAATGGAAGGCAGAAACTGATTTAAATTCTTGACTCTTATTTTCTGCTCTTTAAGAATTCTTTCGTATTTTTGGCGTTTTCCCTCCTTACCCAAATTGAAGACAATCAAATTGACGGGACGGGGCTTGAGCGAAAGGATAAGAAATATCCAGAAATTTGCGGTCCATCCACCATTTTACTGACATCTTTTGACCACTGAAATGGTATCGAACTACACATCTGCGGAAACTGCACATTCGGTGCTCGTCTGTGACGATCTGCTCAGTTTCGACTCAGTCACCTTTGAAGATTTCACCATGTTTTACGGTGTTAGCGCATCGTATACTACGCATACCAATGAATAACTTCAGACAGATGTTTACCGTAACATGCTGAATGTACTGCAGAAGGACCGCATTCCATACAAATCGACTTCAATTACTTTGAAACACATAATCCACCCGCTCGTCCTGTCCTCTTCGCTACGACGATGAGATAGTGTCAAGAAAGGGCATAAAAACCAGTACTCCATAAGCGCTGACCACCTTATGAGTACCAAAACCGCTGACGAAAAGACGAATCTCTGCTGCATTCTTTTCGTGTGAGTCTTCGTATATGCTGAATGTCTACTGAGAGTACGATCTATCACACGGAGATGAAAACGAGTCTCCCGCTGAATACTGCCTTCCCACTTAATAGTTTTGTCCTGTTTTTTTTTTAATTTCTCACTTTTGAATTCAAGTAATGAAAAGATAAAAACTATATGTGTATTCAAATTCACTGACGGTACAACTTCGTTTGATATAAATGTTGTAACCAGTTCATGCAATATTCATTATAACTATTTATACTTAATACATCCGTTAGGATTCACCTTTATGAATCACTAATCAACTTCAATCATTGTACCATTAATAACGACCCACCACTGATTCGTGTTTAATACTATTTTTAGATTATGTACATACATACATAAGTTTGCATATACATAGTAAACTACTCCTAGTCGAATTTACCATGCCCAATATTTTCTAGCACAGAGTTTCGCATCTTTATACGCATTTATTAAATTCTCATTACCATTCCGAAAAATCGCAATTTCTCACAATGCATGCAGCTCCTTCCTAATACCAACCCTTGTCTTTTCGTGGACCGAAAACGCTAGGTCCTACTCCTGGGATACAGCTCAACTATACCTGCGATAAATGATTTGTAGTTGCATCTAACGTAACTCATTCGAATATGATTTCAGAAATCAGAATCCCTCTTCTCGTGTTAATTTATCTTTGTAATTTTTTCCGATTTTAAATTCCTTAAAACTACATTTGCGTGTTAACAATTATAATACAAGCCAATATTTGGATCAGCTTACAAACAACCTAATCCGAATGTTCTTTGTTCTCTAAAGACGGTTTAGTTGAGTTTGAATTTCATTCCACTTTCAAATTCAACATTATGTTCCTTCGCTTTTGTTTTTTTTTTTTATCATATGTAACCAACTTTTCGTATTCCTCTCGCTCGGAAACATACAATACAATCCTTTGGACTGTCTCACTTCGGCCAGGATCAGCTAGTCAACTTCACTCGCATTACAACACTCTTCTTTTGACTTCTCGCACACCGTTTACCTCAGCCGACAGAATAGTACACACTATACTTTTTCGTATGGCTGGATGCTGTGGAAATAGGGTAGGCACTGATTGGCTTTAACTTGGCGAAGCCCAGTGTTGTAACTGTTACCACACATCAATTGTGCTTATTTTACCTCCAAGTGGTAGCCATCGGTTACTGGTCGCTGCCCACCCGGGCTCGACTTGCTAAACTTATAAGTGCGAGTGCTGATCCAGAGAAAATAGCAGTACTATAATCACGTCAGCGGACGAGTTCCCTCGATGGAACCAACGGTGGCGCTAGATTTCCAGAACGGAAACAAAACCTTATCTGAGCTACTCCGACATATTCGGAGCTCAGGTCGATAAGGATTTCCATGTACTGGTCAGGGTCTTGGAAAAGAGATGGTGGCGGATGAGCCCTCACTGGGCCAACGGCAGCGCTCACATCCCCGAAGCGGGTTATTGACATCGGTTTAAAACCGGCCCCTCGTCCTAGGGGTTTAAAAAAAATGGAACTGGCCCTCCAGGTTGGGGGTTGTGCCGTCGGGGTAACTTCCTTACCACGTAAAAAAGAGATAGTTATGAGAGAGACACTAGCCTCGGATAACGGAACCCCTCATTTAACACCACGACGCGGAACGTCCACGGACTACGACCTAAGAATATGCACCTGGAATGTGCGTTCACTGGACACTCTTGGTGCTATTCAAAAACTTGAATCTGTCCTCACGCGGTACAAGGCAGATATTACCGCGATCCAGGAGATACGATGGATAGGATCAGGTATGCAAAAAAAGGAAAATTGCGACATTTATTACAGCTGTCACAAAAGACTGCACATGTTAGGATGCGGATTCGTCGTGGGAAATCGGCTACGCTCAAGAATAATTGACTCTAAGCCGATCAGCGATCGCCTGGCTGTAATTCGCATCAAGGCAACATTCCAAAACATCAGCGTAATATGTGCACACGCCCCTACCAACCAAGCTGAAGACTCTATCAAGGAGGAGTTTTATGACCTCCTGGACGGAGCCTACGGAGCCTGTCCGGAGTATGATGTCAAAATCATACTCGGGGACTTCAATGCTAAAATCGGTAAGGAAAACATCTTCGGCGGATTAGTTGGAAAGCACAGCCTCCACGACACGACCACAGACAACGGCTTCCGGCTAATCGACTTTGCAGCAGCTCGTAATACGGTGATAAGTAGCACAAGGTTTCCAAGACTACGAATCCACACAGCAACCTGGCGCTCTCCAGATGGTCGAACCGCCAACCAAATCGATCACGTGCTAATAGATGCGAGACACGCATCCAACATTCTGAATGTGCAAACCTTCAGAGGGGCAAACGTCGACTCTGACCATTATCTTGTTGCAGCTAAATTTAGAGCTCGACTATCCAACGAGAAAAAGCTGCGAACTGCACAGAAAAAGAAATTCAATGTTGGAAGCCTTAGCACGAATGGAGCAGCCAGAGAGAGCGCCTGAGCGAGAGACTCTCTGCTGTGCATTCACCATCCACAAATGCAAACAATCTGTGGAACCAGTATCGCGACATCATCAAAGGGGTAGCAGAGACCACCATAGGCTACCAGCCACCACCCAAAAAGAGCCCTTGGTATGATGATGAATACGTGCGTCGGAAAAAGGTGACAGAAAATGCACACGTGCAAGCGCTGCAGCGCAAAACAAGAGCAGCGAGAGAAGAGTGTTGAGCCAGAAGAAGGGAGGAGAAGAAGATCCTGCGTAAGAAGAAAAGGGCCCACGCAGTCTCCCAGCTCAAGGATATAGAAGAGTCCCGCGATAGGAACAACATCCGGATGTTTTATAGGAAAGCCAAGCAACTGGCAGCAGGCTTCAAGCCCGGAACGCAGGCTCTTCGAAACAGTGAAGGAATCCTAGTCACCGAAGCGCAGGGAATAGTAGATATGTTTAAGCAGCACTTCCAGCAGCTACTTAATGGGCATCAGGTAGAGAGAGTGATAGGGCAGGAAGAGAACCCGCATCCAGTCAGTGAAGAATCCCCCCTCCCAGTCTTGAAGAGGTCCGCTCAGCTATCAAAAAGCTGAAGAACAACAAGGCCGCCGGCTCTGATGGTCTACCAGCGGAGCTTTTCAAATATGGTGGTGATGCTTTGGTAGGGTGCATGCACCAAGTCATCAACCAAGTATGGGTGGAGGAAGTCATGCCCGATGACTGGAATATCAGCTCTATATGCCCCATCTTCAAGAAAGGCGATCCTATGTCCTGTAAGAACTACCGAGGCATATCCTTGCTCAATGTCGCATATAAGATCCTATCCAACGTACTGTGTGAACGTCTGAAACCCTTCTGCAGCACACTAATCGGCACGTACCAGTGTGGCTTCCGGCCCGGCAGATCGACGATCGACCAAATTTTCACACTAAGACAGATCCTGGAAAAGACCAACGAATTTCAAGTCGAGACTCACCATCTGTTCATCGACTTCAAAGCCGCATATGATAGCATTCATCGTCTTGAGCTCTACAAGGCGATAGCCGAATTCGGGATCCCGGCTAGACTGATCCAGCTATGCCGCGTGACGCTGGAAAACACGTGGTGCAACGTGCAATTTGGAAACAGTTCCTCCGAACCAGGGCCGGTTTTAACAGTTTTGGCGCCTGGCGCAGGAAAAAAAATAAGCGCCCCAAAAGCAACTTAAAACATGTTTGGTCTTTTCCACATCTCCCGAAGAGAGAGAGAGTAATTGACGCATTGACTTCAACATAAAATTCAACGCTAAATCTTTCTTGATGGTCTAAAATTACCTCATTCCTATCCCCATAGGAAAACTGAACTACTTTTTTTCGGGATCGTTAAGTTGAAATTACTGGAAAAGGAACTTTAATTTCATTTGCTATAAGTCTCGCCTTATCTACAAATTCAAAAAAAAAACTTGTCATTAGTTCTTAGTTCGACTAAAAAATTTTTCATTGAACACAAAATTTCAACTGCAAGCTTAAGGCAAAAACTGCTTTGTGTCTTATATTGTGTACCAAATAACGACACAACAAATAAATTTAAATTCGCTTAGCTTACTACCAAGAGATTGTGGCATATTTTAGACTCTTTGATCATAATTTTCTGAAATTTCAACAAGAGCCTATAAACATCTCCCAAGTATAGTTTTAGTGGTTTTATTGCATCTATTCTGCTTAAGGCTGCGGTTATATAGCAAGCGTGTAATACAAGCGCTTGCTCGCGCTTTAAATTAAATGCATTTTATTGGAGCATGGTGGTTGGTAACAAATTTTTACAAGCGCGAGCAAGTGCGAGATAAAATGCTCTGATAATTTAAAACGCGAGCTAAGCGCTTGTATTACACGCTTGCTACATATATAACCGCAGCCTAAGAGTCAAACTACTAAGATGTTTTTTTTTCTAAAACGACCATCTGCCTACAGAACTTGAATAGAAAACATAGATACTCTCAACTTTATCGAAGAATGCAACTGCATCAGTAGAGCATTGAACATCATCAAAGCTCTAGGTTCCAAAACCTTAGTTCTCGTTTGCATACCACAATGTTTCCCTCTCATATAAGTATCATGCCCTTATCATGCCCTTGTCCTCTACAATTCACTAATAGAATATCCAAATCAGCAAGTTCATTCAAAACTAAATCAGTTAAGCCAGACCCAGTTGTTTTTTTCACAACAATCCCAAAAAATATTCTCTAATTTTAAACTTTTTCGTATTTTGGTCCACTATTCTAACTACTAAAGTTAATTGCTCCTTTCTACTTACATATGTATATCAAGCGTAAAATCTACTATAATCGAAGCCAAGGAGAATCAAGGCATTAAATATATTACATACTAATTTTCAATATTTTTAAAAATGTGCTATCTACCACTTAAAGTGCTAGTGTTCTGAATTGAATATTTTTTTTTGTTTTCGTAACCGCAGGTTGCATTTTTTTTATGTAGTCTTGTTTTGTTATCAATTAAATGTTAAATGCACAACATATAAGAAGGAAATGATTTTTTATTGGTTGAAAACACGACAATGCAAAAGGGATCCAAAAAAAAAGCAAATGTGCTATCTTTCTGTCGCGATCTGTACATATATAATGTAACAATAAATTTTACTACGTATGAACTGAGTTTGACTCTCTTTCTCTTCAGTCAAATCGAACGTTTTGATATATCGAACAAGGTTGCGAAACCAAATTTGAAGTTCGCATCGTTTTAGGTAGGCGCATTACCTTGGCGCAAAATTTGAATCCTGCTCCACAACTTCCGACATGTTTGATGATTTGTATGGATTTTGGTAGGCGCAAATGGAGCGGTATGATAAGACTGCTCCACAGCATGTTGGCAGTGAAAATTTCGTTTTTGGCAATGGGCTGAAGGGTCGACTGGATATTTAATATGAAACAACAGAGTCTACTATGGTTGCAGCAGAGACAAATGTTTGCCTCTGGTTGTAGTTGGGTACAGATAAAAATTCTGCTAACTGGTCTGTTATACCAATTAGCAGCTATGGAGAGAAAGAGAATGAAATGTTGTGGGAACGGGAAGGGATAGAAAAAAAACATTATGTGCATATTTATATGGAAATTTGGTGATTTTAATGTGTGTGGACTTTTTAAAGTACAGTGATTGAAATGTGTGTATTGTTATTTGAGAAGTACGGTGAGAAATATTAGTTTGTGAAGAATATAAATACATATTAGCAAACGAGTAGATCTGTTTTTTGGATAGTAATTTTTTTAGTTCTTACGCCTCTTGCTTTCTGGTGCCTGGCGCGGCTGCGCCACTCGCTCCTATGTAAGGTCCGGCCCTGCTCCGAACTATTCCAGACATGCACCGGATTTCGGCAAGGAGATGCGCTGTCATGTGACTTCTTCAATCTTGTGCTGGAACAGATAGTGCGCAGGGCAGGTGTAAACACGGAAGGCACTATCTTTTACAAATCTGTCCAGCTACTAGGATACGCGGACGACATCGACATCATCGGTCGCTCCCAGCGCGCCGTCTTAGAGGCTTTTACGGCAATTGAAGAACAGGCGAAACGAGTTGGCCTTGAAGTGAATGAGGACAAAACCAAGTACATGTTGGCAACAAACAAAGAAGCATCTGTCCACCGCCTAGGACAAAACGTCACTGTTGGCAATCGTAACTTCGAAGTGGTTAAGGAGTTTACCTACCTCGGAGTAAACATCAACTCCACGAATGACACCTTAGTGGAGATTCGACGAAGACTTACCCTAGGAAACCGCTGCTACTTCGGTTTGGCAAAACAAATGGGTTCAAAACTCCTAACTCGAAAAACAGAATGCATGCTCTACAAAACATTGATCCTGCCAGTTCTGCTGTATGGAGCCGAGTGTTGGACGATAAGCAGGAAAGCAGAGCAGATTTTGAACACTTTCGAGACAAAAATTCTTCGTCGGATATTCGGCCTCCGGTTTAAGGACCAAGCTACCGCGGATGCCAGTGCGCTTGGTGCGCACCTTCACACAAACAATTCCGTATGCATGGTTTTTGTAAACCAACTATTACACATTTCATACCATCATTCAAATTCATCCGATTCCACGTACATTAACAGAACATTCTGCTCCATCATACACCGAAAATGCAGAACTATTTTTTGCAAATACTCAACACAGTATTTTCCTTTTAATCTTATATCAGATTAAACACTTCATCCATCTACACACATCTCAACTAAACCAGTGAGATGATCATTTCATAATGCTTTTCGTATTTCAAAACGCATAGCTATACTCCTTTTACAAATACTCAACAAAGTATTTTCCGGTTAATCTAATATCAGATTAAACACTCTATCCACATACACATCTCGGCTTAACTAGCTAGATGGTCTTATACTTTTTCGTATACCGAAAACGCATAAGCATAACTACATCTTTTGCAAATAGGTACTCATCAAAGTATTCTTCTTTTAAACTTATGTCAGATTACAAACTTTATCCACACACACATCTCGGTTAACCAAACAGAGATGATCATATGCTTTTCGTATACCGAAAACGCATAACTATTTCTGGCCATATTACGCCACTGCACTGCAGTATCCATTAGTTCGAATATTTATTGCGGTTATTTCTTTTCCGCATACATTCCGTCTCAAAGTAGTAACAGAAAATTCTGTCAGAGATCTATTATTCGCACGTCTAAAACAGAGATGGCATTACTTTTCCATGAACTGAAAACGCACTCCATCCCTGCTTTATCGAGAGACAAACAAACGACAACTAACGTTATATCTTGACCAAAATAAATATTCATCAACACAACCAAAACGATGCCATTCTGTAAACCAAAATTGCATTATTTCGATCAATAGACTTACAAAATACCATTAAAACACAAATCAACCACATATTATCCGAATATTTCTTACTGTGTACTTACATAATATATGTATACATTTATGTATACTCACTCGCAAACACTACAACAATATTAAAGCCCACTACCATCGGACAAACTTCGCAAAATCGCAACAAAATAAATAGCGCGACTCCACGTATTTATTATGACATACATATTACCACAAATTCTAGTACATAGGTCCCCAATATATTTAATTAACCAAGATCCCAGATCACAATATTTACATATATATAATTCAACATTCAAAACATGTATCATGTACATAGGTATATAAATTATGTATCTTTCTTTTACAACTACAATTTATAGTTATAACCATATTCCCATATGGATGCTTGAATTAACCAACGTCGATCAACCCAGATACTCATCGAATGTATGGATGTGATCCCGCCAAGAACTTCGAGTTTTGCATGCTCAAACAAAATATGTTTGTCTTTATCACACCCATCAGGCAGTTCCATTTGACTGCTGGTTTAGTATTTTATGCTACTGCATTCAAAACTTCGGAAAGCGAGAGAAAATAGAAGATAGAACTATGCCTTTTCGTATACCAAAAATGCATTTTCCCCTCTTTTCGGTCACTTTTAACGGTTAATTTGTCAAAACAACACAAGCTTACTCTACTAGATTAAATATATAAATGTGAATACATATATGCGTCGTATATTTTCGTGAATATAATCCAGGGAAATACGATCACACACAATTCACCAAAATAATAAATGATAATTCCATGAAGCATCAATTGCATCCAACCCAGTGAATAAAGCAATAACTTCGTACATACCAAGATTTTTTGTTTTTGAACTTACTAATTTATCACAAGACACTATTTGACAATCTACGACACCTGGGTAGATATCCCACTTCTGAACTATAACTGATTAAAAACATTTAAACTTAAATGTTGTACACTGCAACTTAGTTCTTTCCGCTTCTAAAAAATACGTCTTCCTTCTCTGAATCCCAATCGCGATCTCCGTGTGTTACTACTGCAAACCAATATTTCTATATCTGCCAGTGCTGCCAATGCAACCCAGTCAGTAAACATTTATCTCAGTTGTTACATTTGTGTGTCTCTTCCGGTAATCTGATCCATTTTTGGTATGTTTCACTATTTACTGCTGTTTTGTTTGTGAGATCTACTTCCTTTCCTTACAATGTATTTTCGTACTGTTACTGACGCTCCATATTTTTCTAGCTCCTGGGCAAGTTTAATAATCATTTTATTCTTTTCACGCTCTGATCTCGAGAGATCAATAATGATGAATAGATTGGTACTTTTCAATTTTCTTTTTTGTTCCATAATTTCAGTTTTTTTGAGTTGAGATACAAGTCCAACTAAAATAGATCTCATTTTATTATTATCATTAGTAGATTTTCCAATTCTTTATAAAAAGTTTATATCTGGTTCTGATAAATTCACGACTATCTTAGTTCTCATCAATTGTTTGACTAAATTCATCAACTTCTCTTTGCTTTTATCTACATATTTCTTTAACATTAAAATATTGGTTTGTTTCTTCGATCGTTCTTGTCGTATCTTTCATTTTGTTTAGCAATTATTTTATTCAGATTTTTTATTTCATCTTATAGCGTTTCAGTTTGTTCCTTTATTTCCATTTTCATACTGTTTATATTTTGATTTACTTCATCGTATTTTTTGTAAATGTCTTCCTTTATATCGTCCCTCTTAGCAACTTGATTTGCGTCTAATTCTTTTTTAAAATCTTCCTTCAATTCAGATTTTAGTTCTTCTTTAAACTTGTCTAGGATTGAAATAATTTCTTGACTATTCTTTTTATTTTTTATTTTGCTTACTGAAATTCAATTTGTAAATAAAAATTGAAATAAATAATTTGGGCACCCTGTTCTTTTTTCACTCTGTTTTTAAGTTCAATGCTTGTACTCCTCACTAGATGGAGCTCTGGTGTCCTTTGAAATGGGTTTATTCTTCTTTGAGGTTTATTTATTTATTTATTATAATATTCTTTGAGGTTATTTGTTTTTCCCACCAAAAATCACCAACATTCTAATAAGATTTCATGAATAACTTATGTCATTTTTCATTGGACGTCTGGGAGCGTCCAGAATCAAAACTGAATTCTTCTGCAATCGCTCCCATGGCACATAAATTTCTTTTCTTACGATTCTGAGAAGAGAGTTTCGCTTCTCGATTTGAAGTCAGAATCCACTCAAGAAGCGAAAACGCAAAGAAAAAACTTCAAAACTGAGCGGAAGCGGTTTTGTTGTCCCATTGGATTCAGAATGAGTGAATCCCCGAGTGGAGCCAATTGAAAACAACATTATCCAGCTTGGTGCCAGAAATCGAGTAAAATCTAATCAAAATCAAAACTGAAAATCGAGTGAATTTATTTTCAGTGCTCTACATTTCGACCGTTTTTCTGTGAAATTGAAAACGGTTGATATGTCATTTTGGGCATTGAAAAGGTATTTTGATTTCGGCAAATTGTTTGATTACTTATGTATATTATGATAATAGATAGAATAGATCTTATTATGAATGCTGTGTTATTTGCTGCGTTATTGCAGACTTTCAAGGCATAAATATGCACAAGAAAAAATAAAAAGACGAAGGCTGAGATATATCTAATTATCTAATCCCCTCTAAGGGCAGATGCTTTGTTTGTTAATCATTTGTCATTAAATACATACAGTGGTAGAAAACTAATTAGAAAAAATACATTTTCTACAAAAATGTAATAGCAGCGCTGTTACTTACTTACTTAATTACTTAGTTGGCGCTACAGCTCGAGGTGAACCTGGACCTGCTTCTCACAACCATTTGTGTGTGCGTGTTATTTGTGCACGAATGGAAGGGACCTATGGCAAGTTGAGAAGCTCAATCGTGACAAATGATACAAATGATACAATGATAAGAGGTGGTACAGTTGTCAGAACTCGGGAGGTGATTCCCTTTGTTCTGGCAGCTGAACCAGCTAATAATGGCAGGGCGAATTCATCATCACTAACACCACTAAAACTTTCCCGCCAAAGAGACAGTGCGTCAGGAAGTGTTGGTGATGTTGCTTAACGAAAGCGAGATGGCTGAATTCGCATGCTATCAATGTGTGCGTATGTGTGTGTGAATGGCGGTCCAAAGCTCTCAGTGCGGCTACTGGCACTTCTTGGTTGACCGTCTGAGAGAAAGCAGACCATTTTGGAGAAAAATTAGAAACAACGACAAAAGACAAAGAACTTCAGAAACAGAAAAAAAACGACGATTAAAACACCACGATAAACCTAAAAAAACATAGAAAACACAACCAAGAACAAGAAATTAGAGCACGAGAATTTTGGAATACTCAGGTAGAGGTAGTGACTGTGGCGGAGATCCACCTTTCCCCATCACCCCAGGAGATAGCCTTTGAAGGACAAATAAACCCCAGAGTCGAATGGATAAGAGATAAGTATAGTGAAGAAATTGTATAGTCGATTGGTAGTATAGAGTTCCTTAAGAATAGATTTGAACTTAGTAGAAGTAAACCTTTGTCCCGCGTAATTAACGGAAGCAAAAGAATCTGCCACTATTAACGGGTCGCGACCCGTTCTATTCCGGAACTATCTAATAACCCTAGTTTGAACGTGGTCCAAAAAAATAATTCAACTCGTCTTTGCATTTTTTTATTCATTCGAATTTCAGAATCACCGGTGGTTTTTCGTATCTACTTCGTAAAAGGTTTCCCAATCCCATTAATCAAAAATTGGGAGGCGCCCTTAAAACTAATTTTATTTCGTATTCATTGTGAATACACCACACTATTCCCGAACCCATCCCAGCTGAGCAGCCGGAAAATTGCAGCGAATTCCCCGCTGCAGTTGAATAATTTATTCCCCCAGGCACAACAACTGAACTGACATTTACGCACACGCTTTGCGTCGGGTTCTCTTCTTCGGTTTTGTTTGGGTTCGGTGATAATAATTATTATAATAATAATATTATATAATTATTATAATTCCGATTTCGATTCGGTGGTACCGGGATAAAAATAATTATCCAACACAGTCAACACCGCAAACTTCACGTATTTGTTTGTGAAACTCAGCAGCTTTTCTGCCTTTACGGAAATAAAAAAGCAAATTAGTCGAACATTTTCCATGGTAAAATTGACACTGTACTAGCAGCCGTGAACAAAATTAAGCTATCAAATGTCGAAAGAAAAAAAAAGATAACATTGACAAAACCGATAACCAACAAACTTAACGCCAACACAGACGAAGCTGGACAGGACAGTTAGTATTTTCTAAATCCTAACCAAGACAAAATGGTGGTCGCCGTGGCCGTGGTAGTTAGGGCGTTGGACTACCACGCAATGCTGCCCGGGTTCAACTCCCGGCCGGGTCTAACACCTAAAAGAGTTTTATCACGGTACCACCTCTTTCGAAAGCCTGACAAGCATCAAAGAGTATCATTTGTCACGATTAAACTTCTCAACTCGCCGTTTGGAGTCGCAAAAAAACTATAGGTCCCTTCCATTCGTGCAAAAATATAACACGCACACACAAATGGTTGCGAGAAGCAGGCCCCGGTTCACGTCGAGCTGTAGCGCCAACTAAGTAAGTAAGTAACCAAGACAAAATATAATTAAAAAATCAAACTCTTCGCGCTACCTTGCGGAAAGGGCAGAGCAACGTCTATTGCACTATTGCTAGTATAAAATAATTAAATCTTTAACTTAAATTAAAAATAATAACAATCATTTAGCTTTTTACTTACGTGACATAATGAGTCATACAATCGGAAAACAACATAAGCATATATATTTGCGGTTGTATACCGGTGGGGTCAGATTTCAAGAGTTCTACATATTCTTTTATTCCACAGTATTGCCCAGCAGATGTTATAAGTTTCCATAGATCGCAAAGAATAGAATCATTGTAACATATACCTAAAAAGGCAATTAAAAAATCATGCTTTTGCACGAAATTAAAATGAATACCTGATAATATATCCAACTTTAATTGGGATAAGGTTGTAAGTGCCGCAAAGAACATTGAACATACTTTTGCAACATTCAGAAACTCTGGAGAGTCTAACTTTCTCCATTGTTTTCCATTTTTGTTCAAGCTTCCTTTGGTTGAGCTTCTTTCCAGCGCACGGCGCAACAAATTACTCCCAGAATTTTGAGGAGGAGGCTGGAACTCGAGTCGCTCGAAGTTTTTATTAACATTCTTAAGGACATCTCCAAGAAGTAATTTGATACACCTGTGTCCCCACAACATATGATATTGCTTTTTTAGCAAAGGTACATTTTGATTTTGTGCTGAATCTTGAGACGGGGTGTACCAACCAAGCAGATCGTGCCATTGTGAAAACACACCCTTCGTACCAACGCTTTCTGGAATTCTCTCTAGTATAAAAGTTGTTACTTCCTGAAATTAGAAGAATATATTAACAAGACGGACTTTTATTTACTCGAGTATTTACCGTCATTAAAGGATAGGCTAACAATTTAGCTTCATCTGCATTTTCAATGTGAAAAAGATTGATTAGGTTGCCTAAAAATGCTAGAGACTTGGTACCCTGCCAAGTCCCAACATCAATTTTTATTAATTAATTCCAGTTACATAAAATGATTTTTTTTTTTTAAATACTCACTGAAGCAGTTTTAACGAATCCTTTGTGCCAATCTTCATGCTCCGACATTTTAAGTGCTTTTTGAAGAATATTCATTGACTGCAACTGTTGAACGCACTGCGGAGAGTTAGTTTCTAAATGTAAAATCAATGCAGGTATTGATAATATGTCCGTCAAAAATTTTGAAACTAAAGCATCGCTAAAATCTCCATCAATTAGAGGACGAGTGCATAGCGTGATGATGGCTTGTAGTGAAACTGGTTTTAATGATAACTCTTCCCGTGCACATCCTTTTAACATTATACACTAACAAAAATAAATAATCAATGAATCCACCTATTTTAGCGTGTAATGGACAATATTACTCTCATTGTTTGAAAAAAACCATTTTGAACCAGATACCCTTGAATATTACAGCAAATCTTTTGTAAAATTGGTTGAATTTTTTCCATGTTCTTGTTATGTGACAAAGCCCACGATCTTGGGGATGTAAACACAATCAATGTATGTAAATATAGGGTTAACGAAATACTGTCAGTATGGTTTTCTAAAACAACAAAAAAAGAAACAAAATATATTGTAATACATAAACATTTTAGCTGGTATTTACAATTCAATTGATATTAATATAAACTTGACAAATGTTTTATGGCTTTACTAATTGAAAGAGATGCTATTAATTTAATAGATTCAGTTCACACAACTCTTTGGCCATGTTAAATCAATTTTGTTTTAAAACATGAATCTCCTTAATTTGTCATCTAGGCCCTTACTTTTAAGCACTGTGCGGTCTCTTAACTTACTTTTTCTTAACTCTACGGACCCAACCCATTTCAAACCGAACTGCTCACCGTCATTGTTAGATGTTATCTTGACAAGTGATGAAAGTATTGTGAAATGTTATAGTCAACTATCTGTACCTGTTTTTTTATACCATGATCTTGTTTTCGCTACTTTCAATGTTAATGTAGATCGACGTTGTGCACAACCCATCCAATATCGTGATTTTCGTAGTATTAATGTTGAAAGTCTGTTCTCTGATTGCCTTAGTATTGAGTGGTGTAATATCTATCTGTCGTCGGATGTCGATAAACAAGTAGAATTTCTAAATGTAAGTCTTGAGTATCTGTTCACTAGACATGTTCCATGTAAAACCCGCAGATTAAAAACAAAATCCTGTCCCTGGTTTTCAACTATCATACTGAGTGCTATAAAAAATAGAGACATATTGTACCGACGATGGAAAATATTTCGTTGTACAGAAATGCATTCTGAATATAAAGCTTCTAGGAATTGTGTCACATGTATGATTAAAACTGCGAAACTTAAATATTATAGTGCTCAATTTAATTCTGATCGGTCGTCGAAATCTCTTTGGCATCGAATTCGCGAAATTGGTCTCTGCAAAAAAAAACTTTCCGTAAATAACGAAGACACTGACCTAGATGAGTTAAATAACAATTTCATCACCTCAGCTCCTGCTGTTGCTTTCAATCCTCCACCTGTTCTAACCCTCATAAATAACAGATTGGATAGCTTTGCATTAGACAGAGTTGATATATACACGGTTGGAATAGCGATATTGTCTGTGAAATGTAAATCAGTTGGTTTGGATAATATCCATCCCGATTTTGTTAAAATACTTCTTCCTCTAATACTACCCCACATTACCCATATATACAACACAATTCTTATGACATCCACATACCCAACTGTTTGGAAAAAAGCTAAAATTATACCTATTCCGAAAAAAGTTAATGTTCCGGAATACAGACCAATCGATATTCTTCCTTTTCTCTCCAAAGTTTTCGAATCCATCTTGAGTCATCAAATAAAAGAATATATAGAAAACAATAAGTTATTAACACCTATGCAATCAGGTTTCCGATCAGGACACAGTTGCATAACAGCTTTACTGAAAGTATCTGAAGACATTCGGCATGCTATTGATGGGGATAAAACTACTTTATTGACTTTGCTTGATTTCTCAAAAGCATTTGATTGCGTAAATCCGTCGATTCTATGTAACAAACTGTTCTCACAATTTAACTTTTCTGTTCCTACTAATAAGCTAATCTTCTCATATCTTACTAACCGTGTCCAAGCTGTTTCTAACAACTCCAAAATGTCATCCTTTCGTGCTGTTTATAGTGGCGTCCCGCAAGGATCTATACTTAGTCCTTTACTTTTTACCATGTTTATTAATGACCTCCCAACTGTGTTGTCTTACTGTAACTTCCATATATCTGTGGCCACAAGCGATAACTGCTTAGGTCGACTTAAGACAAAAATTAAATTCGTTTTTATAATTTTCATTGCAAAAAAGCTTATTCCAAATTTAAAATTTTTTTCATACAAATCGATTAAGGTGCATTTTGAGAATCTGCATAGGTTTTTTATTTAAATGTGTATTCGTTTTTTCAAACTGAAAATGCAATTTCAAAAAACTTATTCCGAAAATTGCGTTCCAGACTTAAGCGGTTATCGCTTATCGCCACAGATATATGCGGACGATGTCCAGCTTTACCTAAGCTTTCCTATTGGTATGGTGGAAGACTCTGTAGCGAAAATTAATTTGGATCTATGTTCTATAATGAAGTGGTCCACAGAAAATTCGCTTATGCTTAATCCTGACAAGACCAAAAGTATCCCTATCTCTAAACATAAACCTTGTCTTTCTAATTTCCCTCCTATTCTACTATACTCTACCCATGTGGAATATGTCACCTCTGTAGTTTGGCCAAGTTTGAAGTTTCTATAGATACGTTTTATTAATTCTAGGCATAAGGCTTCAACTTACTCATCTATCTTACCTCTATAATAAAGTTCTGCAAGAACTTGGCCGCTGTTATCTGACCACTTTTTGTCATACATTTGTATACATTTTCTATAGGTAGGAACTTGGCCCTTTTTATAGTAATGTTTTTGATGGGATCTCACTTCTTTTTGTTGAGTTTTTAAAAGACTAACGATCTTTTTTTAATTTTAGGCAAATTTTGTCTATAATTACTTCTCAATCGTCGATGTTCGATGGTAGCTGTTTTTTGAGCCTTGATATTATGAAATTGATTAAATTGACCCCATCTTCACCCTAGAGAGTGCAACAGAGGCTTGGCCACACGAGAAAACAGTAAACTTCTTGGCTCTTATGGATAGTTTTAAACCGTAAGGCGTTTACCGTCACAGGTATACGCCTTAGGCTCTTTCCAGTGTTCGACTACATACTGCACAATGTTTGATCTGACTCTACGTCTACGTGTATAGTGACTTCCTTTTGATAGCTACAATTTTCGTTATATAAAACTGTCAATAATTTGAGCATTTTGCCAGGGCCACTCCCCATCCCCACACCACAGATTCAATTTATCGAGTCGAGCTCGAGAGTCGATTGTATTTTTTTTTTTTTTAACTGGTTAGTAAATTGGGTTCATCCGGAGTCGGACAAATACGCAATGAAAATGAGCAGAGCAGAGCACCTCTCCAATCTTATTGAGCTAGAGTAGAATGACGCGACGCACAGTGCGTTGACCAGTGGACAAAAATCAAAAAAGTGAATGTTTTAAAGAGTAATATAAAGTCATCAGAATTAACTGGCATTTATTTATGTACCATATGATATGATTTGTTCATCGTATTTCTTCTTTTTATAGCGGAAGTAACGGTTTTTGCTTAAAGAGATCAGCCAATTTTTGCGATAGTTGTGATTTTTACTCTGAGGACATAACTTTTGACCTTCGTTTGTGATAAATATAAATGAATAATACTAATTTTTTTTAATTGTTTATTAATAATGGAGTTTTCTACTACCGGTATGTTTACTTTAAATTTATATGATATGTGCGAATAATTTTTAAACTAATTATTAAAAGTGGGCCCTTGTGAGTGTCATCATTTAAGTTTTAAACAAGTTTTAAAAAAAAAAAACTATCAAAATATACGTACAATTTGCTATGTGTTCGATTCGTCCTCTCTTGTACTTTAAGAGAAAGTAGATCTTTTTTGCTACTTTTTGCAACTTTTTAAAATATTCAACTTTTTATAGCGATATGCTCAGTTATTAAAAATGAGGATATTTTTAAAAGATGGAGCTCTGCAAAAAAAAATCAAAAGTTGATGAAATACAACAATAGGGTTTGGACCTACTAAACAATTACCGAATGTCAAAAGTTTCAAAGCCTGATTTGACCCGGAAATATACCGTCTTTAACAAGAATGTGAGCAAGTACAGGAAACAATGCTCTCACTATCGCATTTTAGTTGCAAAACGTCACCGTCTTTGGTTGCCAACCTATTTCAGTTTACCCGAAATTTTGTTAAGTCTATTAATCAGATCGTGTTCAAAGAACTCCCTGAAATTAGCCGCGGAAGACCAGAAAAGTCATTCGAAGTATCGGCGCAGTGTACTATGTAATGTTTTGTCAAGGACAAATGCCGCGGCAAAATGTTACATATATGGTGCAACTCCTAAGGAAATTAATAAGGAATCAATCAGCGATAAAATACCCAGGCAAGAAAATTATCGTTTTGGACTTTCCAATCTTCATTCTTGGAAAAGATGCTTTGAATGTTTGCCACATATTTCATACAGACTATCCTTTAAATCTTGGCGGGTGCATGCATACGAAAACAAACCGATTTTTAAAAATAGAAAGAAGGAAATTCAATGCTCATTTAATAGTGGATTAACCCAAACCAGGATGATGGGAATACCGCAAGAGGACTTTTACAAATCCAAAATAAACCGCAGAAATGACTAAAATCCACGGAAGCTAATTAAGAATTTCCATATTATTTTAAGACTGATAATATTTATGGTGCGAAATATAGAAATATAATCAAATTTAGTGAAATTTTGCAAGAAACAAAGCCAACCTAATTAAGAAAACTTACTTAAATGCCGAGAGTGATAGTGGGCTAATTGACTTGAGTGAGTCGGCTTAAAAGCTGCACATGTACCTAAATACAAAAATACTCACAGGTGTATGTATATTCTTCTTTAGTTAATATTGGTTGAACACAATTACCGATATTGTAGGTATAAATAATAACTGTAGTAAAATAATAATAAATGAGAAATATAACTTGAAATAAAATGCTTTATTTTATTTCGCCACACCACTCTCAAATTAAAATGCCTGATTCTCGTCCTACTACACTTTATACATATGTATGTATTTCTTTCACAAAATATTAATAGATATAATATGTATATACTTAGTTTAACAAGTATTACAAAAAAAAATCGGCAGTACGAACACATTCAGATTTTTGTCCACCAGCGCCTAGTATTCAACGCACTGTGCGACGGTGCAAAAGGCATCACTGTGATCGATAGACTCACTCTCACACTCAGTTTGCCATTTGCCATTTGCCAAATATCAATTACCAATACCAACCAATCCATATGAAAATGAATACGTTTTGTGAGAGAATATACATATACATATACACATACAAATCCATATACATATACATATCCATATACATATACATATACATATACATATATGTACATACTGCGTTCATCGTCACATTTTCGAGTATCATTTTCATTGTATATATAATACTAGCTGTTCCGCCCGACTTCGCCCGTGTCCATTTAGTTCAAAGAATCGGTCTGTCTGTCTGTTTGCCTGTCTGTCTGTCAATCTATCTATCCGTCTGTCTTTTAAACTATCTATATATCTCTCTGGTTGTCTGTCTATATTAATTGATAAAATGTTTCATATTCACATTACACCTAAAATTACGAAATTTTGTATGACAGGTAGCAGAACCGCCGGTTGTTGAGTAACCACACTGATGCTATGTTGTATTCTAAATTAAGAAAAACGTGCTGACATTTTTACCAAAATCGGTTGAGTAGTTTCCGAGTCTATAAAAGGCAAACATAAATATGTACATCGTGTATACATTCATTTTTATATATACATAAAGATCCAATAACTTAACTCCAGCGCCAACTATCGGGTCCAGATTTTATTATATAATTTTCTCTTTTGGCACTGAACCAACATATATTGTGAATATGAGCATTTATGGACCAATTTAGAAGTCATTAATAACTTGACTCCAGCGTCACCTAGCGAGATGAAATATACTTTACAACCTACTTTGCAACCTTACCTACCAAATATGTATACACAAAAAATTTCATGAAAATCGGTCAAGTCGTTTCGGATTGCCATGCCACTGTGTGCTGCGACTGTGATACACAAGTCACTCAATATGCTTTGAAAAAAAAAATCAAAAACCCACTACGCGTACGCATGTGGCATGTTAGAAATACGAAAATGAATGCAATGAGAGAATAACAAAAAAAAAAAAACCTCGTCATCAACTCCACACGATTGCCACTGAGTGGTACACATAAAAAGTCACTCAGTATGCTTTGAAAAAAACAATCAAAAAAAAAATGCTAGATATACGAAAAGGAATGAGAGAATTAAAAAAAAAAACTCGTCATCAACGTCACACGATTGCCACTTAGTGCTGTGATTCAGCTTCTGCGTGAAAAAAAAATTAAAAAAAAAACGACTTTTGAATGCATTTTGTACTATTAATCAGCTTCTAGTAATTGCACCGATATGATTTTGGTCTTAAAATCTGTGCATTGAATGTAGTTAAGCTGAGAATGAATATCAATCACATGGGAGAAGCTGTTCTAAAGTAATAGGCGATTATTCTAAATTGAATTTTCGTTTTCTCATTTGAAGTCCCTTAAACTCTGAAACCGAAAATGTATCTAATTCAAAGCTAATTGATAAACCTTCTCCAAGAAATTAGTAATCTTATACCAAAAGAATCGTTAAAATCTATTCAGCGGTTCTTGAGATCATTTACTACAAAGGTAATATGACACCGATCGGGACTTTGCTTTATACTGTGTAAGGATTAGAAGTAGCACCTCTATATATTACTTGAAGGGAGGTTGTCGTATAAAATACATTTGGTGAGAGAATTCACCACGTTTATGGTTAGCTCTCACTAAAATGTGCATTTGTGTATGTATTTGTGGGTTAGTTTCACACTTTTGTAGTGTATATATACAATGTATAATACACGGTGGTTTTTTTTTTATTAATTTAAACGATTTGCAAGTGAAAGCTAAACATAGAAGGCTGATACATACATATACATATACATAGACACACACCTTCTACGTACATAAATACATATCATAATAAGACTAGAAGTACAGAGAACGAGTGGCAACGAGTGAAGACTTGGAGATGACCTAGAGACCTAATTGAGAACACCTATTATTAGAAACTTGTTATATAACGATTATACCAATAACTTTAATAATAATAAGTAATAATAATAAATAAATAGCTAACACAAGTTAATAAATAAGAGTTTTTTTTATTTTTTCCTTTATACACATTATAAATGCTACATATATCCCAAATTTCAAGTCTCTAGGTCTGCTGGAAGTACCATATACATTTTGATGATCGTTGTGTCAGCTACGAAAATTACAATTTTCGGAGCTCAATATTTCTTTAAATATAATAGGTATAGACTTGAAACTTGGAATATGATCTAGCATACCGCTCTTCTACTCGCAGCTAGAAAATGAGGTTCCCAGTAACTTAGGAAGCTGAATTATAAGGGTAGGTAAATAGCCGTGAAGCGCTTCGGGTAAAGAGTACTGGTAGTGCCGCGTGGAACTTGGCGGTCCACTACCGTGCACCCAGATTTTCAGCAAAAAGATAATTTAAACTCAATGCACAGTACATATTTTGTTTTTGTAATGGAGTTAAACATTTCAACAACCAGCAAGTGTATAAGTTACTTACCCTCCACTCACCTCATAGAGAGAAGGGAATACTATTCGAACTAAAAAGTGCATTGTATTTGTATCCTCTCCCTTTCCGCTGCCTTGTTTGTTAGCTACATCTTCACTACATATTATTCTTCTATACGTAAGCCAACTACAGTGGAAGTCGCTTATAACGACAGAGAAGGGACCGAGCAAATATGGTCGTTATAACCGGCGGTCGTTATATCCGACTGCCCTCTATAAGTATTCAGAGAAAACTTAAAAACATTCACAGACAAAATTAATTCATTTCAGTTTTAAATTATGAATGATATATACAGAGTAAATCACTCCAAACTCGTTTGTTTTTACGCTATTTTTTCATCTGACTCCAAACGGAAGAAAATCGCTTCCTTTTCCTCTACAGACATTTCCTACGTTTTCTAGATCTCATGGCTGCATAAGAAAATAGAATCAATAAACTCCTAACTAATATCCTACTATAATCACTATGTTAAATGCAAGCTTTTTAATGATAATACAACGCAAATAAATGCACAAAACTCTAGAACTAAGATCAGCTATCCTGGCGATAATTATAATATGCAACCGATATACAGCTGCAGAATGTAGAACGACCAAATGGCGGCGCAAAAAAAAAACACTAAAAAATTGTGTAAAATCACTGGAATGAACAAGAAGTATTCAGATTAACGTACACACATACATATTATGCATATACGTGAATGGGTATGTAATTTTTTGTAAATTTTCTCTCACTTCGTCGTTATAAGCGACGAAATCGATTCATTCTTCTCGACTTCCACTGTATATTTAACGCAACCATTTGAAGCAACCGGCAACCGCCCGAAGTCGAGTCGAGTGAGAAATTGTGTGTATACCGAAATCAAAACCCACTGGAGAATGATTGACTCGCGCGACCATGTAACTTAAAACAAAAATTCTTCGGTTGCGAACATGTTTTGTTTTTGTTATTTTCCATAAATACGCATACATCCCACCATGACCAGCCTACCGCACAATCGATGGCACACTGATTCTGTTTCTGAATTTCTGGTTATCGATGTTCGCTGCCTCTGCTTTGTTGAGTACGTACGCACTCTATATATGGCGCTTCCCCCTCCCCAATGGTGTCGGTTTTTGTAACCAATCAAATTACGTGTATTCGATTCACACCCAAAGGCGCCTACAGAATTTTCACTTCAACAAAAAAACATGTAATGTACATTCATAGCTTTGTCATTAATTTAATTGTGTTGAGATCAACCGTCAAATTTTTTAAATTAAGTATGCATGTAAACAGGGCCGGTTTTGACAGTTTTAGCGCCTGGCGCAGATAAAAAATAAGCGCCCCAAAAGAAACTTGAAAAATGTTTGGTCTTTTCCACATCACCCGAAGAGATAGAGCAATTGACGCGTTGACTTTAACATAAAGTTCAACCCTAAATTTTTCTTGAGGGTCTAAAATTACCTCATCCCTATCCTCATAGGAAAACTGAACTACTTTTTAAAGTTGAAATTGCTGGAAAAGTGCAATTTCATTTGCTATAAGTTTCGCCTTATCCAGAAATTCAAAAAAAACTTGTCATTAGTCATTAGTTCTTAGTTCGACTTAAAACTTCTTCATTGAGCTCAAAATTTAAAGTGGAAGCTTAAAGCAAATACTGCTTTGTATATAATATTGTGTACCAAATAACAACACAACAAATAAATTTAAATTCGCTAAGCTTACTACCAAGAGATTGAGACATATTTTGACTTTTTGGTCATCATTTTCTGAAATTTCAACAAGAACCTCATAAACATCTCCTAAGTATAGTTTTAGTCGTTTTATTGCATCTATTCTGCTTAAGAGTCAAACTACTAAGATGTTTTTTTTTTAAAACCGACCATCTGCCTATACAACTTGAATAGAAAACATAGACTCTCAACTGTATCGAAGAATGCAACTGCATCAGAAGAGCATTGAACATCATCAAATCTCTAGGTTCCAAAACCTTAATTCTCGCTTGCATACCACAATGTTTCCCTCTCATATTAGTACCATTATCATACCCTTGTCCTCTACAATTCACTAATGGAATGTCCAAATCAGCAAGTTCATTCAAAACTAGGTCAGCTGGCTTAACTGACCCAGTTGTTTTTTTAGCAACAATCCCAAAAAATATTCTCCAATTTTAAACTTTCTCGTATTTTGGTCCACTATTCTAACTACTAAAGTTATTTGCTCCTTTCTACTTATGTATATCAGGCGTACAATCACTACTTTTATAAAATGAAGGCTAAAAAAAATATGTATGTATGTGCCGCAAAAACGAAAAACTACTGAACGGAGTTCAATGCGGGTTTTCGCAATCGATTCTGGTTGGATTAAATCTATAAAATGGATTAAATAAAATCAAAATATTTCAATAAAAAATTTCGAAATGAGAAAAAGAAAAGTTAATATTTTACTTTTGGGCATTTATCTCACTCTATGTCAGTTCTTAAATAACGTATTAAAATACAATTTTCATATTTGTTTAGATTATTTCACAACAAAGATTTTGATATATGTATATATCTTCTTTGTACATTTTCTGTAAGAAAAGTAATCACCTACACAAAGAAATATTGTTTGCATGCTTTCGCGACAGTGTTGGGCGTAATCACTAATTTTTTCAATCAATTGATTAGTCAACTAAAGATTTAGTCATGACTAATTAGTCATGATTGAAATAATCCTAATTGAAAAAATTAGTCTTAGTCAGGACTAAGTGAAGAATTTATTAGTCATTAATATCAATCATGATTAATATTTTAACTTAAGTTGTATTGAACTTTTTAATATACTACTAACACATGTTTTTACAGCACATTTTCCAATTCCGTTAGTCTTTGGCGGACTATCTAGTCTACTATAATCGAAGCCAAGGACAATCAACGCATTAGTAAACGCAGGGAAAATTTAATATAATTACATACTAATTTTCAATATTTTTAAAAATGTGCTATCTACCACTTGAAATGCTAATGTTCTGAATTCAATAATATCTTTTGTTTTCGTATCCGCAGGTTTGAAATTTTTTATGTAGTCTTGTTTGTTATCAATTAAATATTAAATGCACAACATATAAGAAGGAAATGTTTTTTTATTGGTTGAAAACACAATGCAAAAAGGACCAAAAAAAAAATTGAATGTGCTATCTTTCTGTCGCGATCTGTAGATATGTACATAATAACAATAAATTTTACTACGTATGACCTGAGTTTGACTCTCTTTCTCTTCAGTCAAATCGAACGTTTTGATATATCGAACAATGTTGCGAAACCAAATTTAAAGTTCGCATCGTATTTATATGGAAATTTGGTGATTTTAATTTTTAATGTGTGTGTATTTTTTAAATGGGTGTATTGTATTATTTCAGAAGTACGGTAAGAAATATTTGTTTGTGAAGAATATAAATACATATTAGCAAACGAGTAGGTCTGTCTTTTGGATAGTAATATTTTTAGTTTTTACGCCTCTTGCTTTCTAGCGCCTGGCGCAGCTGCGCCACTCACTCCTATGTGAGGTCCGGCCCTGTATGTAAATGTTTTCAAGTATTCACCCGCAGAATTGCGCATTTATTCTTCCTTAACGGCATCAAAAAACTGAAATCTAGCCATAGTAGTTACGAGTACGACTGTGGAAACGGGTGTACGGCTCACTGTACTACAAAAAGTTGCCAAACACTTTGAATAATACTTTTACGACTTTCTACAAAAATCAGACACGTTACCTGCCTCACTGAAATCTACTGAGCATATTTGTTTGCAAAATTACTGTTGATTTAAAGATCCCATGATACCACGATTTTAATATTAAAATATAATAACAATGAATAGAATGCTCTTTAAAACCAAAATCATATGTACATACCCGGTTTCAAAGTTTCCATTATTAGGCAGCAGTTTCGCAAAAGCTTCTTTATATGGGCAATCCATGGTAAACTAATTTTTATTTTTTTAAATAAATTGTTTCAATTTAATGCAAACTTGTATCACCTTATATTTGTTTGTAAGCATAAGCTTGCGTAGTTCATTTTTAAAGATTCAGACTCAATTGACTTATTCACATATCTACAAAGCCTTTCAAATCTTTCCCGTTGGTCTAAATCATTGTGCCAAAATTGTGTTAGAAAACGACTAGCCACTACGTAAACTTCTGAAGCCTGACCCAAGTTGAGGTTGCTTTCGTCACACTGAAAATTGATGACACCTATATCGAATTCATCCCTTCGGAAAAAGAAAAGAAAATATGAGCATAATAAACCATTTTCTCTTAACGCTATACCCCTGTAACTTACAAGATTGTTTGTTTATACTTCTTACGAGCAAGAAATCCTTTCATACATGATTGTATACAAAGAGCAGCATTTTCTCTTTTTTTTTCTAAAGCCCTTTCTTCGCGAGCAAATTTTGTTTGCTCAAGAAAAGAAACTTTCTGCGATTCCGTCAAACCGAACATGTTCACTAATATAATTTTCTTAAGCTTTAGTTAATCATTTGCATTTGCTAATACTAAGGTTTTAATTATTTGATTGCTAAAATCTGTTTAGTGTTGACGTAAATTTACCCAAATCAAACGCTTGTTAAGGTCTGTTTGGTGTGCTTTTCGTGATCCAAATGGGACATCTGTCAAATGTCCTGTTGACATTCCGAATTAATTGTCAGAATCATATGGGATGATTCGAATCTGACAACAAATTGAAGCTATTTGGCAACAGATGACACTGTCCAACAATTTTATTTTAGATTATGGTAGACTTAAGCCCGTATGACACTGCATTTTTTCTCATTTTCAATGCATTAAATCTAGTTTTCTTAGTTGATATATTTAAATATTGGGGCATTCCGAAACTTATATGGGATTCACACTAGCTTCGAAATGAGATAATTTCAAGTTTCAAATGAAAAGTGTTCACACCTAAGCTTGCGAATTTAGTCAATGGATGCATTCGGGGATTCTACGGTTTCCGTGGTACCAAGGTTTGAAAACGCAATTTTGTAGATCTCAGTGAAATAAGCACAAAACATTAAGTAAAACAAATTGATTAATCACTTAGTTTAGGAGATATCGAGGTTTAAAAATTAATGTTTTCCTATGGAAATTACATTGAAATTAATAATTATTTTGGCTTCGATACAAAAAAAGTGTTGCATACTTCTAGACGTTAACACTTCTTCAAAACAAAACACATCACACTCTTAGGTGATTCGACGAGATACATCTGCAAGTAGTGTGTTATTTGACATACTGGTCGTAAAAGGAAATTAATAAAAACAAGAAAAACGGAATACGCCAATCTGAGTTTTAATTTTTTATTATTATTTTTAGTAAATATACGTTATCCTAAGATGTTCTGTATATAAATTAATGTGAGGAAACATTTGTTTATGTTTTAAAACAATAATATATTGTCCACAAAACCATGCAAATGTGCACAAACACCGTACAAATTCCATCATATTTGTTTTTTGCGTTCAGTGGGTCCAGTATGCATTATGTCTGTGTCAATAAGTTAAAGTAGGTTATGTCTATTTTAGTAATTTTTCAGTACAGCAAAAATAAGATTCAATGAATTTAGAAAAAAAAGATCAAAGCTAGATAAATAAAATTCAGCGCAAATAAATATTGTGTATGTCTATTTTTATTGGCGTTGTGTTTTTTATTAAAAAGTATCAACAAAGCCGCTAAAAATCTATTTTAGTAGCTCAACTTACTTCAATAAAATATATCTTATATGAGAATATGGCTTAAGTAATGACTTTTGCCGCGGCAGAGTTGGAAAAATAGCTTATGTTATTTAAGCTACTTCGCAAAATTGATTTTTGACCAATATGATTTTTTTCTTAAGTTACTTAAGTCGATATAAGGAGGCGAACAATTAAATACCAATTATAAAAAAAAGAACCGAAAATTACACTAATGCAATAAGCCTTTTAATAGCTTTTGTGATAACTTAAGTGGTTTTAACAAATCGAATTGTATTCAACGGCTGACTGAGGAAAACAATATGTAGACCTAACATAATATGGGATTCACACTAGCGTCGAAATGAGATAATTTCGAGATTCAAATAAAAATATATAAAAAATATATTCATACCTACGCTTACTAATTTCGTGAATGGATGCATTCAGTTCCGATAGTTAATCTATGACGGTGCCATGTTATAATTTTTTTTAATATTAAATTATTTTTTTATATACATAAGTATAGGTATAACGTATAGTAATAATAATAGTTGGATGTTATTGTTAAACAGTTGGGTAGATTAAGTTGACTATTATATAGCTAACATTGGATAGATACGGCGCTGTCTCGGGTTAATATGTTGAAATATCACTTTTCGGGTGGATTTTGCCACTCCGGGTATATCAACAATTGTCACGCACTCGGGTGGATATCAAGTCGACTATAGAGCCAACTGTAGAATAGTGCCCCAATGGGCGCGGAGCTCAAATAAATGGACAGATATTGTGTATGCACGAATCTTATGGCCGACGCTCTTTGGCTCCACATGAAGTTGATCAGAGTGCCTCTGCGCGGCGTACAACTTCAATTTCTTTTTTTCAGATAACATCCCATATTTATTAAACCATTCCATGAGATATTTGTGTATTGTATGTTATTCCATTATATTTTTCGTTTTTATATCACTTTACTTGTGCTGAACGGGGCCAGTAGCTTTGACAATTGTAATCTCAACCACATAGTTCATTTACGGAAATAACTACTAAACACTAAATGTCTCCTAAATTAGCGATATATTTTTTTTTTAGTACTGAATAATTTTTCTTTTGTGTTTAGATCACCGAGATCAATAAGAATCCGCTGTTTAATCTTTGCGCAGCGAAAACTTTAATATTCCCTTATTAATTTGTTCTGTCATTGTCATTCAGAATCATTCAACTGCGTTCAAGTTAAGTTTGTTCGATTTTATTTTCACATAATTTTGAACGAATTTCAACGAAATTATGTTCAAATGAGATAACTTCGATGTGTCAATTCGTATGGGAAATTATCTCATTTCGAGCATAATTTGGAAATGCGCAACGAAATTAGCTGCTTTGCCCTGGTGTGAATACCGTATTAGGTGCAAGATAAGTACTAACAATTGATTCGATACGAGTACATACTCGATACTTTTATACAAGTAAATGAGTAGTTTCGATACTTTGATTCGATACGAGTAATGAGTAAAAGTATCGATACCATGGCGGTATCGAAACGTCCCTGGTACGACCACGTACGAAACTATGCGAACACAAGGAATTTGTATTGTACAACCATAATAGCTTTTCGCTTCAATTCGTTAAGTTTTCGTTCACTTTTGCTCACTTACGAAAGGAGCGAATCCATTCGCTCTTTCGTACGAAAATTTGACATTTGACTGTAACAGCTGGGTAAATGTAAAATTGGAATTTCGGAAATAAAGAAATGTTGGTTTATTTGCTTTTTGCAATTGATAGCATTATAATTTTTGTTCTTAGATTTCATTTACATACTGTTATGTATGCATTTGCAAGTATGTAGCACAATACATTACACATATATGTATGTACGTCGAGCATAAAAAACGGCTTGTACATGTACATAGGACTACGATTTGCTTTCTTAATGGAAACATAAATTAATTTACGAAAAAAGTGATCATTTTTATTTTGTTAGGTAGTTATTTTTTTCGATTTCACTTGTTATTTTGCAAAACAACAAACAAATCACGGGCAAAACGACTAGAATCTGACAATCGCCAGTGACAATCGCTTCCGTTCGCATTCTCCTATTATGGGCAACTTGAGCAATTGACATTTCGGAAGGAAACTTAACGTAGGATTTTGACACTATACTATACTCCAATAGAATTGTCAGTACAGAGAAGATAGAATGTTTGCCTCTCAGTCTGGTTGCAATAGCTTACATAAATCTGTCCCTCTTTTAAGCTCACACTGGGTTACCGTAGTATGCAGAAAAAATCGCCGTAAATCGGAGAGCAATACCTGTAGGGTCACCTTTTGCTGATTTAAAAACAACAAAAATTATTGAACATATAAATGGTATATAAATAGTATTTTATCTTTATATTTAATTATATTTTGATTTAAAATACACGTCCTTTTTATTTTCGTTTCAATTTATTATATTTCTCAAATTACATTTTTTCTAAAACGTTTATTTAAACGCCGGCCAAAATACTTTTTTTATTTTATTTTTAATAGGTTTAGTTATTAGTAGTTTAGTATAGTTTACATTCGGCCAATCTGACTAAAGATCGGCCTCGATCTAGGTAGTAATATTAGTTTACATTGGAAAAATAAAAAAAATATAGTTAATTTATAGTTAATTTACATTCGGCCAATACAATACAAGACCAATACAATAAAAATATAGTTAATTTATAGTTAATTTACATTCGGCCAATCTGACCAAAGATCGACCTCGATCTAGTATCTCCTTTATCGTTCACTAAATGCTACTCTGAAGACTCTGTGTCAACATGAATCCATGGTCTTAGTCTTGCAGCCTCAAAAGTGCCGCGTATCTGTGTTATTTGGCAATTATCAATGTCACGTATTATGTAACGGTCGTTTGGGAGCAATTGATGAACAATATATGGGCCCCGATACTTAGGGTTCAGTTTCTTGTTGTGACCAATCGACGTATCGACATTGCGGATTACTACGTATTCACCTTTCATATACCTTCGGGGTAAGAAACTACGTTTAGCATACTGCACTTCGTTTTGTCATTGAGATTGTTGTATTGCAGCTACCGCATTGGCACGGATACCGTCTAAATCGCGAGGTTCGTCCGTAACTCTTTGTTCGTCAAGATATTCAGTTAATTCATCGGTCTCAATTCCACGTTGCCTAACACCGAAAAGAAGCATACTAGGGGTTTGTCGAGTCGAGTTATGTACAGAATTATTAACAGCAAATTCAACCTTCGTTAATAGACGGGACCAGTCAGCTTGTCTTACGGGTTCGGTGAGCTTACCTAGCATCCTACCAAGGACACGATTCACACGCTCAACTTGGCCATTTGCCTGCGGGGAAGCTACCGCATTTTTTATGTGTATAATATTATTTTTAGTCAGATATCCAGCAAAATCATTGGAGGTAAAAGCAGTCCCACGATCAGAGATGAGTCGTCGGGTGCGACTATAGTATGAAAAATACTTATCTAACGCCGCACAAACTTCCTTAGTGCTTGTCGTGTTTACTGGGTACAGCTTCACATACTTGGTAAACGCATCGATTGTCACTAATATATGTTTATTTTTATTAAGGGTATTCGGGAGAGGTCCGAAGTGGTCAATATGGATTGTATCGAATGGAATGGGTTCCTTTGGAATGCTGTGCAGTGTTCGCTCATTTATATGACGTGGTGGATTGTGAATGATACAGCGGATACAATTTCGAATAAAATTTTGAATCTTACGGTGCATAGCGGGGAACCAGTAATGTAGCCTAATCTGTTCGTAGCATTTATCAGTAGCTAAATGTGCCATCTTCTCATGGATAAGTCGTATAACCTGTGTTTCCATCTCGTTTGGTACATATAAGGCGAGATGACCTTGTTCCATACGGCGGTAAATTCATCCATTGGACATTTTAAAGGATTCCATGTCTTTTTCTTGTAACTGGTTACGAATTTTTAGTAATATTGGATCTCGAGATTGAGTCGCGTGCAAATAAAAGTCTATATCGTCCCCGTGAACAAGCAGGGTGGAATGAATGCAATGGTCTTCTTCTAGTAGTGAAGTGAGCGGTGGTCGACTTAATGCATCAACATGATTCATACTAGTTCCTTTTCGATGGATTATGGTATAGTTATAATTTTCTAGGTCAAGTTCCCATCGAGCAATGCGTGGGTTAAGGTTTTTCTTGGATAACGTTTGAGCTAATGCATTGCAATCAGTAACAATACGGATAGGAATACCTTCGACATAAACGCGAAATCGACGTAAGGCGTATATGATAGCAAGTGTTTCTAATTCGAAACTGTGATATTTCGATTCGGCCGGGGTAGTACGATGAGAGTAGTATGAAATAGGATGCCATTTACCATCGTCTTGTTTTTGCAAAAGAACAGCTCCAAAACCATGTGAGCTAGCATCGGTGTGCAACTCTGTCTCTCTTTTTGAATTATATATTGCCAACACCGGAGCAGAGGCGAGAGCATCTCGAAGGCTGCAGAAAGCTTCTCTACAACGTTCATCAAATTTAAACGGCATATTTTTCTTTAATAAATGCATTAATGGCCCAGCTGTTCGAGAAAAAGACGGGACAAATCTTCGGAAATAAGAGAATAACCCCAAACAGGATTGGAGTTCGCTGGCTTTTGTAGGCATCGGATACTGGCAAATTGTTTCAATATGGGAATCGTTTGGTCTTATTCCTCGGTGATCTGCTATATACCCTAAATATTTAATTGAATTTAGCATGAATTTACATTTGCTTAATTTAATTTCAAGTTTGTACTCAACAAGGCGACAAAAGTTGTAGCAACTAAAATATCATCAATGTATACAACAATATCACGAGAACGAATCATATTGCTGAAAACTGAGGAAACGAAACGTTGAAAACCGTATGGCCCGTTGCGGAGACCGAAAGGCATTTTCAGGTATTCATATTGGCCAAATGGAATAACAAACGATGTGTATCGAATTGAATCCTCATCTATAGGGATTTGATGGAAACCGTTTTTCAGATCAAGTACACTAAAACATGTCTTACCCTCAAGGTATTCCAAACAATCATCGATTAGTGGTAAAGGGAAATTATCTCGTACTGTCATCTTATTTAAGTCACGGTAATCTACGCACATTCTTAACTCTCCATTCTTCTTACGAACTAATACAATAGGAGAGGCATATGGAGAATTACTAGGTCGGATATTATTTTGAGCTAACAAGTCATCAATCTTTTTTAAAACTTCCTCTTTTTCTCGGTATGATAATCTACGAGGCGTATGATAAAACGGTATGTCAGTGGTCAAACGAATTTTCATAGTATGTTGAACGGGTGTCTCAATTGGTCGTTTCGCACAAAGGTATTCTTCGGTAAGTAATCGATTGCATGCATCGTAATATATGGTACCAAAATTGTAACCGATATCGGCAGCCTCAGGCTTATATAAATCGTGATCTATACTCATGATATACAGTAATTCATCGAATGTTCCCAGCGGCGCTACATCTTGTTTAAAACTATTAAGACTATAATTATTAGACGATATAGGATCCAAATCAGACACTGATTCGACATCAGGGCACATAAGTGAAATGCCAAAAAAATTAAACGCACGGTAATACGATTTAAGATTAAATTTTTATGGCTCGGAAGAATTGCATACAATTAAAATAAGGCTGTCGTCACAAGTTATATTTTTAAATTCATGTGCATTCTTTGATCGTTGTATGCTTGAAAATCTCAACGCTATTCCAAACTTTGCTAGTAAGTCACGACCAATAAGAATTGGAATTGGTAATACGTTATCTGGAACAACAAAAATATCATTTGAACACAATTGTGATTGAAATCGGATATAGCAAGTGACCTTACCGTAACTATACAACTTCGAGTTTCCTAATCCCTTAAAATTTGTATAGACTAAGAACTTATTTTGCAACTCTTCCGGCACGACAGATCTACGAATAAAACTCACCGGACTACCAGTGTCAAATAAAGCAGAGAAAGTCGAATTACCATTACGTTCAAAATGATTAACACTAAAGGAGACACTTACCGTTTGAATTGCGGCAAGTCCATCATCACATTCGTATTCATTCGGATTTGTTTTTAGATCAACAGGTTCATTATTGATATGGTGTTTCTTCGGACAATCTCGATATTGATGACCAATTTCCCAGCAGTTAAAACAGCTGCCTTGTGGTCTCCGGGGTTTCGGGCACTCGGTTTCCTGGTGGCCAATGATACGGCAATTGGCACAGCGATTCGGGTCTCTCGGTTGGCGATTAACAGCATTTGGGTGACGGTTAGCATCATTCGGTTGGCGAGGAAAATTCTTCGAGTTATTAATAGGTTAGGTTAGGTTAAAAGGGCTGATGAGAATGATAACATCCCCATCACACTTAGGTCCATGTGGACCCATTGTGATACCCGTGTTGTTTTCCCGCCCGTGGTATTAATTTCTTGGTTTCAGCCATCGAGACGCCCTGGCAAATTCAAGTATGACCGATGGTGATCCATCCGATAGCTCGTCGATGTCCTCGAAAAAGAATTTGCCCAAGGTTTTGTTTCTAAGTTGGCAGATGCGAGGGCAGTGACAGAGGAAATGGGCTGTGTCCTCATGAGCCTCTTCATCACCACATCCTCTGCAGATGTCATCATCAGTCAGTCGTAGTTTCTTCATGTGGTATCTTAGCAGATTGTGGCCAGTTAGTACACCTATCAGCATCGACAGCGATGTCCTATCTTTCTGTAGGAGTTTTCTTGTTCTTGTTTTGTTGTACTCCGACCACAGTGTTCTTGATACGTCGCAGGTGGTTAATGAATTCCACCTGTTATTTGCTTTACTTAGTGTTTTTTGTTCAATTTTGGTCTTGAGGTTACAGAGTGGAGGATTAACCATACCATCTGCCTGATCTATGTCTAGGGCCAAGCCCCTTCTGGCTAATTCATCTGCAGCTTCATTGCCTGGTATGCCGTTGTGACCAGGTACCCAGCAGAGTTTTACGTTGTGCTGCGTGCCAAGAACCTTCAGCTCTTCGCGGCAATACTTAACAAGCTTAGACGTTATTTTCGTAGCAGCTAATGCTTTTATGGCCGCTTGGCTATCAATGTAAATTGTGATATCCTCCGGCGATATTGTCATCATTGACACCAATTGAGCAGCCTTTGTCACTGCTAGAACCTCAGCTTGGAAAACACTGCTGTGATCAGGGAGCCGTATGGAGCTGCTTATTACCAGTTCGTCCGAGAAGCAGCCTGCCCCTACGCCTATGTTCATTTTCGACCCATCGGTGTAGATGGATTTAGAGTCTTTAATTACTTCATTTTTCCCCCACTGTTCTCTATTTGGAAATTCCCACAAGAAGGGTTTTTCGAAATCCATATATGGGACAGTGTTATCTGTGTTAATGTTGTCATTTAGATAATTGCCAAGTATCCTGGCATGTCCATATAAATTAGACTTCCAGTATTTTGACTGGCTTATTCTGAGAGCGCTCTTTGCTGCGGTCTCTTGTATATAAAGGTCTAAGGGCAGAAGGTTAAGAATTGCTTCCAATCCTGCTGTTGGTGTTGTTCTCATTGCGCTGGTCGTGCCAGTGCATGCTATTCTTTGTATTTTGGTCATATCCTTAAGGTTGCAGGCCTTGGTGACAGCATGCCACCCGACCAATCCTCCATATGTTAATATCGGTCTGAATATTGCCGTGTACATCCACACAGCGTTGCCAGGTTGCGGGATTTTTCCCCGTTTCCGGGGATTTTCGGCCCAAAAGGGGAAACGGGGAAAAAGATTTCAAAACGGGGAAAATGAACTGCGTTCAAAAATGTTTCCATTCATTGACATTTTCAATAAATAAATACTATTTAATAAAGCAATAGATTAAATATATAAACACAGGAATACAGTGCGTCAATGCAAATAATTTTAGACACACAATCTCACATTTGCATTTGGCTGAAGGTTGGCCACAGCGCATGCGGCACTGACTTCAACCCTTTCTATATACAGTGGACGTGCAGTTTAACAAACATCCGATTTATCGAATACAACGAATCAGATTTGTTCCCATTGATGGTTCTATATTACGAAAGATGCAAAAAATGTCCACTCGGTTTAATGGATGCTTTCCAATTTCTGGTTAAAAACAAAATACCTAGGCGCAAATTCATAGTCAGCCCATGAATAGTGCCTATAGCCGACTATAGTTACAGCCGGCTCTAAATAAAAAAGCCGGCTATAACTGTTCGTTATTCGGAAACATATTTTTGCCTGTGTATTAGCTGGTATCGACTTTGGTATGTTTTTGTAAAGTGATTTGAACGAACAAACCCAAACGTCGAAATATTCGATATGAGAAATTTATTGCAAACTCTAATTGTTTAAAGTGACGTTTGGCTCATTTTAAATTTCGAGCTGGCTATAAGTTTAAAGACGACTATAAGGTGACTATGAATAGCAAAAAGTATATTTTAGGTTATGAATTCTTTTATTGTCGGCTTTATCTGACTATGAATTTTCGCCACTGTATTTGACAAATGATATCCTCCCTTAAAATATTTTAATACTAAAATTAAGTGATTAATGAACTTCCTCTTAAGTTTTTAATTATCTGTTTTTTATTTTTAGTTTTATATTTTGTTACTCTTATAACCATAGAAAGAACCATTATTGAATGAAGTACATATGTACATATGTACAAAGTACAACATGATTTTTTCAGTTATTTATATATGTAAGTGCTATTGCTCTGTTAAGTTGTTAATAAACAAAATTGGACTGTATAAAAAGTAGTGTTTTATTAACAAATTAACGAAATCGAAAGTAAATGAAAAACGGGGAAAATAAAACGTTAAATCGGGTAAAAAAAAATTTTTTCATGCAAAAAAAGGGATTTTCTTCCACCAAAACCTGGCAACCTGACACCTAGTGTGTTCAAGGCTCTCTGCATTAGTTGACTGATAGTGGTTAGGAATTTACCTATAGCGAGCAGCACTACATCGTCCGCGTATGCTATTGCTCTTACTCCACTGTACCTAAGTTTCACAAGTAGTTCGTTAATGACCATGACCCAAAGAAGGGGGGATATGACTCCTCCATGCGGCATGCCTCTGGATGCAATCACTTTTTGGCGGGTTTCCCTGAGTTCAGCAATGATGTGCCTTCTATCAAGAAGGCTAACTATAAGTTCTGTTATGGTGCATTCAATACGGTTATCTTCTAGCGCTTTTTTGATAGCATTCGTCTCAACGTTGTTAAAATCACCTTCAATATCGAGGAATGCGGCAAGCGTGTATTCTTTGACGTGCAGAGATCTTTCAATAGTGCTAACTACGTCGTGTAACGCTGTCTCCACACCTTTACCTTTTGTATAGGCATGCTGTGCTTCAGACATGTTCGTGTGGTTGAATTTAGCGCGTATATACACATCGATTAGCTTCTCAAGCAGCTTTAGCACAAAGGATGTAAGGCTAATAGGTCTGTAGTCTTTTGCAGTAGTGTGGCTGGGCTTCCCAACTTTGGGGATAAAGACGACTTTGACTTCTCTCCATGCTTTGGGTATATGGCCACATTTAAGACTACTTTGAAAAATTCTTTCTAAAGTAGGTACCACTAGGTGCATAGTTTTTTGCAGCATGATCGGAAAAATCCCATCAATGCCTGGTGATTTGAATGGCTGAAATGATTCAATCGCCCATTGGATCTTTTCTTCAGTCACCATTCCTACTGGCACCACCATCTCCGATTTTGGTCTATTTTCACTGTACATACTTTCAGCCTGACTTGGCATACACCCTGGAAAATGCGCGCTAAGCAGGAGTTCCAGGGATTCTGAACAAGATTGCGTCCAATTACCATTGGTATCCTTGAGATAACCTGGTACTGACGGTTCTTTTGTCATGATCGTTCTTAGTATCGCTGCTTCTGTTGTGTTTTCAATTTTGCTGCAGAACATACGCCATGAGGTGCGTTTAGCACTGCTTACTGCGCTTTTAAATTTCCTTTGACCGGATTTGTATCTTTCCCAGTCTATTTCTGTATTAAGTCTTTTTGCCGCGTTGAAGAGCCTTCGCGTTTCTTTCCTCATGTCCGAAAGCTCTTTATTCCATCACGGCGGTGACGATTTATCACGTATAGTTCTAAGTGGACATGCCTTCTTATAAGCCTTGTTGAGGACGATACATAGTTCCTCTACAACAGCATCAATTTCTTGTGGTGTCTCTGTTCTTTGCCCCTGGAGCTTATTGCCATTTTTCCCCACCTCATTGACAAAAAGTTCCCAGTTTGTTTTTCTAGGATCGAGTTATTAATAGTATTAGTGTTCGGTGTAATTGCACGGATCGACGAATTGATGTACGGTGTGCGGCTCTGGACACTGGATCGGTTGATTGAGACTCGAGTACGACGGCGCTCATAAAGAATCAGCGACTCCTTCAGATCGGTTATCGTGCGAGCATGGATATAACATGGATCCACTTGTTCCTATGTCGCCGAGTCCATCAAGAATGAATTGAACTAATTCGAATTCAGTGATATCGGCGTGGCTAGCGATGCCCTGCATTTCGATAATATATTGACGAATGGTTTCGTTTCGACGGATAAATCGGTTTATGAGCTCTGCATAGACATCTTGACGGGAACGGCTCTGTTTAAATTCCGAGATAAGTTTCTCCTTCAATGAATTCCGAGTTTGTATAGTGATAAGAAATTCACGAGCGGTCCCTTCCATCATCCGACGGGCAAAAATTAACTTATCTCTTTCGTCCACTCGACCAGAAGCCAAAATTTCTTCGAAATCTTCAACCCACTTTTGTACTCCATAATTATCGTCACCGTTGAATTTCTGCAATGAATATTCAACGTCATTGAATTTAAGGTGACGACGACGAGGGCTTTGAGTTATTGGTTCATCGATCTCCAATGCCCGGAGTTCAGCCCTGAGCTTCGCTATTTCGGCCATTTTTCTTAGTCGACTTATTTCGGTATCTAAGTCATCGATATGCTCAATATGTTGGAACTCCTGTATTGGATCACTTATCTGATGAACAGATGTCTTCGACGTTGCAGGTGATGATGAGTGATGATTATCTCCTTCTTGAAGTTGTTCTGTATAAATCCTGCGAAGTGCGGTGACTGAGGATGTTTGAGAGAAATCTATACCAGCCTTTTGCAATACATCAACTAGCTCAGCTCGGCGCATGCGGTTAGCCATTTTGTTTATTTTAGCAATATATTAAATTTATGATTTCTTTGTTTTAGGCTTTACTTAGAGGTAGATCTACCCCACATCTGATTTATAAATGGTATATAAATAGTATTTTATTTTTATATTTAATTATATTTTGATTTAAAATACACGTCCTTTTTATTTTCGTTTCTATTTATTATATTTCTCAAATTAAATTTTTTCTAAAACGTTTATTTCAACACCGTCCAAAATACTTTTTTTAATTTATTTTTAATAGGTATAGTTACTAGTAGTTTAGTGTAGTTTACAAACATAATAAAGATAATTGTGTACAAAGTGGATACCACCTCGATTTCAATGAAATTTTAGTATGACGTTGAAAGCATTTTTTCGAGTATTTTTATGTATGAATGTATTATATCGAAAACAATTAGCTTACGAGATATAAGCTAAAACTAAAAAAAAAATTACTATTCATTTGCGCACACAAATTCTACCTCGCGCATCAAAACCTTTATTAAAAAGCACAAAAAGCGAAAAATTGTTTAACTACATTTTAACTGATTCCCCAGAAAAATAAGAAAATGAAAACACAAAAATCAAGCGGCAACATCCTCACACACTTAAATTCATTTATGTATTTGTTCTCAAAGCGCAAAATCCCAAAGCTCTTTGACAAAAACCACAGAAAAAGTTGTAAAGATTTGCTTCGACTTAATAATGGTAACACTGTTTTCATACACACCACGATAGTTGATGGCAGCCACGCATATCAGTGTGCCGTCGATCGTGTTTCCGGCTGGTAATGGTGGGGTGTATGCGGATTCGAGGAAAACTACAAAAACAAAACGTGTGTAAGTCAGTGGTTTGATTTTTATTTCAGTGGCAATTTTCCGAATGAAGTGCCATGAATAACATGTACAGGCACCATTGGTAAAAAAAAAGCTCTCCCATAAGGCCTGTACTGACAATTCTATTGGAAGAGAGTAAAGCTTTCGATTGCTTTCGACTATTATAGTTCAGCCTTTACTTGGGCATTTGCTTTGTTCGAAAATGGCGTTTGCTCAGATTCGTATAAATAAAAGGCATAAGTCTGAGCATTTGCTCGGAGAATTCCAAGTCTGCTATTTAGCTGACTCAGAGCGTTTGCTCCGTACTTTTTAGCCATAAATCGACTGACTTGCTGTGATTTTTGGTAAAAACAAAATAATTAAAAGGCAGCAGAATGGAAAAAATTCCCTTGCGATTGCATGAAAAATGGTTTAAAACAGTGGCAAAGGCAAAAGGTTACTGTCGGGATATTCCGCTTTTATTTCATACAAACTATAGTCATCGTCAATCCACATATAAATTTAAATCACTAGCGCAAGAGCATATGGTTCCTCCTGAGAGTTCATTTCTGCACCGGTTCCAATGATTCATACAGTACATATGTGAAGAAGTACATATAAGTAAAGTTATTACCAAAAAACTATATTTCAACGATCACTGTTAACAAATGAGGTATCAAAAGAAAGAGTTGTTACGTCCACCTGTAATTTAAATAAAAATTATTAAAGTTTGGATTTTGGAAATAAACATATCCAAACAATTGCTACAGCTGATTTGAGCTGTCATTTCAACCTGTGGTAAAAACTCCAGAAAATCCATCTAGTGGTTGGTAGCTGCAATACGGGATATTTCTGTTCCCAATCCGAGGACAGAACCCAGGCTAAAGAATGAAATTACCAATTTTAGGAGAAAAGTTGTGCAGAATCGGATGATCTGGGCAAAAGAGAGAAGAGTGGATTTTTTTTGGTAGTCTTTGGACGAATGCATAAGACCATGCACTTTAATCAAAAGACAGTGGGTGATGAGGTTTAATGTCCCCTTAGAGTATGGTGCAGTTTTTTTACAAATAATTTATACATAGACATACCGTCTTTTGATAATTTTTATTTAAATCCAGTTTTAATTTAATAATAATGGTGAGTGATAAAATTCTTGTTAGTTTAAATGTCATATATATTTATTATAGGAAGTGTTTGTGTTTTTTTGATAGTGCGTTTAGGCGGCCACCAATCGAGTCTATTGGGATCGTGGCCGCCTCACCTTTAATTATAAGTGAAGTGTTGGTATGTGCACTATTGTACTTCCATTTGTGCATACATGTGGCACTAATAGTTCTTCTGCAACTTCTCCATGGAAAGAAGAATCCAAGGTTAAGCACTGTCAAGGAACTCCAGCTACGTGCATATATGTATATATACATGCATACACACATATTAATGCATACAACTTTTGCACTGTGGTATCAGACACATGTTGCGTGCGATCAAATGTATCTACACACTGAATACATTTTGAAGGCTTCCCGAAGATAAGTGATACACGTATACGAAATGTGAAATATATTTTTATTTAAGATAAAAACATTTGAAACCAAAAATGATCAATAAAGTGATTAGACATAAGTTGTATACAGTCATATAAACCAGTCATCCTTTTTTTGTTTTGCATATTAAACGAAAATAAGTTAATTACAAAATAGGAAAAGATTAGTAATTATAAAAATAGCATACTTGCCCCTTAATGAGAGACCAATGGTCTTTTCAAATTAATTAAATTTTAAGTTTTTTTTTGTTATCGTTGCTTACCCTAAGGCGTGGGGTACATTACCTTATTCTTTTATTGTCGTCACCGAAAGATTAAAATCTCTTTTTTTTTTTTTTGTACAAAATTTCGTTCCTCCATCGCGGGCATAAATCGGGATAAGTGTCAAGATCGTTAAGATTTTTGTTCAACCACCTACATGGAGCTCTGTTTAGGTAGGGTTTTCGCTTATTTGTGTTATTCGTGTACAGAAAGGTACGAAATTAGGAGGGAAGTTTTTTATTTAGTTTTTCGTTGTTGTTTATTTTTGTCATAATAATTTACTTTTGTTGGAATAATAATTGGCCTGTTTTTTTTTTTTGATAAAGTTAAAGCTCGATAATAAAGTAAGGAAATATGTACGCCTATGGAAAGAAATTGAGCCTTTTTTTTATTTGTCTTGGTGTGTAAAAGCGACATGAGTCGCTAGTAATTAATTTTCAGAGGGGGTGTGAAAGTAAGCTGTACTTCCACATGATGGCTTGAGCTGAGGCATCCGATGACGTTTGGGGAGATCCAAAATGGCCGCCGGATCTCCAGGTTGGGAGGGTTAACGAACAATGGCCGCGCTTAACACCACCCAAAGCGCCCTTCAATGTGGTATTCAACGTCCGTCCGCTTCAAGTAAGTAAGAAAGTAGATTTTTTGGCACGATTTATGTTTTGTTTGTGTAGGTCAGTTGTTTACGGGGGCAAGAACCACCCCATTTCCGGCGAGCGGAGCCGCGCATCGCAAGCGTGCCGCGCTCCCCGTGGACAGCCCTCTTTCCTTTTACTGTCACATCCTACCCTTAGGTCCCATCCACATCCTCATTTCCTGTCATCTTTCAAATCCTAACTCCTCCCACTCCACTCCAGCATATAACAATGGCGCCCAACGTTCTGTTTCCGTTTCCTGTCCTCTATGTAGTCATATGTCCTCAATTGTCCTTGTTGTCAACATCAGAAAACCCATAAGTCTTCACTAGAGACAGTACAAAGTCTCAGTGTCAATTGCGATGGGTGAATATGATGTTGACCACAACAACAATTAAAAATCTGTTTTGTCCTGTCTTCTCTCTTCTTCTTTTCTTTTATCTGTATCTTTATCTTTCTCTATTCTTAAATTTCAAATTTCATTTTTCGTAGTCTCGTTTCTTAGTATTAGTTATATGGGTACAGTGGCCGTGTTTGATGTCGTTCGTCAAAACATGTTTAGTTACCACCACATACCACATTGGGGGATAAAAAAAAAAAAAAAAAAAAATATTAAGTCCGTCTGAAGTCCACATTTTCATCGCCGGTTAGAGGATACCACACGCAGCTCAAGCCAATAACATCGCCAACAAATAGCCGAAGACAGCAACCTGAACACACCCCCATATGCGTCACAACAAACGAAAACAAATAACACATATTATATACGCAGGTGTATATAATATATAAATAAAAACACTTATTTCCATATATCTGTTGTTTCCGTTATATTCGTATACAGATTTATTTATTTACATTATCGGTTTCTTTTGTTTTTGTATTTGCATAGTTCATAGTTTTTTGTTACATATTTTTCTGCCTCTTGCTCTTCGTTTAGGTATACATCACTTATTTATCTAGTCCAGTTTTTGTTCAGGTAAACAATTCTTTTTACATTTATAGCCTAATAAGCTTTGTTTCCAAAATAAATTATATACTGTATACATTTATAGTCTGTTCTTTTGATTAAATAGTTATTCACGTCCCTTTCTGATTTCTTATTACGTTTACATTTGCATCTACTTACTTACTTTCGGATTTATATATTTACATTTTGTTTTTTTTTTGAGTATCTAGCTATCCCTTTTATTAATAGGTTTACTTTTTCGGCCACAAATTTATCTACTAGTGTTCTATTGTTTACATATTTATTCATTTGTTTCTTTACAATACATTCCTTTGTTAATTCGGTCTAGGTTACATTTTCGTGTCATTATTTTCGTATTTTCTTATTTATATACATTTTTTCTGTTACTAGTTACATTTCGTTTTTGCGTTACATAGGTTTATTTTTTATTTATGTTCTACTATTTACATATATAGTTAGTTTCGCGTTTAGATATTTTTGTATTTTCCCTCGTTTACATACTTATCTATTTATTTACATTTTTGTGTCTATTTACATTTCGGTTTACGTTTCATAGTTTTAGAGTACTCATATACATATTTATTTACATTTTGATTTTTTTGTTAGTGCATAGTTTGTTGTTTCACATTTCATTTCATTTGTATTTTTTTTTGCATTAATTTATTTACTTAGTATTAGTTCGTATTTATTTATTTATTTAATTTAATTTATTACATTTAAATTTTTTTTGGTTAGAATAGTATTTATTTCAAACGAATCAATATTTCGTCCTATAGGCTAAATTAAGTTTAAGTTAATATAGTTTATATAGTACCTAATATTAGTCCGCGTAGTTTCGCCTTCAGTTATTTTCTTCTTCCTTTCTTAGCTGTCGGATACGATAAATCCTGCTGAAAAGGAAATGAGAAAACAAAAGATTAGAAGGGAAACAAGATTCGCTAGAAATAAGAACAGTACTTTCACTCACCCCTTAGGTAGCTTAAGAAACACCACCACAATGCCTTCTGTTAGGCAGAGTCCGCCATCCACCCGTAGCAAAAATGCCCATCAGGTATCATCGACCACATACGAATATTCTCCTTGTCCAGAAAATCCGTTGCCTGGGGGTTCTCTAATCAGCTCGGTCCAAGGTGTAGCTGCTATTCCACTGGAAAAAGAAAAACAGACAAGAATCACTGATAACATAGGTAACAACAACATACTTAACGACCTCAAAATTTACATTAACCTGGTCTTGGTGAACGCGTATTCGTCCTACACTGACTCCCTCAGGGAAAACATTTCTGAAAGCTTGAAAAAGGAAATGAGAAATAGTCTCTTAGAGTTTATGAGAGAAATAAATATCGTTACTCACGAAATCACTAGGCCAGAAAAAGCAAGTCCAGATGCCGTTCCAAGACCGACACAAATTCCTCAGCTGACTTCAGTCACCAATTCCAAACCTCAGCCCGATCGCGCACCGAAACTGTGTGTTCCTGCTAAGAGGGGCAACAACATAGACTTCGGACAAAACATTGAGGTAAAAGAGGTAAACACTTACGTTAACTATCATCGGAAACCTCATCATCAGGCAAGATCAGTTTTTCCACATAGAGCTCCCACAGCATATTCTTACCCTAGGTTATGTGGAAGAAAAAGAATTGACAAATGGGGAACTAGCTTTAGTGGAAACAAAAAGAAGAAAAAATGATTTCGTGCAAAGCACTTGAGAAAATAAAACTCATGCGTATGTAGGTACATGTGAATATGCATACATAGGAATAATTCGTGGTCTGAATGCAATCTTTATTGTAGTTACTTAGTTTATATGGTATGATCGAGTATGTACATGTACATTTATATGTATGCATTTAGTTTCTATGTATTATTTATTCATCACTTAGGTACCTAGTTATTTATTGACGATTCCAATGAAAACATCATAAAATAAATTAATCATATTGAGTATTTGTTTATTTATTTGTTATGCCTTTAGATGTTATGTATTATTATTTATTTAATGTTATTTATTGATAATTATCAACTTATTATCTAGGTATTTTTTTTTAGATTCATTCTATTTAATTATTTATTTATTTATTTAGTTTAGTCGAGTAGTTTACGTACTTTAAGTTAAGAATTTCATCTGTGATATCTGTGTATCTCAGTGACATAGTTTAGTAATTTATTAAATTCGGTATGTCTGTTATTTATTATCTACGAATGTATTAGGTAGTTATATATGTATAATGTTATTTATGTATTAATTTATTCATATGAGTTTATTATATTAATTTATCAAGTTAAGACTAAGAATGATTATGCAGTGATTTATGCAATTAAAGTTATATATAAGTAGGAATTATATATTATGTTATGTTAGTATTAACCTCGGACTTACAAGTATCATGATGATAATGAAGGTGCGCCTGAATATGTTCTTGACAACTGAGAGCAATCGCCACCTGTGAAAATAAAAATAAATAAACATAAGATCACCAAAGATCACATTATAAATACCATCCATCTCCTTGGCCGAACATTATTTTTGCCCGTCTAGCTCAGTCTACATCATGAGACTGTCTCAGAGGAGTGGGTTCTTCCCCACGATGTCGTCTTGCCATTGAATCTAAGAATTAAGAATTGGTATTTATTATAAGGTATTTATTTATTTATTATATAGTCACTTATATATCACATAGTTATTTATTTATTTGTTATAGAGTTATATATTATATCATTGTTAGCGTTAGATTATTTAATTATTTATTTATTCTAGTCAATTATGTTATGTATGATAAATTTATAAATTACACGGTGATAGGCGCGTGTGTATTATATGTATATCTCAGTGACGTATTGTTATTGATATTTATTCTTATTTCGAGGTATTTATTCTAGGTATATTTCAATTTATTCTGTTTATTTATTTATTTTAGCCAGTAAGTTTACGTATTATAAGTTAAGGAATTCGACTGTGATATGCATGTATGTAATATGTGTATACCGCAATGCATATTGTTATCTATTAATTTGTTCTGTCATTTATTTATTATATTTATTATCCTATTAATTTATTTATTTATTCTATTAAGTTATGTTAGATATATTAGTAAGTTCAATTGTGATATATTATATGTGTATAGGTATACATATGTATGGATATATCCCAGTGAATTAATGCCTTGTATGTTTATGTTATTTATTAATCTATTTATAATATTTATTGAGACTGATCTGTGTAGGATTCAAGTTATTCTGTAAGCTATGTATTTTATAAAGTTATAAGTTTATTTAGATATCTAGTCTCAATAACTATGATACGAAATATGTTCATAATTATGTATAGCTAGCTACATATGTATATTAGTAAAAACTTTAAGTGACTTACATGTGGCATTGTGGTAGAAACTGAAGCCACTGCACAGCCGAGAGACGTCACCTGTGAAAATACGATATGATAATACCTGGCCACAAACAATCACATTACTTACCGTCCATGGGTCGTGTAATATTGTTGCCCGGCTAGCATGAACCATTAAGTGGGTTCTTCCCCACGTTTGTCTCGCCATAGAACCGAAAATTGAAAATTTAGATAGCGTATAATTTAGTATGAGATCAGACATATTCACCATTTTGTCCTGGTGCCCGCTTCCTCCGTCCCCGTTGTCCGATGTACTCCAACAAATCCGGAGTTTTGTTACGTCCACCTGTAATTTAAATAAAAATTATTAAAGTTTGGATTTTGGAAATAAACATATCCAAACAATTGCTACAGCTGATTTGAGCTGTCATTTCAACCTGTGGTAAAAACTCCAGAAAATCCATCTAGTGGTTGGTAGCTGCAATACGGGATATTTCTGTTCCCAATCCGAGGACAGAACCCAGGCTAAAGAATGAAATTACCAATTTTAGGAGAAAAGTTGTGCAGAATCGGATGATCTGGGCAAAAGAGAGAAGAGTGGATTTTTTTTGGTAGTCTTTGGACGAATGCATAAGACCATGCACTTTAATCAAAAGACAGTGGGTGATGAGGTTTAATGTCCCCTTAGAGTATGGTGCAGTTTTTTTACAAATAATTTATACATAGACATACCGTCTTTTGATAATTTTTATTTAAATCCAGTTTTAATTTAATAATAATGGTGAGTGATAAAATTCTTGTTAGTTTAAATGTCATATATATTTATTATAGGAAGTGTTTGTGTTTTTTTGATAGTGCGTTTAGGCGGCCACCAATCGAGTCTATTGGGATCGTGGCCGCCTCACCTTTAATTATAAGTGAAGTGTTGGTATGTGCACTATTGTACTTCCATTTGTGCATACATGTGGCACTAATAGTTCTTCTGCAACTTCTCCATGGAAAGAAGAATCCAAGGTTAAGCACTGTCAAGGAACTCCAGCTACGTGCATATATGTATATATACATGCATACACACATATTAATGCATACAACTTTTGCACTGTGGTATCAGACACATGTTGCGTGCGATCAAATGTATCTACACACTGAATACATTTTGAAGGCTTCCCGAAGATAAGTGATACACGTATACGAAATGTGAAATATATTTTTATTTAAGATAAAAACATTTGAAACCAAAAATGATCAATAAAGTGATTAGACATAAGTTGTATACAGTCATATAAACCAGTCATCCTTTTTTTGTTTTGCATATTAAACGAAAATAAGTTAATTACAAAATAGGAAAAGATTAGTAATTATAAAAATAGCATACTTGCCCCTTAATGAGAGACCAATGGTCTTTTCAAATTAATTAAATTTTAAGTTTTTTTTTGTTATCGTTGCTTACCCTAAGGCGTGGGGTACATTACCTTATTCTTTTATTGTCGTCACCGAAAGATTAAAATCTCTTTTTTTTTTTTTGTACAAAATTTCGTTCCTCCATCGCGGGCATAAATCGGGATAAGTGTCAAGATCGTTAAGATTTTTGTTCAACCACCTACATGGAGCTCTGTTTAGGTAGGGTTTTCGCTTATTTGTGTTATTCGTGTACAGAAAGGTACGAAATTAGGAGGGAAGTTTTTTATTTAGTTTTTCGTTGTTGTTTATTTTTGTCATAATAATTTACTTTTGTTGGAATAATAATTGGCCTGTTTTTTTTTTTGATAAAGTTAAAGCTCGATAATAAAGTAAGGAAATATGTACGCCTATGGAAAGAAATTGAGCCTTTTTTTTATTTGTCTTGGTGTGTAAAAGCGACATGAGTCGCTAGTAATTAATTTTCAGAGGGGGTGTGAAAGTAAGCTGTACTTCCACATGATGGCTTGAGCTGAGGCATCCGATGACGTTTGGGGAGATCCAAAATGGCCGCCGGATCTCCAGGTTGGGAGGGTTAACGAACAATGGCCGCGCTTAACACCACCCAAAGCGCCCTTCAATGTGGTATTCAACGTCCGTCCGCTTCAAGTAAGTAAGAAAGTAGATTTTTTGGCACGATTTATGTTTTGTTTGTGTAGGTCAGTTGTTTACGGGGGCAAGAAACACGCCATTTCCGGCGAGCGGAGCCGCGCATCGCAAGCGTACCGCGCTCCCCGTGGACAGCCCTCTTTCCTTTTACCGTCACATCCTACCCTTAGGTCCCATCCACATCCTCATTTCCTGTCATCTTTCAAATCCTAACTCCTCCCACTCCACTCCTGCATATAACAGAGTGTCCTGGAGTAGTAATGACTTGCACTCTCATTTTTTAGAAACTAACATTTTATTAACACAGGATCAAGACCACGAAAAGCAGCTTTTACTTCATTCGTTATCTGTAAACGGGCGTAGGGTTTGGGAGATTACTCACATTGGTACACTAGTATTTTGTTAAATTCGTCGATAAAAATGTCTTATTTCGTTGAGCAACAGACGCACTCATACAACTGAAATCTGGTCAAAATTAAGGTTTCAATACAACACCCTTAATTTATGAAATACCAATGAATACTAATTTTTAAAATGAATTAGATTAAAAGGCTTCTAAACTTAATATTTTGTTGACTTTTATTATTTATTATTATTTATTTGTGTCTCTTGAATAAATTGCAAAACGTCAGTTGTACGATGTGCTGTCAAATGTCAAGCAAATGCTCACTTCGATTTTTCGAACTTGCTCAAGTAAACTTAAGTTTTATTCATACATTCATTCATATTTCGAGCAAATGCTAAAGGCCTTTACTTTGCTCAGAGCTCATTTCATTTTTATTAACACGGCCCGTGAAAGTAGACTATAACCGTATTTTATTATCGCTGTGATCTGGTCCGGATCAGATCAGAATAAAAAAACAAACTGGGGCCGAATTACCGCATCCGGTAATCTGCACACTTGCACAGAAAAACGTGTTTCGTTGTCGATAGCTGGACATTTGTCTTTCAGAAACAAAATTGCGTTGTTGTTGTTTTTTGCTAGCGTTTTATTTATTTGAAAGTTTTCGTTGAGAATGGACGTAGACGCAGAGAAATAATTATATTTAATTGAGCAAAGAAGCCCAATATACAATTCTTACAACGATAAAGATCATGCTAATAAAACTACGGTGGAAAAAATGTTGGCAAAAATTCAGTAGTTTTGTTTTTTCTCGAAACAGAAAAGTAAAATGATTTGTTTTGCTACAACGTGTTTCAGTTGGTTTGCGCATACATGCCCGCCTGTGGATAGCAATGATTGCGCAAATTGTGTTGCTTACGTCATTTGTTTTGGTATGAATCTAGTGACATTTATGAAAGTTTGCCCGAATTGTGGTGGGATAAGGGTGAGTCATATGAGGAACGCGCATGCATGCTAGTGAATAGCAAAATAGCGCAAAAAATTGGCGCAAACCGAAAGGTTGCGCATTCTTGCATGCCTGTGGATACCCACCTTTAGTCGCAATCCACACGTTGACTCATGAGTCGCGACTCTTTTCTATTTTCTGTTTTCATCTGTCATTCGGTGAGGCGCTTGCATCCACACGTTGACTTTTGAGTCACGACCCTTTTATAACTTCTGTTTTCGTAATTTGACAGTTCTCTTTTATGTTTTCTTTCGCTTTTAAAATGGTTACAGCTCTGTATTTGTTAGTTTCTATGAAGAAATATTGCATAATTTTTTTAATTTTCCTAAAATAGTAGCTTTGGAGGCTATCTAGTACATAGGTGTTATACAAATTTGGATGTATATATTTCATTTATGCATAATTATTTAAAACATCAATTTTTGTTCGTCAAATTAAATTCTTTCGTAATTTTCAAAACAATTGCGCTCTACGCGCAACGAGCTTGTTTTCTATCTCATCGTTCTTCTCTTTCGTACTCGTGTGAATCACGACTCATGAGTCAACGTGTGGATTGCGACTTAGACGGCTTTTAAACGTTGCAATTCTTGCTTGCGATTCGTTTGTTTGTCACTCGCTCGTTTGAGCTTGTGGGAGAGAAACGTATGTGGTGGCCGGGGTAGACAGAATCGCTGGGACTGCTCGAGTGTCGAGTCGCAGTGATATCGGTATTTCTTCTTTGTGTTTTTCGTCGATACATTAAATTTTGACATTTCCTTTCATTATTATGTTCGTCTTTTACGAGTTATTTCGTCCATGTTGTATAATGTAGATTTTATTTTGTGATGATTTTTTCGGTTTAGCGTACGTAGAGAAAAAAATAGTTTTATGTGGTCACAACAATGACGCTGATTACACGACTCTTTTTTTGTGTTCGATTCGTCTTTCGTCTTTTGACAGATAGGGGGAAGGGCATAGGAACGAGAGGGGAATGAAGTAACGAAAGCAGGAATGAAAATTCTGAGATTTTTTCCGGTTGATCTTTGACATTTCTCGTTTGACAATCAAAACAAAGCAGAGAATTTTAATGATGAATTTTAAAGTTGATTTTGGAGCTAAATTTAGAGACATTTTACATTTGCTAGTAAAAACGCAATTATTATCCTCCATAATAAGTAAATTTAATGCGATTCCAGCTAAAATTTTACTATTCCCTTCCTCATAATGTGAATTTCAATAAACGTCAGAATCACGTATGCACGTATCCACCAATTATTAAGAACCGTGTAATCACTATAGTACGTACCTGTCAAAAAGACGAAAGACGAAACGAACAAAACAAAAGTCGTGTAATCAGCGTCAATGTCTATATCTATTTTGCCCAAATAATTAATTGCTAATGCGCACTGCAACACCACAAAACAAGATGTATGTATGTGGGTACTAGACGACATCCAACATTTTCACTCGCGAATATGAAATGAATAGAAATGTCAAAAAAGTGTCAAATGAAGTCGCATGAAGAGTTGCAACGTTTAAAAGTACCTCTGTTTGGCGAAAAGGAAACAAAAGAGAAACAGCGATAGTCACAGCGCAGGATTTGCAACGTTTAAAAGCAGTCTTACAAGTGAGTTCGTCTTATGTTGTCTATTTAGTCTGCTTTTACACTTAGACTTGTGAGTCTAGACTCACATGGGTGCAAAGGAGTAAGAAAGTTCGAAAAGATGAGAAGGAAAATATTTTGCCCTGTGAGTCGAGGGTAAAGTTTTTGGCGACTCTTTTTGACGTTTTTCTTTTCCCTTCTTCGTTTTATCATTGTGCTGCTTCCCACCTTACTTACTTACTTAGTTGGCGCTACAGCTCGAGGTGAACCTGGGCCTGCTTCTCGCAACCATTTGTGTGTGCGTGTTATATTTTTGCACGAATGGAAGGGACCTACAGTTTTTTGCCGACTCCGAACGGCGAGTTGAGAAGCTCAATCGTGACAAATGATACTCTTTGATGCTTGTCAGACATTCGAAAGAGGTGGGCACTGTGAGAAACTTTTAGGTGTTTGCGGCGGGATTCGAACCCAAGACCGCTGGCTCAGTAGTCCGACGCACTAACCACTTGCGCTACGCTTCCCACCTAGTCATCTGCATAATACAAGAACTGCAAAATAAAAGAGGAATGCCAAATTTGAGTCAAAGAAAAAAGTCTGAAGTGTAAAAGCACAAGACTCACGGATGTAAATAAAAAAGAGAAAATCGAAAAAAGTCTAGACTCACAAGTCTTAAGTGTAAAAGCAGACTTAGATGGTAGTTTGTGATGATTTTTTTCGGTTGAGCGTACTTTTTTGGAGGAAAAAATAGTTTTGTATGGTCACAGCAATGTCCTCATCTATTTTCCCGAAAAAATAATTGTTAATGAGCACTGCAACAAAACAAAATAAAATGTATGTAGGTACTAGAAAACAACCCAAATTAAAACTCGCGAAATTAAAATAAAAAGGAATGTCAAAAAAGAGTCAAATGAAGATGCATGAAGAGTTGCAACGTTTAAAATTGCCTCTGTTTAGCGAAAAGAAAACAAAAGAGAAACAGCGATAGTCGCAGCGCAGGAATTGCAACGCTGCGACTCTTTTTGCCATTGTTTTTCTGTTCTTCACTTTATCATTAGCCGTGTTTCATTATCCCCGTGATCTGATCCGGATCAGATCAGAACAATAAAACAAACTAGATCAAAGTTCTGTGTTGTGGTGATTGTACAAGATAAGTTCATTTTGACATTAAGTGCGAAGGTGCCATGCGAATGAATATTTTCTTTTAAATGAAAATTTAATGCGCTTGTTTTATTTTTTAGGAGGAAATTGTTAATTTTGATTAGCATATAGCGAATGAGAATAATATTTTGCAGCTATAATTTCAGTTTCACATCGCTTCGATATCATTATGAGCAGAAAAATTAATTTATTCGAACAAAATAACATTAATGATATTTGGATTGCCAATAATATTTTTATATTCTAATCTGGCAACATTTACCATTGGCAATTGTCGATAATACGGTATTCACACCAGGGCAAAACAGCTAATTTCGTTGCGAAATTCCAAATTATGCTCGAAATGAGATAATTTCCCATACGAATTGACATATCGAAGTTATCTCATTTCAACATAATTTCGTTAAAATTCGTTCAAAATGATGTGAAAATAAAATCGAACAAACTTAACTTGAATGCAGTTGAATGACAATGACAGGACAAAATAATAAGGGAATATTAAAGTTTTCGCTGCGCAAAGATTAAACAACGGATTCTTATTGATCTCGGTGATCTAAACACAAAAGAAAAATTATTCAGTACTAAAAAAAAAAATATATCGCTAATTTAGGAGATATTTAGTGTTTAGTAGTTATTTCCGTAAATAAACTATGTGGTTGAGATTACAATTGTCAAAGCTACTGGCCCCGTTCAGCATAAGTAAAGTGATATAAAAACGAAAAATATAATGGAATAACATACAAAACACAAATATCTCATGGAATGGTTTAATGGTTATCTGAAAAAAAGAAATTGAAGTTGTACGCCGCGTAGAGGCACTCTGATCTACTGCATGTGGAGCCAAAGAGTGTCGGCCATAGGATTCGTACATACACAATATCTGTCCATTTATTTGAGCTCCACGCCCATTGGGGCACTCTTCTACAGTTGGCTCTACAGTCGACTTGATATCCACCCGAGTGCCTGACAATTGTTGATATACCCGGAGTGGCAAAATCCACCCGAAAAGTGATATTTCAACATATTAACCCGAGACAGCCCCGCATCTATCCAATGTTAGCTATATAATAGTCAACTAAATCTACCAAACTGTTTAACAATAACATCCAACTATTATTATTACTATACGTTATACCTATACTTATGTATATAAAAAAATAATTTAATATTAAAAAAAATTATAACATGGCACCGTCATAGATTTACTATCGGAACTGAATGCATCCATTCACGAAATTAGTAGGCGTAGGTATGAACACTTTTTATTTGAATCTCGAAATTATCTCATTTCGACGCTAGTGTGAATCCCATATAATACAACAACATTCACAAACGAAAGTGTACCATAGTGAGAAATAGTCGAACTAATTTTTGGATCACGGAAATTGATCTTGACAAGACGCAAGATCTCGGATTGTTGTTGTAATGCACACAAACTTATTTGTTGATCTGATCCGGATCAGATCATGGGGATAATAAAACACGGCTATTGTGTGCTTCATATGTTCTCGTTGCTCTAGAGCACAGGAGTCAGTTTTTCTATGTGTTTCTGTTCGGTTGCTTGTAATAAAAGACGAATGTCAAATCTAAGTCAAAAGAGTTAAGTCTGAAGTGTAAAAGCACGAGACTCACGAAAGAAAGTAAGTCGCAATCCACACGTTGACTCATGAGTCGCGACTCTTTTCTATTTTCTGTTTTCAACTGTCATTCGGTGAGGCGCTTGAATCCACACGTTGACTTTTGAGTCACGACTCTTTTATAATTTCTGTTCTCGTAATTTGACAATTCTCTTTTATTTTTTTCTTTCGCTTTTGAAATGGTTACAGCTCTGTATTTATTAGTTTCTATGAAGATGTATTGCTTACATTTTGTAATTTTCCTAAAATAGTAACTATGGAGAATCTGTACTAGTTGTTATACAACTTTAGATATATTCCATATATGCATAATCATTTAAAACATCAATTGTTGTTAGTCAAATTAAATTCTTTCGTAATTTTCAAGACAATTGCGTTCTACGCGCAACGAAAATAAATGAAGCGAAATAGCAAAATAACGAACAAGAAAAAGAGAAACGTCAAAAAGAGTCTCGGAAAATTCTGCCCGCGACTCACCGGGCAGCTTGCTTTCTATCTCATCGTTCTTCTCTTTCGTACTCGTGTGAGTCGCGACTCATGAGTCAACGTGTGGATTGGGACTAACAAAGAGAAATTCGAAAAAAGTCCAGCATCAAAAGTCTAAAGTGTAAAAGCAGACTTAAAAACAGTCTGAGTAATCCATCGGCTGAAAACTTGTTTTCGTGTGCAATTAAATTATTGAAACAAACAGTTGTAGACATTTAAACCACATCCTACTTCATGCGTTACAGTGACAGTTTGGAATTTTGACAGTCCTTTTCTAACTTCATCTTTTCAATTTTTTTCAAGAAAAATTGATGTATTCACTTATTCCTATTGAAAATAATGTATTTGTGCAAAAAGGTTTCATTCAATATTAAAACAATAAGCTATTTTATCTACGTCGAAATGCGTCAATAAAAAAGATCACACCTTAACACCAATTGTGTGCATTTGAATTTGTGATCAAATATTTATAAAGAGATTTATAATAAACGGATTCTGGAACGGTGCATTTACGAAGAAAAAAAGAAACAGTTTATTTTAGAAAACGCGCCGAAAAGCTTCATTTGCTGCAACAAATAATGGTTTTGCAAGTCTGCTATTAAATAAAGATCTGCCTTTAAATTAAGGCTAGTTATTCGCAAGCAAAATCTATTATCTTAATCTGTGAGTTCGACATGAATTGTTTGTCTTGAGGCGTATTTATGAAAGTATCTGCTGTGATTAGAAACTCGCCTTGTAAGTACATTTTATAGCTTAATAATAGCGAAAGCGGGTCTATTCGGTACGCCGTTTAGTTTTGTATGATAATTTTTGTATTATAAACTTAATTCTTAAAGAAGTTGGTATGCAGTCATAAGTTGCTTGTTTAACTTAAGTAGTAGTGGATCAGTTTTGATTATAACGGTATTCAAAAGTTGCAGATACGAGTTAAACGGTAGAATATTGAAATCAACCGCTTAAATTGGTTTTTTAAAATTGCATAATTTTGTTTATAGTTTTCAATACAATTGTATTATATCCGTAACCAATTTTTGGAAATATGTAGTCTTATTAAGTGCCATGAATAAATTTGGATTTTATTTTTCATTATTTTTACATTATTTTCTCTGCCGCTTTAACCCAAGCCAACAAACTCCAGCAAATGCATGTGAGACAAAGTGAGATTGTAGTATTTTGCTTACCCGAAAACTTGAAACTTTTATTTGCGGCAGCTCTATTCACACAATTATATAATTTTTTTATTTTATTTAAGGATTTTAAACGACGCTATGAAATACTCAAACGCAAACTCTACAACTTTGTTTTGTGAACAAGTTAGCACGGTAACATCTTTATTTGAGAAATGGAACGATTGCGAGCGAACAGTGGTTATATACGCCTTGTTAAAAAGATTACGTTATCCGAGTCTGAAGTTCCTTCAACATTCAATTGAAAATAATTTAATTCAAAATTTAGGGTTACAAACTCACATGACAAGTTTTGATATAAATGCCAATAATCCATTACATCTACAAAATTTAGTAAGCCTATACAAGTCATTCCCAGCAACAGAGATGTCAGATTTCACAGACAAGGAAGCCACATATTTTGGCTCTGATTTTTTCTTAAAACATGACGGGAAGATATATAGTAAAAAGGAAGATATCCTTAACGATGTATTGGGAATGTTACCACTTTTAAAACCGGGAAATGACGAAGCCAAGCTGATTTATTTATCATTTATACCAATAGCTGTAGAAGACACAGCCCGGCAAATTGTTTCAACTGAGCTGGTGCAACAGATCTTCTCATATCTGCTTATTCATCCTGCAATTTCGAATGAAGATAGAAGGTAATACATTTGTACAACTGTACAAATCTAAAAGACAAAAAAAAATTTTTCTGTTTAAAATTGTAGCTAAACTATTAGTAGGGCAACCAAAAATATATATATATATATAATTATATATATATATATATATATATATATAATTATATATATATATATATATGTATATATATATATATATATATATATATATATATATATATATATATATATATAATTATATTATCACGGGGATAATAAAACACGGCTATTGATACGCAACCCAAAGTTAAATTAGAAGTCGCAATAAAATAATCCACCACATGCTTTCAGTGGGCAAAATAAAATTACCTCAAAATTGAAGAGATGATTCAACTCCAGAAAATGCGTGATATGCTGTTGCGAAGCGATCTTCTGCAGCATTTTTTTTTAAATATGCTGGGTAAAATCCTTTCGGTATGCTCTGGAAACAAATGGGTTCACTTCGTGTTTGCGAGGTTTTTTTGTTTTTGACTTGGATACGAAATTGGTTATTGGAGTCAAATGCGCTCAATAAAGTACAAACAATTATTATATGTTGAATGAATTTTTGATAAAATATGCAATTATATGCATTTATATTGAAATATGCCCTAACAAATGGCGCTCAAATGTTTCTCATGAAACGGATAATTAGCTTAGTCACGTCTCAATATCATTGCTAAAAAAAAATATGCTTGTGCATGCTTTTGGTTGCCCTAATTATTAGGATACAGTGAAATCTCTTAAGCGGACAGCCATAGGACCGGAGTTTTTTTGTCGGGTTATGAGAGCTGTCCGTTTATAAGAACGGGTTTTGTATGGGGAATTAGAAATTAGTTTCCTAAAAGGTGTCCGTTAATGAGAGAGCTAAATAGAATGTCCACTAATGAGAGATTTCACTATAAATTCTAAACATTATTTAGACTTACTTTTACATGGTTACATAAATGTAAATGCGTTTCTCATTTCATTTTTATTAACTGATTTTTTTTAATTGCTTTAGATCACTTAGCCACTGGTTGCGACATTTAGAAGATCACATTCAATCATCATTTGCATCTGCTGGTCAGCAAAACTCAAATAATACAGATACATGTTTATCTAATTCGTCTACATCCGTTTCATCGTCGGTTGGAAGTGTCGCGTCTCGTAATGCTTGGCAAGCAATAGCTCCCCCACAGCAGTCCACACATAAAAGTCAGCAACAATTACAACCACCAGCGTCAGTTGTTTTAGATAAAACTGAATGGAATGTCAACATACCGAATATTTCCGATAATCTATGTGATAAATTAAACGGTATTAAAATAAATGAATTGGATTCTAGTCAAAATAGTTTAGGACTAAGTTATAAGGGAGCAACTGTAAGCGGTGCCAATTGTTCGTTTGTATCAAATAGTCAAATAGACATTAGTATTGTCAATACCAATACTGAAGACCACCATACATCGTTTTCTAAAAATGGTACTGAAATCGTTGACTTTGACGCAAATACGTGTGATAGCTGCAGCTGCGCTCATATTGGCTTTCCCGCTTTGCTTAACCCCTGTGATCATTTTAATGGAAATCGTTGGAGTTTAGATACTAAAGGTGCATGCATGAAAACAAGGCGATCCAACAGTTTAACGACAGCCATATCGTCATCTTCAAATGCTTCGGTGACTGCTGTAAATGATAATTTTACGAACTCATCTGAAAATTTAGCTCAGTATGTTCAAAAACCCCGGAGCTTTTCACTTTCCATCGAAAATCCGCGAACTTCGCTGATATCAACTGGCTCAGATACAAGATTAGATGATATTAAACCAAATTATTTAAAATTTGCAACACATAACAGTGGAATGTCAAATATTGGTCAATGGTTAAAAAGCTTAAGACTACACAAGTATATTGATCTCTTTAAGAATATCACATATGAATCAATGCTGGAAATAACCGAGGAATATTTACAAGAGTTAGGGGTTACAAAGGGTGCCAGTCATAAATTAGCACTTTGTATAGAAAAACTGAATGATCGACGAAACAATTTAATGAAAATTGAACAAGATTTGGTAAGAGGCCATTTAAAACCTAATCAAGCTATCGAAGAGCTTGCCAGCATCGTTTTGACACCAATGAAAACTGCAGATTCAGCTTCCGAAAACGTGGCATTCAAATTTATAAAAGTTCTTGATCTAAGTACGCTTTAAAATTTTTTTCCGTTTTTTGCCATTATATATAACCCATAAATTAACGTCTTTTTAGTCTCTTGTACGATAATTCAAAAGGAATCGTTTTGCCTACAGGATGAGGAGAATGTTTCTATATTACTTTGGATAATAGAGCGAACCATTCACGGCGAAGCTTTTGTCGCACATATAAATCAGCTCAAGGAGTTAAAATTTAAGCTTTCTAAATTAAAAATATCGTTTGCTCCTAAGGCACATCACCCGAAAACTGGAAGCAGTTGCAATTTGAGCAAACCTAGGTAAGAATTCATATATGTATTCACACATACATGGTTAGTTTTGGTAATTGAAAGTCCTAATCTCTATTTTCTCTTTTAATTTTTAGATGGAACTGCAAAACCCGTAAAACTGATCAGAAAAATGGAAGCAGCGACAGAATAAATCTCAAAAATTCAAATGACATGTTAAACTTTTCATTAAATTGTTCACAACAACAACACGTGGTTACATCGGTAAAATACATATTGTCCTCAACAAACAACTTATTTATAGTGCTAATTGTTTGTTCTTTTATTAACAGCGCAATCCACTAAATAAAGGCAATACTACTAGTACAGACAGCTGCTCGCAATATAAAAGCTCTTCATATCCAAACTTTATAAGTGGAGGTGCAATTCCAGGTCAATCGTTTCATCAAATTAAGCCACAAATGAATCAACAGACGATGTTTGTACATCATAAACAACTTGCTTCGTTATCCACTCATCAGCAGGCTAACCATCACCAGCACAGGCGCTCTCTTAATAATTTAATTGTAGTATCACCAGGTCAAGGAAGTTTATCAACTTCCAATTCAAACATTTGTGTAAGCAGTTCTCCAATATCTCTAACAAATAATTTACCAGGAGGAATGAACGACGGAACAAATCGAAAGCAAACCATTTTAAATGCTGCCAGAAATCAACTAACTGGTGATCATCAACAGCAGCAGTCATCGTCATCAAATGTTGCTGTAAATAAACCAATAGAGAAAACGATGGCCGCAGTGGTTTTGGTTAGTAATGCAAATAGTAGTGAGTTGGGGGATCTTAGCATCATTGAAAATAATAACAATATAGTAAATATAACTAAAGAGAGTAAATTATGTAGCGTTGGTGTATGTACGTTACCACATTCGTGTTCATCTATTTTGTCCAACAATATCTGTTCAGCTATAACAAGTAACTTTTTTATATCTCCCTCTTCCAGTGTCTTGTTAGGAAAAGAAAAAAACCTTAAAAATAATAACATCAGTGATATTAAAAGTTTAGAACAATTAGAGTTTTTATGTTTACAGATGACAGAACAAGCTATAAACTAAATAACTCATTACTGCTTTCTATGTTAAGGGAAGTTCGAAGTTTAAAGTCAATTTATAATTTTTTGCATTATATCATAATTTGTGCGCGTAGAATCGAAATTGTCAGCTTTAATTGGACTACTTCTCTAAATTATTATTAACCACCATTACTGTAGTTTGAAAGTTATTATTTACATAACAGCAGCTTACAAAAAAAAAAAAACGAAAACGTATACAGTCAACCCGCGTATTACGCGGTACTTGTACAACGCGGATTCGCTATAACGCGATTTATGAATTGCGGCAAACCCTTCTATTACGCGGTACTTCTACAACGCGGTTTCGTTATCACGCGATTCTGTCTTTTCTAGCGCGAAAAATGTGTGTCCCATTCCTGTATTTCGGGAAATTCCCTTTTAACACATTCACGTGTTTGATAGATACAAACGTATTAACAGAAAACATTAAGCCAGGATTGGATTGGCTGCTAATTTGGAGAATTACTTCGCAGGTATATGGAAAGCTTCAACAATTTTAAAAGGCATTTGTGACGTTCTCTAGCTCCATATTCGTCCGAAAGGAATTGCAGAGAAGTGCTCAGCAAACTCGTATAACGGATTTTTTTTAAATTAAAATCATGTCCAATATGTGTGAAACATTAATTTAAATTTGCAATAAAGATAACTTTATTCTTTTTTTAATTGTTGACATAATTATTTTTATCTTTTATGTATCGTGCTACGCGATTTTGTATTGATTTTGCTGTTTTTCGGGAACACTACTACCGCGTTATACGAGGGTTGACTGCACATAAAACGTAAGAGCACACCTCTGGTATGTGTAACTTCGTAAGTTGATATTATGAAGTTAAAATTTTGAAACTTTCGGTGAAATTGAGGAAAATATTTTGGTGTTTCTTCGTTCCCCAAACTATACTTAAGCTATTATTAGTTTGTTTGGCAAAATGACAACTCTTTGTAATTTTTTGCTGCAGATACGTCAAATAATGCTAATCGCAAATTTTGTTTGTCAAACGTTTGCCGTTTGGACTTGGAGATTTTTAGCGTGTAAACGGACAGGTAGCTGAAGGAGAGTGGTGAACACTCTTACAGGGCGTTATGTGTATTAAATGTAATGTTACGCCTAGTTACTGAACTGGTCAAGAAATATATTTTTTTCTATTATCTGAGCAAAATCTGAAAAACCCAATCGAAAACGACATAGATAAAATGGATCTTGGTTCAGCAATTCGTGTGAATATTTAAGGTAACACCTCTTTAGATTTCGATTGTTACATTTTATTGCATCAATTAAGGTATACATATTGAGATGTAGATATTTGTTTTTGTACGTTCTACAAATGTAAGATCGGTAGTCGCCGAAGTACTTTTCGACAGAAATTTGAGTAAAAATTTAAATTGCAAACCTTTGCCACCTTTTCACATAAATACCTTAAAAAAAGAGAAAAAACTAATAAGCTCCAAGTTTCTTCATTCGTTTCACCGAATGTGTTACTTTTTCTTCTCTGGCTGTAGAAAATATACATTTAGCTATGCCCCCATTCCATTTCCACATTCCTACATTACAGTTATAAATAAAAATCTACATAAAAATGTATAAATATGTATAAATAAATGTATAGATTACCTGTTTTTTGTATTGATAATTAAAAAAGAAACATAAAAATATCTGCACAACAAATAAATGTACTGTGCTTGCAGTTAAGCTCAAAATTGTAAATTGTTATATGTCTCAATTTTGTATATGTCCATATGTACATATACATATGTACATATATGCGAGTTCGACATTTTGCCCGCTTTGAACGTAAGGGGTGGTCATAATTGTAAAAATTTTGTTGTAAATTTACCACACCAAAATCTGTATAAATTTCTGAACGCAACATCTGCAGCAGTCATGTCGCAGTCGTGCAGCAAAGTAAAATAAGCTGCAAATTTGCACAATTTGACATTTATGAACAGAAGTGCTGCCGGAACGTATGTAATGGTAATGCAGTTTTTGTTTAAATTTGTGAATGTAATATGTATATGCATTGCTGCGGTTTCTTTACAATTATGAATCCACCCAAGGTTACACCTTATGAGATTTGTATGTACATATGTGACTTCTTGCGTTAGTAAAATTTTTCTTTGTTTTTCAATAACGAGCAGGTATTTTATTATGAAGAATGATGTGATATTTCACAATGAATTAGGTATTCAAAATCTTTGTGCTTAAATTCTGAATATACAAACCTGACAACTTGAATTCTTAATTGTTGGTATTTCGTAACTTCAATCAAGTTAATAATACTCTGTTCCACAAATATTGTCAGTACAGGCAAGATAGGACGTTTGCCTCTCAGTCTGGTTGCAATTGCTTGTATCAACCTGCTCCTCTTTTAAGCTCTCACTGGGTTACCGTAGTATGCATGACAAATCGACGTAAATCGGAGAGCCATCTGCTGATTTAAAAACAACACACTTGGTTAAGCGACATAAAGATAATTGTGTATACAGTGGACACCACTTCGATTTCAATAAAATTTTAGTATGATTTTTCGATTGAGTGCCATGAAAACATATACAGGGATTATAAAGCCTGTATTGACAATTTTTGTGACACAGAGTTATGGCCCAACACAATAGGCCTTCTCTCTTTTCGCTGTAAACAAGGTTTTTTTTTTCATTAAATTAGTCACTGATGGTACTCTATACTTTTTTTTTAAACAATTTACGGTTTTCATAAGAGGCGCCAAAGCTTGGTTTCAACTCTTCATTATTATAGTTTACTTAGACAATATAATGTTAAACCGTTGAGCTTTTACACATAAAGTAAAGAAATCAAGATGGTCTCCTATACCTCATAATAGATGTCGCTAACTTTACTAAAATTGAATTTGTGCACAGAGGAGAGAAGCACTCAAAGTTAAATAAAATTCAAATTCATTGAATACAACGAACAACGAGCCGATACTGTTTGTTTTTTTCACTTTTTTTCGGTGTGTGGATGTTTGATTCTTCTAAGGATGTAAAAAAGGATATACATCGGCGAGCTTATTAATGGGGAAATAATGCTGGAAAAATGAATTTCTGTATAGAACAGAGAAATGTTCAAAAACTGAAAAAAACATACCTATCAACAAAAGTAATTCATTTATTATAAGTATTTGTGAAAATTAAAGTATGCATCTGTTTTTTTTTAAAGACTAAAATAAAGTTGATCCTTTGATCTTGCGAGCACATGAATAGGAATTTTTTTTTATAAAACAGAAAGTTTGTGAAATGAATGTTTCATTTTGAATTTATTTAAACTTAAATTAACTGAAACTTTATTAAAACTTAATATTTACCCCCTTCCCACTGTTCTTTATTACCTCCCCAAATTTTCACAGCAGTCAATGAGCCGAGTATTTCGATTAAATAAAATGTTTTTCCATCTGTCATGTATCAAAAAAGAACACATCAGTTCTTATGGCAATTTTATTAAAGGAAATGATGCATAATAATAAGGAATTTGTCATACTTAAAAATTAGTCTGCTGTTGATACGTGAATACGGTTTAATACATTTAAATTTGAATGTGCGAGTTCCATGAGTTTTTTTTTTTACTGAGTGGCGCCATCTTCGTATAACAACCGACAGCATTTACATTCGGTTGTGTTCAGTGCTGCTGTCGGTTACATTCTCGACCCTGATGAGGCGGCTTACTTCTGTAGTAGTTTCACCATTACACCGCTTCTTAACGTTCAGTTTCGCAACTGGACGCACATTCATAGATTCCTGTCATCACCGTTGAAGGTTTTTATCGACGATAATAATAACATCAGCAATTTCAATTTACTTGAGCTGTTACTCACGAATCCATCGCTTCCAAAAAAATATTCGAGAGTGGCTGCCAAGTTTTCCGACTCTTACGTAAAAGTAAATCTCTAATTCTCTATCTTTGAACTAGTCTGGTAGTTTGCTTCCATCAGATAAGTCTAGGAGGAAATAGTTTGGTGCTAGTGCCTCGGCGTCATCTTCTTCAAGGGAGACGTGAGTCAAAGGTCGTCAATCAACATTGATAAAAGTGAGTGATCTTGCAATCTTTGGTTGTGCGTTATTTACCGATTCCACGAATCACTCCCAACTCCCACCCATATGCGGCGCTGGAGGGTTGAAAGTCCATTTTATTTCTGCTGTAGTGAATCTTTCTTCTACCATGGATTAATAAAATAGTGCAAAAGCTTATTGCATTTCTCTATCTGCTCCTTGAAGTTAATACCGTTGTCGGAATAAAACTTCTTTGGGGAGCCACGTCGCCTGATGAAGTTGTGCGCACGCACATTATACATGTATCTGTTGATAGGCTAATTGCCAGTTCAAGGTGCACTACTCTGACTGTCAAACAGGCTACTTCATCTCCATCAGCCCCATGCTGGCTGGGCCATTCTGATTAAAAATGTCTGTGCCTCTTCTTTAGACAAAATGCTGTTCTGGTTTGATGAAACGCGTCACCCATGCTGTAGTTCGTTTAAGTCGCTTCTGGCTGTTCTTAGAGCATGGCTGTTGCATGAGTAAATATGTAAGTTCTTTGGTTTTAGGTCTTCTGTTGGTTCATCCACGAGTTTGTGTAATTGCCCTGGCCGCTTTTCTTCAGGATTGATAAAAAAGCGGGACCAGTAAAGCATCTGCAGGAACTGCATAGCATTGACATCCTTTTCCACTTCGTGGCGTCGTCGGCTAGGAACTCACTCCACGTTTTAATCCTCCCAACACCTCTTCGATGCGATGCATAACATGCATAACAGGTTCTGATCTTAGCTTCTGAAACTGATCAACTTATTTTTATTTCGTGAGAAATAAATGTTTCGGCGACATCTGGATTTGAACCGTGAACCTTCCGCGTGACAAGCGACGACGACTACCACTACGCCACGGTGGATGGATCTGGCTCTGATGGTAAGCTGTTGACCAACTCGGATGAACCATTACATGATTTGGATTGACCTGATAATGATGGAAAGTTTTATTTTCAATTCCCTTCATTTATTGTAATAAAGAGATTTCCAGGATCAACCATGGGACTATCGGATACAAATGAAGATACTAAATCGGGGTCTTGAAATATATTTCTATTACATATATATGTACATGGAGAAAAATATCAGTTTTTATTTTAAATCCGTTTGTAATATTGCCTGGACTCAAAGCCAAGGGAAGAGCTACTTTGACAATAGATGGAATTTCATAACATGCATGGAATTGAATTTCCAGATACATTCACACTTGTTGCGACAGTAACTTTGATCCCCCTTTGAGCAGATCCAACCTGCTTAGATCCTTTTCCGGTGAGAACCTTCCTTGGCTTTTGTACCTTGCTTACGGCCGTTCCGTTGCAATTCCAGACACGGGATGGACCTTGATTATGCTAATCTAAAACCCAAGATAATTTTTGAGGCTGTTGCCTCCCGTGATTTTTGAATTTCTCTTAAAAAAGTGCACAATCAACCGCCAATTTTCTCACGTCCTTCTAAATACTGCCTTATTTGCAATATGGCTGAAACATTTGGTCTTGCTAACGACGTTTCGCTGGAAACTTTTTCATCGAAATATCTTCACAAGTCATCGACACGATCAGTCTCAGGTATCACAGCCATGCTGCAATTAGTAGAACAATCTGATTTCCTGGCTTGGTGTTGAATAAGTGTACCTAACTCCTCCTTTAACCAGTTTTGAGCTCTGTCTGCATTTTCATGAGCTCCAAAACCAGCCTTTTTGAGCGAGGATCTAATAGTCCAAGAGCCGACCGCGTGATGTCCTAAGGCATAAAAAAATAATGAGTTGAATATAAATTGAAAGCTTGCTTCTAGACGATGGCATCGCCGAAGGTTGTCTGAATTTTTTGCCCAGGGACAAATAAAAATGGTAACTTCCGGTACATATTTTTTTTAATTTCATAGGCATAAAAAAAGAATGAGTGAGCATTCATTCGATAGAAGATCTTAAATAGAACTTGAATACGTTGGGTTGGCAGCCTTCACCCCGCCACTAACCCCTGACAAACCAATTTTTAGTCGCCCATTTTTTTTGATTGACTATAGCCATAAAAAAAAAAGTATACCAAATTAAAGCTGAGAGATTACCATTAACGAATATATAGAGTTGTCTGTGATCAATTGGCCAGATACATCGACAACCCACGTTTTTTTGGGGCGCGACTTATATGCTCTGTATACCACCATATGGAATCTCCCGTGTACAAACTTGTATTTTGTTAATTTTTAGTAAATTTTTATTGCCAAATTCAGTAAATGCTAAACAAGAAAACGCTTAAGACTAGCTTAGTTAACTAAACATTCTTACGCTAACTTACTGGCCATATGCTGGCACTCTAAACTTAACATAATACTTAAAGTATGTATTACAATTTGTTATATCATTAAGCAACTTTGAATCTTGTAGAACTTCGGCCAAGCGCTTTAAATGATTTATAGTTTTGGGTGACTCACTTACGGAGGTAAAGGTTCTTCGAGAACCTATTTTTTTCTCAACCATTAAACAAAATATGCAATTCCTTCTGCTTTTTATAAGAAGAAGTGGTAGCTTCCAAGCAGTTACCTGCTCTAATTGGTTCTTCAAAAAGTGGCCTTCTCCAGATGAGGACGGGGTTACAGAATTTGGGGTGTTATAAACGACAGCAGCAGTGATCGTCTGAAGCCAATGATAAGGATACGTGATTTCTCGAAAAAAAATTACGACTATCAAAAACTTTACTTACACTTTCAGGCTGGCAAAATGTTTCAAATTCTTCATTGTATTTGCTCCGAACCGTAAAGTTGCTCTGAACCGTAAAGTCTAACAATTTTTTATTTTTACCACAAACAACACAATTCTTCATTTTTGATGAAATACCAAAAAAAATCAGAAGATTATTTCTAACACGCTTTATTTTAAGAATTATTGCAGCAAACAAACTGATAACTGCACTCTACGGCTTAATACAGTGTGATGGAGAAACCTAAGTCTACTGATCATTCCATATGGTGGTATACAGAGCATGTAAGTCGCGCGAATTTTAGTTTTTTTAATTTTTGTTTATTATTAACAAATAGTATAAGTTCTTAATATTAATACAAAATTTATTTACTCTACGCCCGATGTCGTTCACTTCATCTCGATTTCTCTTCTTCTGCACACTCTGTTCGGTGTATTTATATGTGGTCTGCTTGCCTTTTCCATGTCTGCTGACCATGTGTTTTCTTTGGTGGTTGGTTAGTCTGCATGCATCTTTTCTATATCTGCTGACCATGTGTTTTCTTGGATGGTTGGTTGTTCTGCATGCATCTTTTCTATGCAGGCAGTCTATTAATAAACAGTGGCGATGCCACCAATGTGTTAACCGTAGAATGGTCAATCCCTTCTTCAGTGGTGGTATCATATGTAACTCCCCCCCTCCTTAAGGTTTGGCTTCTCCTGGATCAAACTACAGGGTCTATATTTTTTGTATAAAATGAATATTATTATTGTTACAAAAATGATGGTAGTACTAATACTCGTATTAATTACAATATTTGTTTTGGAATGCTTGTATGCTATTTCATGGATTTCTTCTAAATTTGTGTTGAATTTCTTTATTGGATAATTCTAATGGTACATTTATTAGAGGAACTTGCAATATATTAGTATCAATACTGAATGGTTGTTTTTTTATTTCTTTATAGTTTTCAAAGATCTCATTATTTATAACAATATTACAATTTTCAAAACTTATAAGAGTATTTTCTTGTAATTTTACAGATGGTCTTTCATCACATGTACTATTTATTCTTCCATTACCTTTTATTATTATAATTACACCTTTTTCTATTTCTTTAACAATATTGTTTTCTGTTATTTTATTTTGTTTACATGTTTGTGATATACATCCTTTGTATTGTTTCAAGTGCTTAAGCTCTTTGTTTTCCACATACTCATATAATGTATTGTTATTACTGATTAAAGTAGTTTCTTTTACTTGCAATTGCTCATTTAAATAATTTGGGATAGGTTATATGTAGGATTTAGGAAAGAAAATAATTTCTTTAGGAATTTGAACTATAAATATGATTGTGTCCTGATTAAAGTGTTAATTTTTATATTTTTGCATTTTTCAAAACCTATCTCAAATTCTAATATTTCCTCTATGGTCAGGATGTTTTGAACCATTACGACTAATCTGCTTGATAGGATATTAGCTTGCATTTTTTCTACTATATTCTTTAGATTGTTTAATTTATTTTCTATTTCTAGCACTGTAATTCTATATATAATTTATAATTTATTATCCTTTTGACCAGATCCTAAATATTCCTGATGTTCTCTTTCGAGTCTAGCTTTAATATTATTAATTTCATTTTGAAGTTGGTTATTTATTTTAATTTGTTTATTTAATAGTGTTACTGCCATGTGATTATTTTCAGTTATAATTCTTATTTCCTTTTCTATTTCGGTTCGAACTTCGCTGTCCATTGTCCCAAACAGAAACTTCAGAACTCCTCCTCCGACATCTATTAAACTTCTTTTGGGTCTGTGTTCACTGACGGTTTGAATTTCACTTCGGATAGTTTTTATTTGAAGATAAACACTTTTTGGTATATATGTATTTTTTAAACTTTGAATATTATTTTCTATTGTATTTAAAATGTTTTCTATTTCTTTTATGTTTATTATATGAATGATATTTGTATATTCGTTAACCGGCTCTAGGTTTATTATTGTATACCCATTTCCACTGTCGATATTTTCTAAGTTAATTCCCGCGTAAACACTAATAATTGAAACTGTTATGAGTATTAAAAACTTCATGTTTGCTGTTGAACGTTTTTCTGCTGATTGACTATTTTTCTAGTTCTCTCTGCTCTAGTCATAGGTCTCTTATTGTTGGGTATATTTTCTTTGTTATTGAATTTACTGTTTCTGTGTCTTTGTATTCGTTCTGGGTGCTTTTTTTCGAGTGTATCGTATCTGAATCGCATCTGGGTTTTATGCCTTAATGCTAATGGGTTTTTTACCATTCCCTCTTCTCGAGTTTCTACATAATCTTCTCTGTATTCATTTATCTTATTTATTATGTTACTTTTGTTTCTAGACATACGTTTCTGGAATACCGTTTTGTCAAAAGTGGTGTATTGAGCGTCGTATGGGGTCATCTTGGTTGTACTATGAATACTTCTGTTATAGAATAATATGGCTTTGTACATACACATGGTTATCTCATGTATAGTGGGTTTTTTCATGTTATCTTCTAATAATATAGTTCGGATTTTGTCTCCTAAGGTCCTATGTAAAACTTCTATGTCTGCGTTTCCTGCGTTTTTGTGACCCTACTTTTGTGAAGTGATATTCTATTCCTAATTTTTCGTATAGTTGTATTATTCTAGGTATGTTAAATTCGTTGTCTGATACCATCTTCTTAATCTTACATTTAGTGGATATTAAGGATAGTACCGTTTCCTCTAGAGTATCATAGGACACATTATGTAGGTATGTACTAGTTGCTAGTTTAGAAAACTTATCTACCGAAGTCATAAATCTTGCTCCTCCTATAAAGAATACATCTATATGAATTATCTCATTGACATCTTTGGGTGTTTCAGTTACTTGGTACTGGGGTTTGATAGGTTGTCTATCATATTTAGCCACCTTGCATATATTGCAAGCATTAATTATTAATTAATTCTCTTACGGCCGATTTCTTCACATTAGTACTAAGTCTCTCTAATACCCGAACCAGCTAGCTCTGGAGCTATCTCTAGTACTCGGTATCAACGATAAGCTAATACTCGTGCATTTCTTCACATTTCTAGTACCGGTACTAGGTTCACGCAGGCGTATTAGCAACCTAATACGTCTAAACTGGTATAAAATCGATTTTGATACTATTTTGACTTCTGAAATTAAATTTTTATATAATTTCGGCTGTTTTCTGTCATTTTTTTTATTATTTTGTTCTAAGCTGAGTGTAATTGAGTTTGTGCTCTCAAGATTTGTATCTAGATACTCCCAGGATACAAAATTTAACAAAGCCAGTTTGGTGCAATAAACGCTTATGCAATTTAAAAAAGGCCATGTACGGAATGTACCGGTGTAAGAAAAAAGGAGTCACTTGACATACCCTGCACAATGAAATTCAAGGGATCCGCTAGTACCGACTTGTCTGAAATTTGTAATATGTTTGCTTAATTTTTCCAGTCAAATTTTGTTGCTGAATCGACAGCATAGTACTCTCCATGCAATGACGAGCCTTCTTTGGATTTGGGTTCCTTAAGTCTATCGGCGAAGGACATTCTTTTAGAGCTCTCTAGTCTTGAAGAAAGCGTTACCTGTACCCCCGATAAGGTTCCCCCATTATTTCTTAAAAAAAAAAAAAAACAATTTTGCTTGGTAAAGCCACTTCAATACAATGGCTAATAATTCCTTTTCTGTAGTTGTGTAGTTTTTCTCATGTTCATTCAGTGTTCTTGATATATATGTGACAGGATGTCCGTCTTGGGAGACTACGGCACCTATTGCGTAATTACTAGCATCTGTTGTTAGGGTAAATGTTTTATTATAGTCGGGATGTTGAAGTATGGGTTCGTTTTGAACAGAATTCTTTAAATCTTCATATGCTTTAACATAATCTTGATCGTTTACGTTGATCTTAGAATCTTTCTTAAGTCTTCTTGTTATAGGTTGTGCGATTTTTGCATACCCCCCTGTTCTGCATTCCACTTTTAGTGAATTTAACCACCAAAAGTGGAGTTCTGCATTCCGAATGAAACTATGAATTGTGGATTGTATGTTCGAAAGTGAATATTTTGGTGTTCTGCATTCCACTCAAGATGACAGCTGTAAATTCGTGTTCTGCATTCCGAAAATCCTGTGATTTTAGTGAATTGAATTCACTTGAGATTCTTGACGTGAATTGAATTCACATGCCGTTGTAAAGTGAATTATTTAATTAATTTGTTGATCGGAATCATTTTGAAAAATATGAGTAGAATAATAAGACTTTCCATTAGTGTATTAAAATAATTCCTTTGTTTAATATAGTACAGCACAAAAATTAGGGGAGAGAGAGCATTCTCTTGAATTACATGAAAGAAAATCAAGATTTTTCAAGGTCAAGATTTCTCTGACTCCACTTCTCGCAGGATATCAACAAATATTTTCTTACTCACCCTAAAACTATTTTTAAAAATGCAAAAATCATTAAATAAATGTTTTTTCTTCAGTTGTCTAACTTCGGGAAGACCCAGAATATTAGATTTAGCTCGGAAAATCTTCCTGCGAACTCTCTCCATTCGGTTTTCTTCGCGGTTTTCACCAATCATTTAAAAATGTTGTTTTCCATTTTTTCCATTGTTTTAATAAAATATATTTTTTCTTAAATGTTTAGTTCACTTGCACAAAACAAAAACCAATAACTGAAAATCTCCAATGATTTTGAATTGATTTGACAGCTGTGTTTGACATTTCAAACAAATGAATTCGAAGTGGATTCCAAAAATTCGAAATCACTCGGAATGCAGAAAAAAATCACAAAATCAAAAAATCACTCGGAATTCGAAAAATTTTTAATAGGTTGATGATATGTTCTTGTAAAGAAGTAGAAAATATTAGTATGTCGTCTAGGTATACGACACAAATAACTCCAATGTGTCCATCTAAAACCTCATTCATCATCCTTTGGAAACTAGCTGGAGCATTTTTTAATCCAAAGGGCATTCTTAAATATTCAAAATGTCCAAACGGTGTAGAAAATGCGGTTTTCTCTACGTCATCAGGATACATATGGATTTGGTGAAAACCCTTAGCTAAGTCCAAAATGGTGAAGTATTGAGCACTCCCAAGTTTGTCTAATATACCGTCTATATTAGGTATGGGATATTTGTCTTCGATTGTCTTTTCATTCAATTTCCTATAATCGATCACCATTCTCCATTTTTGTTGACCTGAGTTGTCCATTTTCTTTGGAACGAGCCAGGCGGGGGAGTTGTAAGGTGTGTAAGCAGATAGGTAGCTTAAGGAGAGTGGGGAAATCCCTCCTACTCTCAGGATAATAGATAGAGATAGTTAGTTAGCCTGCAACTGCAGCTCGGTGGATGGGTTGGGCGCATGGAGTTAAGGTCACTTTGCGCATCCAAGCTGGAAGGGCGTCCATCCGAGTTCGCCTTGTAATGTTGCGAACGACGAGATAGTTTTTTGTACGAAATGTGTAGGTAGTGTAACATTTCAGAAGTGGGATACAAATATCCATGTGCGTAAACAAAAAACAAAGGCAATCGGCAGCCTGAAAGAAACAAAAAAAAATATTTTGTAGTGATTAGTGATCATAAGTGTGTGCCAGGAAAAAAATAAAACTATAAATCAATACCCTTTTTCTACTGCGTACGTAGGCGTAGATCTGTGGCTGGATATTTACAAAGTATAAGATCCCGTACTATCTGAACATAGGAATGTTGAGTGATCATAAAAAAAAAAGGAAAAGTCCGTAAGCAAAAGAGGTCATAAAATACGTCAACCCTTTTTTTCACACGATCAGTGACCCAGCACACAGGGTAAGATAATATATTTGCACCCTACGAGCTACTGCGCCACTCATGTTATATTCTGCGATGACCTGTATATAAGTGTGTAGTGCGTGTCGACTTGTTGTTTTCGTAGATCGGCCGACTGTTTTTAGCTAACACGTGCATCAGTTCGGGATAATGCGTTGCAAGGAATATCCACTTGTTTGTTTAGGTCGAAGGATATCGATTTAGGATCTACAAATGAGTGATGGGTCGTAAAAAAGTATTGCGTTGGTTCTGTTGTACTTTTTGTCGTTTATACTGAGAGGTACTACTCTCAGTCGGGTCGTCACCTGTTTTAGTGAGTTCAACAATAACACAACCACAGAAGTTTAATATTAACTTGCTTTATTTAATAATAATAATTTAACTAGGTTTATTACACTTTAAATAATAATAATAACTTTATAACTTTTATTTCATGATAATAATCTAATTGAGTTTATTACACTTTAATTTAGTATTAACAGTTTTATTGAGTTTATTACACTTTAATTTAGTAATAATGAGTTGGAAAAGTTAGTAAGAATTTAGCACTATACTTTACGATATATATTGGATTTAAAATAGTTTTTATAAGATGTAGTAGATATAGAAGTATTAGAATCAGTCAGTCTCACTTGAAGCCCCGAAAATGAATGTGTCGATCTCGCCTCATAATGTTCGACGTTCATATTCTTGACCTGTCCTAGAATATCGAACGAAGAGAAAAAGAAAGAAAAGTTAGAATGACCCACTTACGAATCAATGAATTATTAATGCAATGTCATTGCGAAGAAATGTGATATCAGCATTTTATGCCCAAGCGTTGATATGGGAGTTCAATGTTCGAGAGTTGGGCAATGCTTACTTAGGTCAAAAGAGTTTTTTTGACGTAGCGAAGTAAGCAATAAAGAAGGGAAGTTTAAATGGGACAAGACGAAGTTGCGACACTGATCGTAAAGGTAATTGATCGCAAGTGTATTGACTCGAAGTGGAAATGGGAATTATGACGTTATAAGATGAATGGGGTGAGATAAGATGGGATAGGTGTAGAACTTTATTCAGCTTTTTATGCCACTGACGTCCTGCTTGTCGAAGACCGTAAAGCGCCTTCCTAAGCCGACATACGTTGTTACCTTTTCTGAGCTCATGAAGCATCTGTTTTGCCTTTCTTCCTACTCCATCCTTTTGCCCATCTTCCTTTACTATCATCTGCAACGCCTGCTGCAGATATTTCGGAGGATCCATATAAATCTCCTCCTCTAGGTCCCCGTTCAGATAAGCCGCAACGACATCCATCTGATAAACTGCCAAGTTTTCACGAACAGCCAATGCCATTAGAAGTCTTATCGATTCCAGACGAGCCACAGGTGCAAAAGTTTCTTCGAAGTCTGTCCCTTGGCGTTGCGAAAAACCTCTGGCAACAACACGAGCTTTCTTCCGATCAATCGATCCATCTAACTTCAATTTATTTCGCAGAACAACTTTGCTGGTCACAACAGCTCTATTCGCTGGACGCTCGACCAGGTCCCATGTGTTGTTTTTTATAAGTCCTCGAATCTCGTCTTTGATCGCCTCAAGCCATTCTCGTGCCTCTGCTCCAGACATCGCATCTTCGAGCGATAGCTCTCCAATGTTCGCCATTTCAACAGTTCCGACCTCATCTAATGGATCGTTATAAACTTCGTCATCTGCTTCCTCCTCTCCTCATCTATATCGTCTTCGTTCAGGCTCTGTTGTTCGATTTCATTTTCAACGGTGTCTCGCGATACAGATCTCGTTTGGTATATCCTTCGATCCGCTTTGTACTGCTTTCGGGACTTCGAAACTCGCTTACTATCTTGAGGTGCCATCCTTATCTCGAGCTCTTCATCTTCTTCTAATCGTTGCATCGGTATCTGCACAGAAGTTGATCCATATTCGCTCTCGGACTTCTCACCAGGAACTTCGAAATATTTTTCTTGACGTTCCACGCCAACCAGCTCGTTTTCGATGAATTTGACATCCCTCGCAATAACCACTCTTCGCTTTTCAGGAACCCATATACGGTATGCTTTGGATGCTTCGGAGTATCCGACCATGATACCCTCGGTTGAACGCGCGTCGAATTTTCCCTTGCCAGGAGCTTTATTCAGCACAAATGCTCTTGCTCCAAATACCTTAAAATGACTCAGGCTCGGCAATCTTTTGTTCCAACGTTCAAACGGTGTGTGGCCATCCAAACTGACCGTAGGACACCTATTTCGCAGATAATTTGACGCTGCTACAGCTTCTGCCCAAAACTTATTTCCAACACCTGACTGAATGAGCATACATCTCGCCATTTCGACAAGCGTTCGATTTTTCCGTTCCGCCACCCCGTTTTGCTGTGGCGTATGTGGAACTGTAAGTCGTCGCTTTATCCCATTCTTTCTCAGGTAATCGTCAAACTCGTAGTTACGGAATTCTCGCCCATTATCCGACATTAAACATTTAATTTTTCGACCAGTTTGTGTCTCTACGCGAGCTTTGTAATCCTTAAAGACACGGAAAACTTCACTCTTTTGCTTTAAAAAGAAAACCTCGCACCATCGGCTGCTATCATCAATAAATGTTATGAAGAACCTCGATTCAGCAAACGACTCTGTTCTGGATGGTCCCCAGACATCAGTGTGCACCAGATCCAACAGCTTTGTGCACCTCTTTGACCTTTTAGGAAACGGCAATGTCGTCATTTTTCCGCGAAGACACACGTCGCATGACTTAAGCCTTCCATCGTCACGAATGTTTAATCCAGTCACCAGCTTTCTCTGTGACATATCCAACAAATCTCGTCCATTCAAATGACCAAGTCTTCGGTGCCACAAATCGAAATTCGATCTGTTTTCATTGACCATGCACGCTTGTGAAGTACTTTCTTGAACATAGTACAGTTGTCCAACTCGATTTGCAATCACTTTAATTTCGCCATCATTTCCGCGAACAACAGCTTTCTCCTTATCAAACGTGATGGTGTTTTCGTGATCCGTTATCCTCGCAACAGAAAGAAGATTAGTTCTCAAGCTCTTGACTAATAATGTATTTTGGAGTTTAACTGACCTTTCAGACTTCCCGTCTGTAGTGATAATCCTCGCTGTTCCTTTTGCATCAACACTCGTGCTAACATTGTTCGCCAACAGCAGCTTCTCTCGAACCATCGAAGGTGACGATAAAAACAAGCGTTCGTCATTGCACATATGCGACGTGCAGCCACTGTCCAGACACCATCGCCCTTTATCCATACTCTTCAGAATTCCCAAAGCTTGATTTCTTACTTCCACTGTGTGGAAATTGTTTTCTACTTTGTTCGCAGCGAATTCACCTTTCGAGTATTTTTGTGGATTTTTATTGTTCGGACACTCTGACGCCTTGTGACCCATCTGATGACATCTATAGCACTTATACTTGAACATTCTATCGCCTTCACTTGCAGTACCATATTTTTTCTTATGCGGTACACCTTGTTCGAATCTTGACTTGCTCTGGCATGCACCTCGACGTACATACATCGCTTCTGTATCTCCGTCCGCCTTTCGTTGATTCTGTGCATCGTTCTTTTCGAGAATTTTCTCTCTCAGAACTCCGGGTTTTGGCAAACTGTCGTGCGATTCCATTGCACATCGGAACAATTCAAAACTTGGTGGCAGTCCGTTCAGCAGAAGTATCGACAATAATTCTTCGTGTATATCAACACCCATACACTTCAGCTGTGAAACAGCATCGAAAAATTCCATTAACATCTTACGCAGATCGTCGCCTTCTTGCATTTTGTATGTCGCCACACGTTTCAGCAATGTCGCCTTTTTGACCGGTCCTGTTGATGCGAACTCAGACTTTGACCTTGCGTCGTCATCCAGCCATTTTAGTAGTGCATTTTTGGACTCTTAATTTTCGTCCTTCAACACGGGTTTCTGTGCTGCTCCGCTAACGTGCTTCCATGTCCCACATTTGGTCATGACCGCTTCAATCTGCATGACCCAAGTGTCGTAGTTCTCACTTGTTAGCGGCCTGATTGAATTCATGTTTATCGACATGTTTTCGCACTTTAATTCTTAGCTCAGCAGTAAGCAAAATTACTTTTATATTTTTACCAAATTAATTTCTACTAGCGTAGTGATTTGGGTCTGGGCCCATAACCTGTAGAACTTTATTCAGCTTTTTATGCCACTGACGTCCTGCTTGTCGAAGACCGTAAAGCGCCTTCCTAAGCCGACATACGTTGTTACCTTTTCTGAGCTCATGAAGCATCTGTTTTGCCTTTCTTCCTACTCCATCCTTTTGCACTTCGTTTACTTTTTACAATAAACTTTATATTCTTTTACATTCCGTTTTAATAAAGTTCTACAATAGGTATTGAGATAGGGTATGAGACAGTTAGATGGTTGTGAAGTGGTACACTTTATAATATATGACCAAAGAGATAAAAGAAAAGTGCGAGTAATTGTCGAGATAAAAGTGTGTATGTGAAAAGCTACTGTGAAATAGGATTCCAAATTTGTTAATAAAGTGATATAGAAATAATTAAATACTAAAATAAAAGAAAGTAAAATACTAACGCTCGAGTTAAATATACAGTGGATCAAAAAACAGTGATTCTAACAAAACGAGCAGTGAGAAATTAAAAAAAAAAATTTAAATAAATAAACCGTGCATCGACAAGAAGACAGAAAGCACATACGATGGAAGGACTCACGAAAAGGAAGCGAGTGCCACCAAAATCCAAAGACCAGAGCAAGGGTGAGTTAGATTCAATTAAATCTGAATTAAAAAAAAAAAAATAAGTGAAAGGAATAGTGAGTTAGAGAGACAGCTTGCACTAGTACGCTCCAGCAGCGTAGACACCCATGCAGTAGGCACCACATCGAGCAGTTTTGGGTCGCATTCCTTCAGAATGGGTCCAGAGGAAGTTAGAAGAATTGTTCCTCCGTTTAATCCCTCTGATAAAAAAGCAATAACAGCATATCAATGGGTTGAGACAGTAGACAACTTTCGTCGGCTTTATGAATGGGATGATCGAGCCACCCTTTTTTTTATGCCTCACTTCGTTTAGGAGAAGCTGCGTCACATTGGTTTATTGGGCATCGTGGTCAGATCAGTAAATGGGAGGATCTGAAGTAGTTGTTGATTTTCCTAGTTTCGAGGACAACGACGATGTATACGCACAAATAATGAGAAGACAAAAACGAGACAATGAATCAATTGAAAACTACGCGTACGAAGTTGAGTCCATAGGAAAGAGAGGAAATTTAGGAACGAAGATAATTATTAAATATATTATATCCGGCATAAAGGATAGAACGTTGATGAGTAACTTGAACAACTGCCAATTGCTCAACTATTCCTGAGCTTTTATCTACGCTTAGTGCGCTTAATGCCATTCAAGAACAGGCAAACACGCGTGGTAAATTTATTAGTCAACGGACAAATAATTTCTCGTTGGACCCGAAATTAAAATATGGCGAATACGGTTTTCCTAAAATAAATCCACAAGGACATCAATTTATAAGGAAAAACAATTTTCCTCCAAAACCACCTAATGGACGTTGTTGTTTTGTTTGTTCTTGACCCGGACATTTTGCTCGGGAATGTAAAATTCGCCCTCAGCCATATTTTAAACCGCGTTCCGACGAATCAAATCAGAAAATTCTGCGATTACTTAACACTGATAACGACAGTGGATTGTATCAAACTATTGAGGTGGGAGGCAAACGCATTGATGCTTTTATTGACTTAGGAAGCGATTGCTCCACACTTAAATTGTCTGAATTAAGAAAATTCAATTGGGACATGCAGGCGTGCAGGTCAAAGTTGCAAGGATTCGGTAGGGGCTCTGCCCAAGCTATTGGAAAAATTAACAAAAATGTAAAAGTTGGAGAAGTGATGATGACCGAAATACTTGTCGTAAAAAATCATGTTCAAGATGTTCCCATGATTCTTGGTCGCAATTTCCTAGATTCCCCAATGATTTGCGTTATTAAGAAATAATGTACTGAGAATGGAATACGTCATATACTTAATGCGGCCAAGACACCGCGTGCGAATGGATAGATCGAACGTTATTTTCGAACTGTCGGGACATCACTTTCGTCGATGACAACACGCCTGTAAAGAGGATGAAACATACCTTCTGTAAGGAAGATGAAACGTACCTTCTGTAAAGAGGATGAAACGTACCTTCTGCAAAGAGGATGAAACGTACCTTCTGTAAAGAGGATGACACGTACCTTCTGTAAAGAAGATGAAACGTACCTTCTGTAAAGAGGATGAAACGTACCTTCTATAAAGAGGATGAAACGTACCTTCTGTAAAAAGGATGAAACGTACCTTCTGTAAAGAAGATGAAACGTACCTTCGCAAAGAAGTTAACAGGGTTACATCTACGTTAAAGATACTTTTTTATTAAACGCGAATCAGAATACGTGCGAATGCAACGATATTAGAATCGATAGAAGGGTGTGGGTGTGAAGTCGGATGGCCGAATATAAGCAGATAGGTAGCTCTCTCAGGATAATAGATAGCGATAGGTAGTTAGCCTGCAACTGCAGCTCGGTGGATGGGTTGGGCGCATGGAGTTAAGATCACTTTGCGCATCCAAGCTGGAAGGGCGTCCATCCGAGTTCGCCTTGTAATGTTGCGAACGACGAGATAGTTTTTTGTACGAAATGTGTAGGTAGTGTAACAGGTAAAACTGATTTTCTAATAATGCCTTGTTCAAGCAACTCATCCACTTGTTTCTTTATCTCTTCCTCACGTACTTTGGGGTAGCGATAAATTTTTGAAAAGGTGGGATGGCTATTTTCTGTACGAATACGATGTACAGTTTGCGTGGTTGCGGCCAATATTTGCCCTTCTTGAAAGAAAGTTCCAGAATTGAATCTAATAAATTTTTCTAGTTCTTTTCTTTCTTCTGAATTCAAATCTTTTGGGATGAGATTTTCGATAGTCAAATGGTTTACATGTATTTGATGGATCTCTTCGTAATAATACGGACCTTTTTTGTTTGTATCCAAATTTGGAGAAATTTTCGCGAATGGGATTCTATTATTGTTTATTTCAATAATTTCAGTTCCGTTATCTATAACGGCTTTTATGGGTTTCAAAATATTTTGGCCTAAAATTCCGTCAAATTTTTTGTTGTTTATGTGGGTCAGTTTCCAACACATTTTGGAACCTGGCTCATTGAATTCAAAAGGAAATTCTGTAATTATCTCCTGTGTGATTTCTATTTTACTATGCAGGGTATTCATCGTTATGGGGATTTTTATGTCGTTACGTTTACAATGTATCAGTTTTTTGTCGTCTAAGATGTTGGTGGTTGATCCAGTATCTACTAGTAGTCTTAAATGTTCGTTATTTATTTTTACTTCTATTATGGGTAGAACTTCTGATTCCCCGGCATGAGAAAATTTACTTCTTCCTGATTTATATTGTTGACATCCATGGGTTCTTGGTTCTGTAAGATAATTTAAATGGATACACGTCTTGTTCGTTATACGACTTCTTAAAAAGTGTTTTATTTTTTCTCTCTTAAAATCTAACTTAACAAATTTTATGCCTAGTTGCTAAAATCTAACTTGACAAATTTTATGCCTAGTTGCTTAATATGGATTTTATGCCTAGTTGCTTTATACGGTGGTTGTACGGTTCCAAGGTCGGTGTCGCATGTCCAGTGTATGCGGTGATTGTACTGTTCCAAGGTCGGTGTCGCATGTCCAGTGCATGCGGTGATTGTACTGTTCCAAGGTCGGTGTCGCATGTCCAGTGCATGCGGTGATTGTACTGTTCCAAGGTCGGTGTCGCATGTCCAGTGCATGCGGTGATTGTACTGTTCCAAGGTCGGTGTCGCATGTCTAGTGCATGCGGTGATTGTACTGTTCCAAGGTTCGTCGGTGTCCGGTGCATCGGTGTATGCGGTGAGGTGATCTCAAGGTGAGAGCATATCCGCTCCGATATTTTGGGCGAGTGTGCTAACTCCTCCCCCTGTTAAGTTTGAGACGCCCTCGTTTCGAATCTTCAGTTGTTCGATAGCTTCATCCAGTTTTTTCCTGGATGTCGCTTCTCTGTGGTCGCCGTGGCCGTGGTGGTTAGTGCGTTGGACTCCCACGCAATGCTGCCCGGGTTCAACTCCTGGCCGGGTCTAACACCTAAAAGAGTTTTTTCACGGTACCACCTCTTTCGAATGCCTGACAAGCATCAAAGAGTATCATTTGTCACGATTGAGCTTCTCAACTCGCCGTTCGGAGTCGGCAAAAAACTGTAGGTCCCTTCCATTCGTGCAAAAATATATCACGCACACACAAATGGTTGCGAGAAGCAGGCCCAGGTTCACCTCGAGCTGTAGCGCCAACTAAGTAAGTAAGTCGCTTCTCTTCTGGCTTTGTTTTTAATTTTTAGTCCGAGTTTGAGGGGAATAACTAATAGCGCTATTACTACTACAGCGCACAAAGTCGGAAATGTTGACCACCATAGAGTTTTGTGAAATGAAACGTCATCCTTTAATTGTTCAATGTGGTTGGTATTTTCAATATGGATTCTATGGAGATATGGTAGGGAAAGTACCGTCTTGTGGTCTAGATATTGGATTGCTAATGTTTTAGCTGGAAGCGGTTCTGCATGTGTTGGGATGGGGTTGGCTGTATACGAGGTTTCATTGATCTTTATTGTGTTGGAGAATGTAATAAGATAGGTTCCGTTTATTACCATTTCTTGTTCGTAAAATATTTTAGTTGATGAAATTTCATTCAGAATAAGGATACCATCCTCGATCTGTTGTATGTCTGGGAGGTGATATGAGCTTTCCGTTGGGCAGGCGGCAGTGTTGTTGTTAAGGAGCTGCATTAAACATAGGTCTATGGCAGGTTTACAAATTTGCATCGAAGTCATGTTGTCGCAATTCGTTAGAGGCTGATATGAGTTTTTACATTTTGCTGCTTTACTTACATTTAACTTAATTATTTTATAATTATGACTTTATTACTTTCAGTACGTAATGGATTACATTGGAATTTTGTAATATTTGAACTTTAGAAGCAGATAACAAATTATTGATACTAATCGGTATATTTTCAAGACTAATTAATTTGTTTATATCAAGTTTGTCCAAAATAAGCGGATTTATAATTCCATTTTTAGCAAGTACAACTGATAAGACAATATTATTTAAATGAGATATGACATAAATATTTCTATTCAAGAGTTAATCTAAAAGTAGTGACTGCTTATCGAGTTTTGGGATTGAGTTGTCGTTGAGAGAACTTATTACTGCATTTATTTGGTCTGTGACCTCATTAATTTTAACTTGAAGCTGGGAATTAATTTCTGTTTGCTTGTTGCTATTTCCAATTAAAACATTTCCCTTTGTTAGGCGTAATTCATAATCGCTATGATCCGGTGTTCCCGCTATAAATTTTAATGCGGATCCTATAAATTCGATTGATCTAGTAAATCGTTTTGGGACTTCCAGAGTGTTAAGAATATTGAAAATTTCTTCGGTTTGTTGTTTGATTATATCATATTTACTTTGTGCATCGGGTGATTCAGCAAGTATCTCTGCACTTTGCCGAGCCATTAGCTGGTATTCTGTAAGATTAGTGGTGTGCACGATGTACGTGAAATTCTCAAATATTGCTACTTCGCCTAGTGAGTTAGGTATAATGTGAGCTGTACTGTAATCGATGACTCTAGTTGCTGAGGGTCGAAAAAGTGTAAAAAATATGCTGTGGAAGAAAACAACAATTTAAACAAAGTGGAACAATGTTAGCGAAGATTGCTTTTATGAATTTTTCTTCCTTCTATAAGGACTGTGGTTCCTAGGTTTTCCTCTATAACTTTTCCTATAAAATTTTTTTCAAACTTATTTCCTATTTGCTTATTTCTACGTAAGAACACTTTCTCACCTCCCTTATATGTCTTGGCCAAAGCATTTTCATTAAGTCGTTGAAGTGTTTTTTCTTGTGCTACAATCAGTTTTCTTCTTATTTCTTCCTGATCCTTGGGAGGGCAGTTATGAATGACGTCGATTGGTTTTGCGTTTATGACTGAATGAATGCTGCTATTATATTTATGCGTTGCTAATAATATTAGGTCAGTAGCTTCGCCTATTTGTTGTTGTTCTTTAATACACCTAGCTATCTCCAATAATGTTGAGTGAAATTTTTTGATTTGTCCATTACTAACGCTGTGAAGCGTAGGGACAAAAAATTGGTCTATGGAAAAGTTATCTCTAAGTAAACTTTTTATCAAATTAGAGTGAAAGGCCTTTTCGTTATCTGAAACGATTATTTTTGTATTTCTATAGCGACCTAGGATTTCTAACAATGCATCTTTAATATCTTAAGATGATCGAGAAACTATGGGTTTTACTATTGCAAACGTCGAAAACTTGTCTATGCAAGTCAGGAAGAGTTTTTTCATCTGTTATGAAAATATCAACGTGGAGTATTTCTCCTGAATACTTGGGAATCGGTGTTTTTCCAGTTTCTGGCTTAGGCGGTTTCCTTTGATATTTGTTCTCTAAACAAATTTTGCAATTGAAAACGATTGATTTTAGGACCTTTCTTATATCGGGAAAGTAGTACTCCTCTATAATCTGATGAAAATTTTCTTGTAATGACCTATGAGCGCGATTGTGTTCCGTTATTACTACTTCTAGCTGGTCGTTTTTATTTGTCAAATCAATTACCATCTTTTCAGTATGTAAAAATTTAATGCCAGGAAACTCTAACACTAAAGTATTTTGTATGTAAGATAATTAATAACACGTTCAAGTTTTCAATCGAAATAATCTTTTTATTAGTGTTTCGTGTTGAGTTCCGTAATCGGACTAAACTTGAAATTAACAATTCAAATATACTTAGCCCTGAGTGAGGAGGATTCCGCTGCGATGGCGAAACTGCGCTGATTGTGGCCGCTTGGACTTCCTCAATGGTGAGCGATGATTTGCCTATATTACTCGAAACATCTTTAAGCTGAATTTAATAAGATATGTTCCGTTGAGGATCTGTACTTCATTGTCGATTATAATTCTGCCATCGAACGTGTTTAAAAGTATAACGCCGGCCTCAATTTCTTCCAATGTTGGCACATGTTGACTGTTGGTAAGGACACAAGTCGCGTTTCGACCTTTCAGCAGATTTGGGATACAAGGTGATTCCGTAATGTCCATTATAGTCTCCTCTTCACAAATTGAAACTGAGTTTAATGTTCTACAATCATTTCTTAACTCGAAATACCTATCCTTACATACTAATACATAATTGTTTGTGCTGTTAGATACTTTAATTATTTTATTATTCCTCTTTACTGGTTTCACAATAATTTTCTCGCAATTCATACTTTCTGTTAATGGAATATCTAAAACATAATATAAAAAGGTATTATTCGTAAATATTTTAACATTTGAGAATTCTATTGCTTCTTCTATATTGTTATAGGGTAAATTATTTTTACTCATTGTGTCTACAGCAATTTGCATTTCGTCTTTGGAAAGAAGTACATAGTTTAATATACCGGCCTTAGCCCAATGTATTGCATATTTAATATTAACCAACTCTTCCTTGACTAGTTTCATTTTATATTTCAAACTTAATACTAATGTATCTGATACAACATCACTTTTTTTTATTGCATTCAAGATTTGGTTTGTTACAAAGGTTAAGTTATTTATTCTCTCGTTATATTTCTCATTAATTACAAATTGTCTTTCGTTATTTTCAATTAATTTATTCATTCCTTCTTGAATTAAAAGATGATCATTGTGGTCTGGGTTGCCGGCAATCCATTTCCACGCCGATCCTATGAAATCGAGTGATCTTTTGTTCCTGCTTGGCTTTATATAATTAATTAAATCCTGCATCTGTTCAATTTCATATTTCAGAAATGGAAAGAGCGGGTGCTGTTTCGTAATGGTTTCATCGACGACATCCCTCGCATGGTCTACAAATTTTGTGTACTGGTCAAGATTGATACCGTGTATTAGTCTAAAATGTCCGTCTTGTATCTTTGCAATACCTGCGTTTATGGTTACCACCTGGGAGTTTGAAAAGTCCAATATCTGCACCTCCGCAGATGATAGTACTACAAGGAGTCTGAAAATAGGAAAATATATCTACAAAATATGTGTGAAGAATTGTTCAAGTTCATCTGTTCTGCGTCTACTATCTAAGGTTGCTCTTGTGAACCTGTTTACCGTCTATGAGGACCTTCGTCCCAAGGTCTTTTTGGATAATTTTTTCAATGAATAGTTTCGTAAAATTGTTTCCTATACTGTGGGCGTCAAAAGTGAGTAAACACCCATATGATTTTTCGAGTTACATGTAATCTAAACAAAAAAATTAACAAAAATTGGATTCCAATGACGCAAAATAAAAGCTTTATTCAATAACAACAAAACAGCGGAAAAAATAAATCAATTAAAATAAAACTAATAAATTTTTTCTAATAAAAACTAGCCATACCCCATTTTTTACGCGTCAAAAGTAAGTCAACATTACCAATTTCTTTAAGGAATTCATAAATTTAATAGCTTAAAAATAAATCTTAATATTTGGTTGGACCGCGTTTAGACTTTATAACTTCTTTCAGTCTACGTGGCATGGATATACCAAGTTTATTTGTAACATCGGAGGTTATTTGGAACCATTCTTCATTAAAAACATTTTGTTAGGTGCTCTTTGCTTTTAATAGTCCTTTTACGAATGTTCCGGTCCAAATGATCCCATGACTGTACTATTCAGCCTAGGCCCAGTGATTGCAGAGGGTGATCGAGCTATCTTGGAGTCCCATAAAACCATACCTTAACGACCCGCGAGGTATGCTTAAGATAATTGTCTTGCTGAAAGATCCAATTCCTAGCCGTACCTAATTTATCGACGGTCAGTTTCATGTTATTATTTTAGAATATTCAGATAGTCTTGTTTATTCATTAAATTCTTAATAAAGACCAGATTCTCGACCCCAGATGCTGCCATACACCCCCACACCATCGCCGAACCTCCCCTATGTTTTACTGTGCTTCTAACATTTTGTTCATTAAATTCTTTATTCTTTTCTCTCCAAATCTAAAGTAAAAAAGGGTTTAAGCGTTTAAAAAAGGACATAAATAATCACATTTCGTTTTGGAAAAATATTTTATTTACTGACGAAAGGAAATTTTTAATTTTTAAAAGCAACACAAATGAAAAAAATTGGAGAGAATAGAGTAAAGAATTAACCGAACAAAATGTTAGAAGTAAAGTAAAACATAGGGGTGGATTGGTGATCGTGGGGGTTGCATGGCAGCACCTGGGGTCGGGAATTTTGCCTTCATTGAAAGTACAATGAATGAGCAAGACTATCTCAACATCCTAAAGGATAACATGCAACCGAGCGGGGTCAAGCTAGGCACGACCAAGAATTGGATATTTTAACAAGACAGTGTTCCTAAGCTTACCTCGCAGCTCGTTAACGAATTGTTGCTTGATGAGACTCCAAAATAGCTCGATCGCCCTCTGCAATCTCCGGACCTAAGCCCAATGGAACATTTATGGGATCATTTGAACCGGAACATTCGTAAAAGGACTATTAAAAGCAAAAAGGACCTAAAACAGGCTTTAATTGAAAAATGGTCCCAATTAATCTCCGATTTTATAAATAAACTTGGTATATCAATACCACGAAGACTTAAAGAAGTTATAAAGTCTGAACGCGGTCAAACAAAATATTAAGTTTTGTTTTTAAGATATTAAATTTATGAATTCCTTAGAGAAATTGGTAATGTTGACTTACTTTTGACGCGTAAAAAATGGGGTATGGCTAGTTTTTATTAGAAAAAAATTATTAGTTTTATTTTAATTGATTTATTTTTTCCGCTGTTTTGTTGTTATTGAATAAAGCTTTTATTTTGCATCATTGGAATCCAATTTTTGTTAATTTTTTTGTTTAAATTACATGTAACTCGAAAAATCATATGGGTGTTTACTCACTTTTGACGCCCACAGTACGTCTATTAGTTTTAACAAATACCTTATCCCCTTGACAGTATATTTTAGTATTCCTTCCTTTATTATGATAGTTTAAGTCTGTCTTCTGGGTTTCCTCGAGCTTGGTCCTAATTTTGTCCCTAAATCCAGTAGGCATAGAGTGAAGTATGTCGATTGGTCTATACCCTGTGACTGAGTGGATTGATCTATTATATTTTGCCGTAGCTAACGGGACTAGTTCTTTAGTATCGCTTATTTTTTGCTGAGCCTTAGTACACCGTGCGATTTCTGATAACATACTGTGGAAACGCTCCACCTGTCCATTTGTCGAACTGTGGAAAGGTGGGATTGTAAATACGTCTATGGCAAAGTGGTCCCTTAACAGGGATTTTATTGTGGTTGAATTAAGCGACCGCTCATTGTCGCAGACTATTGTCTTAGTTGCCTTAAAATAATTTAGTATCTGCAATAAAGGTTCTTTTATATCGACAATCGCGCGTGACCCGATTGGTATAACAACGGCATATTTCGAAAATTTGTCCAAGCATGTCAAAAAGTGATTCTGATCGGTTGAGTAAATGTCTATATGTAGTATTTCCCCCGGTTGCGATGGAATAGGGGTAGGGCCAATCTCCTGTTTAGGTAGGTGGCGCTGGTATTTCGCTTCTTTACAGATCTGGCAATTGTCTACTATTTCCTTTAACTTCCCCCTTATTTTGGGAAAATAATAGTCATTTAGTACCTGCTTTGCGTTTTCCCGAGCAGACCTATGAGCTCTATTGTGCTCGCCGACAAGTATTTCCGATTGATCATCCCGATTGAATATGTCCGTGACAAATAGTTCCGTGTGGACAAATTTAACTGAAGGAAAGATTTTCGTAATTTCATCTTGAATCTGTGCCAACGTATGTAAATCACAGCGTATCGCATTGACCACGTCAGGATTTACCAGTTCTTTAAATAATTCAAACAAGTCACTGACGACACCGAATGTAACAGTATGCCTTATTTGCCGTCGAAATATAATTTTTGTTATTTTCGTCACCTCTGCGCCTTTGGTTAGTATGATATGGTTTTTGAAACAATTAACCGGATTCTTGACACTACGAATAGTATAAGTAAGTGATTCCTCGCTGTTCGCTGCTATCGAGTCCGAATTCTCATAGCGGTCTAAAGCGTTAATATGCTGTCTTGACAAGGCGTCGGCAACATGGTTCTCCTTACCCGGTTTGTAAAAGAAATTTGGGGCAAACTCCTCTATGAAAGCCCTCCACCTTTTCATTTTCATATTCGTGTTGCCATCCGAAATAGCAAAGGTTAGGGGCTGATGATCGGTAAAGATATTCAAGCATTTGACCCCGTATAGATAATTGCGCAATTTTCGGAAAGCCCAAACGATAGCTAAGAGTTCCCTTTCATTTGTTGCGTAACGCTCCTCGGCGGAGGCTAGAGTTCTCGATATCATAGTAATTGGTCTACCGTTTTGGGAGAGCACAGCGCCGAGTGCGTGTGACGAGGCATCCGTTGTTAAATCAAACGGTTTACTATAATCGGGATACAAGAGTAGCACGTCTTCTGAAGCCAAAATCTTCTTAACTCTATCGAACGAGTGGAGTGCTTCCTCGTCTAATTCTATTTTGATAAGTTTTGATTTACTAGCGGCTATTTTACCGTTCTCGCCTCGCAAATATCTTGTCAGTGGCTTGGTAATTTGTGCATAGTCCTTTATAAACCGCCTATAATAGCCTGATAATCCCAAAAAGGACCGCAGACTGCGAAGGGTTCTGGGAGTTTCATAAGAAACAATATCTTTCACCTTGTCTGGACATGTTTTGATACCCTTAGTAGACACAGTGAACCCCAAGAATTCCACCTCACTCCTGAAAAACTTCGATTTCTCTGGGGCAACTCTCATATTAGCCTCATACAGCTTTGTCAAAATACGGCGCACGTCTTCAACATGTTCTTCCTGTGTCTCGGAAAAAACTATTACGTCATCAATATAAACGTGGCGTTTTTTTCCAATCTCTTCTCTTAGGACGTCGTCAATTGCTCGCTGGAAAATGCTGGGGGCGTTTTTCAGCCCAAAGGGAAGCCTGCAGAACTCGTACTTCCCGTTGTTTACGGAAAACGCTGTTTTCTCCCTATCGTTCTCAGACAATTTTATTTGGTGAAAACCCGACTTTAAATCTAGTGTCGAAAAGTAACGAGCCTTCCCTAGGTTCGCGAGTATGACTGATGCATCAGGAATTGGATATTTGTCGCTTGTAGTTTTAAGGTTCAGTTTCCTAAAGTCGACAACCAAACGCATTTTACGCTTTCCATTTTCGTCGATACCTTTTTTGTCCACTACCCATAGCGGGTTATTATATGGCGACCGTGAGGGTCTTATAATTTCACTGTTTATTAAGCTAGCGATTTCTTTATTAACGAAATCCGTGGCACCGACGGGATAAGGGTAAGCTCTTGAGTAAATAGGTTCGTTATCCGTTGTCCTTATAGTAGCAATAACATTAGTATTGAACGGTAAAGATTCATTAGGCTCAGCAAACAGCAAACAGCAAAATTCACGCGTTTCTGGAGGGATGTTTGTCTGATCTATAGAGATATTATTAACACTTTTGCAGTATAAGTAAGATAATTTCTCTGTTCCTCCATTATAATGTATAATTCCTTTCTTAGCATCTATATATGCGCCAATTTGTCAAACCCTATGATACCGTCAAATGTCCCTATGTTCGGCAAAATAAAAAAAGGTGCGTTTCTACCAAATATGTTAATAAAACATTTGGAGGTCACTTGGCTCGCGCCGTGGATTGAGTTCACGAAAAATGGATTCTCAATTTCTTTAACAGATTTTAGACTGCAAGATTGCATTATATAATTTTTCGCAGCACCAGTGTCTACGAGAAGCTTAATTTCCCTACCTGCTAATGTCCGTCTGACATACGGCAGGAGGGATTTTCCCCTAAAAAATTGAGTTCAGAATCTTTCAAATCACTAGGTTCGTTGGCAGTGTCGGGGAACTCATTAGCATACCACTGATCCGAAGTGTTCTTATGCTCCCAATAATTGTCGTAATCTGGATCTTCCTGTTGTCTTAAAAAATGTAGCCTCTGAGCTTAAGGCAATGTTTGCCTGTCTGATTCCCTTTCTCTTTTCATGGCCCTATTCTGATAATTAGCTTGAGCAGGGGTGAACTGACTATTATTTGAAGGTTGACCAGTCCCTGTTTGTCTATAGTTGTTTTGGGGAAAACGGTTATTACTAACGTTTTGCCTACTTGAGTCCGGTCTTCTATAGTGTGACCGTGATGGGTCAACGTCCATTGGTGTGGACATCGGCTGTGGTTGTTTAACCAAAGTTCGCTTATAATGTGGTGAGTTAAAAGAAGTAGATTGGACCCCATCAATGAAAGGGGTTCTACCATAATTTCTGTCAAATGAGTTAGCGAATGTGTAACGAGCTTGGTTCGCTTCCAGCTCTTGGGCAAGTGCCAGTGCTGTAGGCATATCAGCTGGTTTGGAAGAGAACAGAATGTCTCCCATTGGTCTATTAAGACCTGAAATAAATATCCTCAGGGCATCCTGCCGATATTTTTGTTGAAATTAATGAAGGATTGCCCTCATGGGCCATTATTGTTTTGTTTATCACTAGAGCCAGCTTTTGCTCAACCCTATCGTAAAATTGAGTTATTGACATCCTACCCTGTCTCAGGGTTGACATTTCCTGTTCAATCAGACATACCGGTCTCTTATCCGAATATGTAAAATCGAGACGAGCCATGATGGCCTTGAAGTTTAGGACAGTGTTGAAGGAAGACAATACCAGGTCAGCGGAACCTACTATTTTATTTCTGATAATAGCGACTGCCTGATAATGTTTCGAACTTCCATCATAATTTTCAAAAATTTTGTATGCCGCAAAGGCGGCCTGCCTCCATGAGACATAACGTGTTTTATCCCCATTAAATTCCGACAAGGACTTAATTATTTCCAGGGATTCTTCACATGTTTTATTTGCCTGAATTGTCACTGGTTTGTACTCTTCAACTACTGTTGGTGTCTCCAATAATTGTAACCTACTTGTCAGTTCGCATATTCTTTGCTCAAATCGAGCTCTAGTCTGGTCTGTCGCGGCCTGAATGGCTGCAGTAATAATTGTTTGGAGTTGTGCTGCGTCCATTATGAGTCAGCTCTAAACACTAATAAAATCAATCAAACAGCAGGAACAAAAGATTTCGGTACACAGAACCCTAAACATATAACTTAGATATAGAAAACTTTTCCTTAAATTAATTTCGGATATTAATGAATTAAAGAAAAATATAAAAACTTACAATTGAAGTAGACACAACATATCCATATAATTTCAGTTTTCCATTTATTTAAAATTTATTTCATAGATTTAGTTTTTTAACAATGTAATATTCTCCACTTTATAATTCAATAGCTTTCATAGATTTAGCTTTTTAATAATAATATTTTTTATTCCACTTTATAATATCTTTCTATGATATAGATTTAGCTTTTATTCCACTCAATAATATGATATGAATTTCAGCAATAATGCGATATGAATTTAGCTTTTTAATAAATTTTTTTATTTCACTTTATGATTTGATATAGCTTTAGCTTTTATTTCACTCAATAATTTACAATAGCTTTATAGACTTCCCGTGGGTACTTTTTTTAGTTGGGCGCCAGATAATTAATAACACGTTCAAGTCAAATAATCAATCGAAATAATCTTTTTATTAGTGTTTCGTGTTGAGTTCCGTAATCGGACTAAACTTGAAATTAACAATTCAAATATACTTAGCCCTGAGTGAGGAGGATTCCGCTGCGATGGCGAAAACTGCTGTTACGCGTGAAAGGAAGGTAAGTTGATCCGGTCTGTTGTTGCGCGTAGAGGGTTTGCGCGTGTAGTATGGTATGTTGCTGAGACAACGTAAACTGTTGTCGCGTGTGGAGTGGAAGGTAAGTTGATCTGGTGTCGCTGAGGCGACAAAAGCTGTTGTTGCGCGTGTAAGGTTTGCGCGTGTGGGGTGCGTTGACCCCGTGGCCAATGACAGGTGCTATGGTGCCATAACTTGTATGCCAATGTTGGTAGATCACAACAAATGGCATTAGATATATTTGGATTAATAATATCTTTCAAACACTTAACTAAATTTTCGACGGAATCGAAACCTATGGTATGTCGTATATGCTTTTGGAACATAACCTTTGTTTGTTTGGCGAAATGGCTTGATTTTGTTAATATGAGTTGATTTTTAAATTGGTTTATCGGATACTGTGTAGTCTTAATGACACTTGTTAAAGAAATTTCGCTATGGATCGTATTCCCTGTTTGTGATTCTGTTAAATTGTTAACATATTGCCTTGAAAGGGCATCCGTCACTTTGTTTTCTTTCCCTGGCTTATAAAAGAATTTAGGGGAAAATTCTTCAATAAAGGCGCGCCACACGAGGCGCCACCTTTACAATTTTGCATTTGGATTTTTGTCCGATATGGCATATGTCAACGGTTGATGATCTGTAAATATATGAACGTCCTTAATTCCATACAGATAATGACGAAGCGCTTTTAGCGCCCAAACAATGGCGAGGAGTTCGCGTTCGTTAGTTGCGTAATTCTCTTCAGTTTTTGATAACGTCCGTAATATCATAGTGATGGGTCTCCTATTTTGGGATAATACCGCACCTAAGGCGCTTGATGAGGCATCTGTTGTGAGCTCAAATGGTTTATTGTAGTCGGGATAGGAAAGAAGAACGTCCTCCGAAGCGAGAATTTGTTTTATTCGTTCGAACGCAAATAAAGCTTCCTCGTCGAGCTCTACTTTAACAGCTTTAGAGTGGTTTGTTCCGATATGCCCATTGTCACCACGAAGATACTTAGTTAAGGGTTTGACAATTGCGGCGTAATCTCGAATAAATCGACGATAATATCCAGAGAGCCCTAGAAATGATCGAAGCGATCGAAGTGTGCCTGGCGTTTTATAATTCAAAATAGCATGTACTTTATCTGTGCATGTTTTAATTCCTCTTTGCGATATCAAAAACACTAAGAACTCGACTTCTTTTCTAAAAAATTTTGATTTCTCTGATGAAACGCGCATTCCCGCGAGTTCGAGTTTTTTTTTTTTTGGGGGAGTAAATAATAATATCGTCGACATAAACATGGCAACTTTTGCCTATATCATCCCGTAAGATATCATCGATTCCCCTTTGGAAAATGCTAGGTGCATTTTTCAATCCAAATGGTAATCGACAAAACTCATATTTTCCGTTATTAATGCTGAATGCGGTTTTCTGTATATCGTTCCTATCCATTTCAATTTGGTGAAACCCTGATTTAAGGTCCAGTGTGGTAAAATATTGGGAATTTCCCAAATTAGCCAAAATAACAGACGTATCCGGTATGGGGTACCTGTCTGGCACGGTTTTTTCGTAAATTTTCCTAAAATCGATCACCATTCGTATACGCGGTTTACCATCAACGTCGAAGCCCTTTTTACTGACGACATGAACTGGTGAGTTATAGGGAGAGCATGACTTTCGAATAATGCCATCTCGAAGTAAGGTTTTGTAATGGCGGTGAGTCTGTTGTGCATGTATACGTAGTAGGAAGGGGGAGGGGGGAATCATCTACCAGGAGATGGGATTTACATTTTGGTGGGAGTAGGAGGCATAAGGGATCGGAGGAAGGGAACGAGAGAAGGGTAACATGCGAGAGTTTGGTCCACTGAAGTGCGGGTTGCGTGCCTTGTCGGTTCTTCGGCTAGAGCTCGACGGATTGGGGTGGGATCTTGCACCCGTGGAACCCAAACGCACCACTACAAAAGTTATTGCACGCGCTGCTATATAAGATCGAAAATAAAAAAACTAAAACCGGTATACTAAAGGTTACCATCACTGTTGGGGAGAAAGGTGGGACTCTCCCTAGCGGGTCTTTACCCTCCCTGCCTTGTGCAGTCACCGCTGAAATTTAAAAAAAAAAGGACTTGCACCCAAAAATCGAAAGGAACAAAATTTGTCCCTCATAGGGGATCTTTTGACCGCACCATCGAAAGAAGACCAATTAGTTGTATATTCAACAATTCATATTAAAACTTTATTTAATCCATATCCGATAGACATACTTCATAAAAGTAATGGTAGCTGGCAAGCAGACGACTTGCCGAGAGATACTTGTTCACCCAAAAGAAATAATAAAAAGAATATAATCTTATCGGTCAGGCGGAGGGCTTGCCGAGAAAACGAAATAAACTTATGGGACCTACATCCATGGCAAGGTGCGCTTAAGTTACCGGTAAAGTTCAAAACATATAATTCAAATAAAAGAAAACTCACCTGAGGTTATCCTTCGTCGCCAGGCCTGTCGATGTAGGTGTACCTAGGGTGCTGAATAGGAAGGTAAAAGCGAAATAAAAGAAAAACTTATGCACACGATACCGTACAAAGATTAGGCTACTTTAATAGACTATAACGCAAAACATAACTTCTTTAATTTTAATTTTTTTTCAATTCATATGTTAGCAAAATTCAAGATTCATAAACGGTGAGGCCGAATATCATAAATACATTATTTAAACTAGGAATTCTTCGGTAAAACCGGCTACACAATACGTCGATGTGCGGACGATTCGCATCAATTCAAAAAAAAAACCAAATAATTAAACGGCCGTGCCGCATATCCTTAAGATACTAAAACTAAATGAACTATAGTAAGTCCGTGAACAGCAGAGATAATTAAGTTTCATCGGTATGACCGGATACTATAAGATAATTGAAAGCACAAAGAATTCTACGGTCAAACCGAAAAAAAAAACAAATTAATCATCGGAATTACCGCCAAAACGCAAAATTTAATTTATCGTATGCATTAAAAGTGGAGCCGCGTACGGCGAACCGGAAAAGAAAGACACTATTTTATTTTTGTGTGCACCATGGCAGATAAATGAAAACCAAAACGAAAAACGAATCTACTTTCCCAGAAGGGGCTTATCAGGTAGACCTCTGGTCCCTTGAGGTGCTGGTGTAACACCGCTGGTCACTGGAACGCCTTTCGTCCGGGGGTCGAGCTGGATGCAGCTGGGGTCGTTAGAACTGAGCCACGTCAGACCACTTAACTCGACAGGGTCACCTGCGAGGTACGACGAGTGTCTTGGGGTCGATTTGGTTGCAAAAAAAAATATTATGACGCACTGGGATATGGTACGGGCGATATACGGGGAGGTCACGCGTGAGGGGAGGCGGCGAAGCGGTCGCGTTATCTCGCGTCACTCGGGCGTCGAAAGGGCAGAGGCCACGTGAGTAAATTTTGGAACGTTACACTGGGGGGTTCACTTTTCCTGGGGATGGCTTTTCCGATCAAACTGGACTAGGCTAGTACACTTGTCGTGGGGGGGGGTTACGGGGTTTTGACAGTACCCTTACTTCGGCGCGGCACTGTGGCCAACACCCCATGCCAAAGAAAAAAATGCACACAATAATTTACTGCACCGTTAGACCGCGAGCACTTAGATCAGGCAAAAGGCGGCACTGTAACTACGGCAAGCGGTAGCAGGAAAATTCATTAATATCCTTTTTCTATGTTCCGTTCACAGGTGATACTTTACGTGTCAATTTATTAAAACTGTTCGCCGACTGTGGCCACTAGCAAAAGAATAAAAAAAAACCGAGGAAAGTGGACTACCGTGATTATGCGCGCTCCCTTACATCACGACTTGCAAGCACTGCTCGCTCCCGAATCCCAAAGACGACTGACTCCAAAAATTCATCTTCGCCTTCAGATCGCCTGTGCTACTGCGTAAAAAAAACTCTACCCACACATACTCGTGCTTGTTTTATTTTTTTTTCTTTTTGTTTAACCGTCGCGAGTATATCCCTCCTCATGCAAAAAAAAACCCACGGAGATCTACCTCTCTATGTATTCCTTTCTAGTGTACGGCTGCTGTGTTTGCCTGCAGCACAACAAAAAAAAAATCTACCTCTCGCTGCATTCTCTTTTTTTTTTTCTTACAAGACGCTGTGTGTGCGTGTGTTATATGAAATCGTAACGAGCCCAGAAAAGGTACCGCTTTTCGGACCCCTTTTTATGTCGCCTCAACTGGTTGGGTTGCCGACGAGAGCGATGACGGTGGTGGGATGTACATACATACATAACATCACGTCCGCCACACAGGCATTTGTTTTCGACTTCACATACCGAATCCCTTTACCCTGTCGTACGATTGCATCCCCCTCGATTCTATGTTAAAGAAACTTCATGCCTGGGATTGAGAGATATGCAAACGTATCGGTAAAATGGCATGACCGTGGGATGGAAAATTTCCAAAAGGGTATCGGTATGTTGCATTACAAAAAAAAAACAAAAGTAAAAAAAATTGTTTGTGGTGACAAATCAACAAGAAATCCGGCGCGTGGCAGAATTTCGGTGCGCCGCTGGATTTGTTGAGGAGGTACACTTGTCAATTGTACCTGTGCATGAAGGTGGATATTGGGCAACACATGTGCTTACGGGTAAAGTACTTCATGCCCAGACGCAGGATGGCCTCCGTTACAAAGCAGGTTAGGTGTAGCTAGATGGAGCGAAATCCTAATCTGAAACCGGACGCTAGCGGCGTATGTCTTTAGCGTGGTACGTTCCTAATGCTTTCCCCGCCAGATCTTCTAGGACATAATACGATGAGCCTTTAATGGCTCGAATCCGAGCTTTTACGAAGACTGGTGCTAGTTTGGCGCTGAACCCCTTGCTAAAGTTGCTTTGAGCGAAATTCCGCCGATACACTTCGTCGCCTATCTTAAAGCTTGTTGCTTTTGACCTGGTGTTATATTTGGTTGCATTCTTCAGGAATGCCGCCTGCATATTTTTCCGAACTTGTTCTCGTACTTCACCTTGAGCATCGCTATTCAGGATCTGTACATCTTCCCCCTTCAGCATTTGCAAGTTCCTCAACAGAGCATAATCCGACCCATTCAATACCATGTTTTGTCCGAAAAGAGCGTAGTAGGGACTGCATCCAATCGAGCCATGTACCGTGGTTCTGAGAGAGCATGCTATGCTACTGAGGTGCAAATCCCACTCACTTTGGTCTTTTGCTATATACGCGCGCATGGCCGCGATGACGGAGCGATTGACTCGTTCGGACGAGTTGGCTTGTGGAGAGTACACTGCCGTAACCATGTGGTTCACCCCATACTTTTTAAGAAAGCTTCCGAACTCTACAGACTTAAATTGGACCCCATTGTCACTGATGATAGTCTCTGGGACACCGAAAGCGTGAAAAACTTCTTTCTCAAGAAAGTCTATGATGGGTTTGGTGGTGCATCTCCTCAAGGCTTTTAAGAAGACGTACTTCGAAAGATGGTCTAGGGCTATCAGGATTCCAATATTCCCTGATTTGGATCGAGGGTATGGTCCCAATAGGTCGATGAAGAGCTTCTGAAACGGCCGAGAAGAAGTGACCGGCTGTCCCATAGGTGGTCTCAGAATTACATTCGGACTTTTAGTGGCTTTACAAATTCCACATGCCAAAACATGGGTACGCACGTCCTTCACTAACGTCGGCCAAAATAGGTGGCGTCGGAGCTTTTCCAATAGTTTCCCTATTCCGCAGTGCGCCGAGGTGGGCGGGTTGTGGGAGTTGTAAAGAATCTCGTTCGTTAGGCCTGTCGGGACCCATAGTTTCCACGACTCGTCTTCTGACAAGGGGGAACCGTCTGGATGCGCCGTGCGCTTGTACACGAATCCGTCCACGACTTTTAAGTCGGGGAGCCTGGCTTGGTTAGCTGAAATTTGGGATTTCAGCGCGTTATACTCCTCGGAGGAGAAATGTGGGGACTGCAGATCCACGATCGGGGCTATCCCTTCCAGAGCGTTCAAGTCCACGGTGTCCCTTCGGGACAAACAGTCAGGCACTACGTTACTGGAACCTTTACGGTGTTTAATACAGAAATCAAATCCCTGCAATTTGAGGGCCCACCTAGCCAATCTGCCAGAAAGGTCCTTCTGCTGCATTAGCCACTGGAGGCTCGCGTGATCCGTTATAACGGTAAATTCATGTCCTTCAATATACGGTCGAAATTTCTTGACGGACAAAACTGCTGCCAAACATTCCTGCTCTGTCACCGAGTAGTTCTTTTGGGCTTTGTTCAGTTTCTGGCTCATATACGCTATCGGATGCTCAACTCCCTCTTCGTCTAGTTGTGCCAGCACACTTCCGACACCATACTGACTAGCGTCGCATTGGATGACAAACGGTTTCTTAAAGTCGGGCGTGATCAATAACGGCGCAGAGGTGAGTTTCACTTTGAGCGCTTCGAAGGCTTCCTGAGCGTCTGAAGACCAGTCGAACGTACGGCTCTTCTTGAGTAGGTTGGTTAGGGGCGTCGTCAAGGACGCGAAATTAAGGATGAATTTTCGATACCACCCTGCCATACCCAGAAAGCGCCGTAGCTGTCGGACAGATTTAGGTGGAGGAAAACTATCAATGGCCGCGATTTTGTCCGGATCAGTTTGAATAGTTCCGTAGCCTACGATATGACCAAGGTACTTTACGGCCTTCAGGCAAAACTTACTCTTCGGAATGTTAATCGTAAGGCCGGCTTTTTGGATGTGCAACGCCACTTCCTGCAGAGCCGAAATATGAGAATCGAAATCCTTCGATATCACCAATAAGTCGTCGAGATAGACGAATACCATTTCGCGGAGATGACAGGGGATGACCCTATCCATAAGCCGACACATTGTTTGCGGCGCGTTACACAGTCCGAATGGCATAACCGTGAATTGGTACAATGGCCGATTCGGGACCGTGAATGCCGTCTTCTCGCGGGCATTTATTTCTAAGGGTATTTGCCAAAAGGCATCTTTTAAATCGATGCTAGAAATAAATTCCGCTCGAGGTAAACGACTCAGAATGCCATCAATGTGGGGCAGAGGATAGGCATCCTTGACTGAAAGGGCATTGACTTTTCGAAAGTCTATACAAAATCGCACTTTTCCGGGTTTGCGGATGAGCACCACTGGTGAACTCCAGGGACTGGTGGATTCCTCAATCACCTCCATTGCGAGCATCCGATCTATCTCAGCGAACATCAATGACTCTATTGCTGGTGATACGGGGTAATGGCGTTGCTTTACCGGCTTTTCGGAGCCGACGTCAATGTTATGCTCTAAGAGCAAAGTCTTACCCAAACCGTGTTTCTCAAATGACGGGAAAAGGGCCTTAGTGCTCAGTAGCCGTTGCTGCTGATAGGGAGAAAGATCGTGCATCGGGGTGTCAGACGGGATAGGGGTGTCAACCTCAGAGATTATGTCTGGCGCAAGCTTAAAGCTTTTCCAGAAATCAACACCGAGGTACAGGTCTTGACTGAGGGAAGGGACTACGAACAAGGTTAATGGCTTAGTGATGTTGCGGAACGTAACATCTAAGCACACACTGCCTCTAACGGTCTGCAGTCGCCCTTCAGCGGTCTTCACAAAAGCGTGATATCTGGTTAGCGCAAGTCCCGACGACAGAATTTCATCTGCTGCCTTAGCCCCGAAGCAGCTGATCGTTGCTCCTGAATCAAGCAAACCTTTTACCGGTCTCCCCAATATCTCAACATCCGCATATGGTCGAATGTCTAGGGTATCTCCTCTGAGATCAGCGCATAGTAGGCGTCTACGATTCCTGCGAACCTTGGACCAGAACAGGCGCAACCTTTGGGTGGACCGTTTAGGTTTTCGAAAAGTTAGTGCAGCGATTGGTGGATTAAGACAGTCCAGAGTTGAACGAAGCTGGTTGTATTCGTCGAGTCTTTGATGAAATGGCTTTGACGGATCGATACCGCGAGGTGCTGGGACGGGTGGAGGTAGTGTCCCTAGGGGAACGTAGTCTTCTTGAGTTTGGACTCCTTGGTCTTGGGTGACAATTAATTTCTCGGCTGAGGATGCGATCGGGTGTTGGTGGCCGCATCCACTTTCGAGTTTACCGACGGAGAACATTTGGGACATTTCGGCTTGTATGTGTTTTGAGCCCCACATCCGTAACAGAAGACGTGTCTTGGCTCTTCGCAGTCGAGATAACTGTGTCCCATCGATCCGCAATTCCAACACACTAGTGCTTTCCTGTGAGGAGTTAATTCAGAAACAATTTCCCCAGACGGAGGGTCCAAAGCCACTTCGGACACAAATCGTCTGGTGGCGTTAGGTCGGGCCGGGCTCCCTCTGTGAAGCTCCTGCATAAAAAACTCATGCCTATGGCAGGCATTACGGAGTTCGCCAATAGTGTTCACTCGAAGATGCAGTAACTCGTATCTCAGATCCGGTTTGAGATTGCGGACTAGAATTTCCAATAACTGTTCATCTGACAGGGGCTCCATCAACCGATCTGTTATGGCAACCACTGCATCTAGATAGTCATCGAAAGATTCGCGTTCGCGTTGTTTTCGAGTTCGAACTAGTTCGATAATTTCGAAATCAGATCGAGAGTCAGAGTACTTGAACCGTAGGGCTTCACAGAGTGCGCCCCATTCAATGACGGGAACTCGCTTGTGGTACCGCCAGTACCAATCTTTGGCCTTGCCAGAAAAGAGGATGTGAATGTTGCTACAGAGGGCCGAAAAGTCACCGTTCAACGTGTGCAGTGTCAGGGCCTGTATTCTATAAAGAAATTCTTCGGCACGGATACCGTCTTTCGTACCGTCGAACTTAACGTTCCAGTTCATCAAAATGCTCGAAACTTTGTTATTGCCAGAGGGCTCTATGGGAGCAGCTGGATAGCTACGCGTCCTGGTTGGAGGTGGTTGCACAGGTTGAGCCGGAGGTAAATAAGTCCGTTGATCCCAACCGGTGTTATCTGTCAGGGGGGTGTTCACGGGGGCTCTATTTAAGGGAGGGGCGTACAAACCGAAACAGCGCTGAAACATTGCCTCGATTGTTTGGCTTATCTCGTCGCGATTGTGGCTCCTTTCTATCTCCATCTCCTCTCTCACTACTTGTCGGATATTATTATCGTATTGAAGCGAGGCATTGTCCAGCGGGAGATTTAAGTTGGCGCGAGATTTTGATGGAGGCGGGTGAGGAGAGCGGGCTACAGACGAGTGCGGACGCTTAGGCTCGGAGTGATGGCCAGACGAAAGTCTGCTCTCCAGAATGCTGGGGTCTTGGTTCCGCCAATTGTCCAAATTGTGCGAGGTGGTCGAGCGAGTTACCGGACGCCGTCCTTTTGGTACCGCTCCCTTGCTACGCTGATCAGGCACGGACGAAGGATCGACTTGGCTGTTTCGCGGGTTGGTAGGGCCGATGTCACGTCGGCAGACCGGACAAGAATGCGAGGCGTTCAACCAGTTACTCAAACAGGTTTTATGGAAAACGTGCGCACAGTCGGTGGTTTCCGTTTCTGCCCCATGAGCGAACGGCTCCTGGCAGATTGTGCACGTCGGATTGATAGGCTCCACCCCGAGCTGGTTTAGGTTGTCGGTACTATGTCTCACCGCCATCGCGGATCGACCGAAGAATGTCAGGGTAAAGAGCGAAAGAAGGATTATCCCAACGAGGATAATCATGGGGTTCTGTTCTTAAAAGGTATAGCTTCAATAATGCGGAGTGAATTTGAACCTTCCACGTAGATAAAATTATTGAGACAGGTTCAAGAAGGGTCAAAAGTCAATGCGAAATCGTTCGAGAAAATTCAAAAAAGGAAGATATTTTTAAGATACTCATAAACTTAGATGGGGTAGCGAAATAGTAATATAGTTTGTAATTATGAATTTCATAAACCTTTATACATATACGTCGGTATAGGGGCTTATGCTGTGTAGAAAAAAATTTAAGTATAGCGAAAGAAAATATTCATATATAGTATGGTCTTGTTTCGATGGTTCGGCCGTTTGGGATCCCCCAAAGGGCAGTTGATGGTAGTAATATCGGGAGAAAAAAAAATGTATCGTAAGAAAAAAAATTTTATGATTGGTTGGTAGTACGGGTGGTCCATGGATGTGGTGGTCGTTGGGTCGAGACCGTAATTCTCAGCGCAACGTGTTTTCCAATACCCACATCCAATAACCTGAATCTATAAGGAAAATGGCAAATGCAGCTAAGCGAATTGGGCCATTAACCATGGTCGTTTCTCTAACCGTTCTAGCTTGTGGAAAAACCCACGCACTTCCAAGGGCTTAACCCTGGTCGTCGCTTCCCTACTAGGGTTGGATGAAGACGCGATTCCATAAGACGTCACCCAAGTCGTTTCTGACCGGTTAAGGTTTTTGACAGAAAACGCGATTCCGAAGGGGTGTCCTTGGCCGTCTCCACCCGTCCGTTGGCTATTAAGAGTACGAAATTCCAATGGCTATGGGTTATGCCCCAATTAGCTTGGCTACAGGTAAAAGTGAATATACGGAAACTATTAAAATTCAAAAAAACTTTACTTCAAAAAAAAAACCTCTTTTTTTTTTTATAGTTTTGGGGAACCCGAAAGTAAATCTTTCGGGCCCCACGTTGGGCGCCATTTATTGTAATGGCGGTGAGTCTGTTGTGCATGTATACGTAGTAGGAAGGGGGAGGGGGGAATCATCTACCAGGAGATGGGATTTACATTTTGGTGGGAGTAGGAGGCATAAGGGATCGGAGGAAGGGAACGAGAGAAGGGTAACATGCGAGAGTTTGGTCCACTGAAGTGCGGGTTGCGTGCCTTGTCGGTTCTTCGGCTAGAGCTCGACGGATTGGGGTGGGATCTTGCACCCGTGGAACCCAAACGCACCACTACAAAAGTTATTGCACGCGCTGCTATATAAGATCGAAAATAAAAAAACTAAAACCGGTATACTAAAGGTTACCATCACTGTTGGGGAGAAAGGTGGGACTCTCCCTAGCGGGTCTTTACCCTCCCTGCCTTGTGCAGTCACCGCTGAAATTTAAAAAAAAAAGGACTTGCACCCAAAAATCGAAAGGAACAAAATTTGTCCCTCATAGGGGATCTTTTGACCGCACCATCGAAAGAAGACCAATTAGTTGTATATTCAACAATTCATATTAAAACTTTATTTAATCCATATCCGATAGACATACTTCATAAAAGTAATGGTAGCTGGCAAGCAGACGACTTGCCGAGAGATACTTGTTCACCCAAAAGAAATAATAAAAAGAATATAATCTTATCGGTCAGGCGGAGGGCTTGCCGAGAAAACGAAATAAACTTATGGGACCTACATCCATGGCAAGGTGCGCTTAAGTTACCGGTAAAGTTCAAAACATATAATTCAAATAAAAGAAAACTCACCTGAGGTTATCCTTCGTCGCCAGGCCTGTCGATGTAGGTGTACCTAGGGTGCTGAATAGGAAGGTAAAAGCGAAATAAAAGAAAAACTTATGCACACGATACCGTACAAAGATTAGGCTACTTTAATAGACTATAACGCAAAACATAACTTCTTTAATTTTAATTTTTTTTCAATTCATATGTTAGCAAAATTCAAGATTCATAAACGGTGAGGCCGAATATCATAAATACATTATTTAAACTAGGAATTCTTCGGTAAAACCGGCTACACAATACGTCGATGTGCGGACGATTCGCATCAATTCAAAAAAAAAACCAAATAATTAAACGGCCGTGCCGCATATCCTTAAGATACTAAAACTAAATGAACTATAGTAAGTCCGTGAACAGCAGAGATAATTAAGTTTCATCGGTATGACCGGATACTATAAGATAATTGAAAGCACAAAGAATTCTACGGTCAAACCGAAAAAAAAAAACAAATTAATCATCGGAATTACCGCCAAAACGCAAAATTTAATTTATCGTATGCATTAAAAGTGGAGCCGCGTACGGCGAACCGGAAAAGAAAGACACTATTTTATTTTTGTGTGCACCATGGCAGATAAATGAAAACCAAAACGAAAAACGAATCTACTTTCCCAGAAGGGGCTTATCAGGTAGACCTCTGGTCCCTTGAGGTGCTGGTGTAACACCGCTGGTCACTGGAACGCCTTTCGTCCGGGGGTCGAGCTGGATGCAGCTGGGGTCGTTAGAACTGAGCCACGTCAGACCACTTAACTCGACAGGGTCACCTGCGAGGTACGACGAGTGTCTTGGGGTCGATTTGGTTGCAAAAAAAAATATTATGACGCACTGGGATATGGTACGGGCGATATACGGGGAGGTCACGCGTGAGGGGAGGCGGCGAAGCGGTCGCGTTATCTCGCGTCACTCGGGCGTCGAAAGGGCAGAGGCCACGTGAGTAAATTTTGGAACGTTACACTGGGGGGTTCACTTTTCCTGGGGATGGCTTTTCCGATCAAACTGGACTAGGCTAGTACACTTGTCGTGGGGGGGGGTTACGGGGTTTTGACAGTACCCTTACTTCGGCGCGGCACTGTGGCCAACACCCCATGCCAAAGAAAAAAATGCACACAATAATTTACTGCACCGTTAGACCGCGAGCACTTAGATCAGGCAAAAGGCGGCACTGTAACTACGGCAAGCGGTAGCAGGAAAATTCATTAATATCCTTTTTCTATGTTCCGTTCACAGGTGATACTTTACGTGTCAATTTATTAAAACTGTTCGCCGACTGTGGCCACTAGCAAAAGAATAAAAAAAAACCGAGGAAAGTGGACTACCGTGATTATGCGCGCTCCCTTACATCACGACTTGCAAGCACTGCTCGCTCCCGAATCCCAAAGACGACTGACTCCAAAAATTCATCTTCGCCTTCAGATCGCCTGTGCTACTGCGTAAAAAAAACTCTACCCACACATACTCGTGCTTGTTTTATTTTTTTTTCTTTTTGTTTAACCGTCGCGAGTATATCCCTCCTCATGCAAAAAAAAACCCACGGAGATCTACCTCTCTATGTATTCCTTTCTAGTGTACGGCTGCTGTGTTTGCCTGCAGCACAACAAAAAAAAAATCTACCTCTCGCTGCATTCTCTTTTTTTTTTTCTTACAAGACGCTGTGTGTGCGTGTGTTATATGAAATCGTAACGAGCCCAGAAAAGGTACCGCTTTTCGGACCCCTTTTTATGTCGCCTCAACTGGTTGGGTTGCCGACGAGAGCGATGACGGTGGTGGGATGTACATACATACATAACATCACGTCCGCCACACAGGCATTTGTTTTCGACTTCACATACCGAATCCCTTTACCCTGTCGTACGATTGCATCCCCCTCGATTCTATGTTAAAGAAACTTCATGCCTGGGATTGAGAGATATGCAAACGTATCGGTAAAATGGCATGACCGTGGGATGGAAAATTTCCAAAAGGGTATCGGTATGTTGCATTACAAAAAAAAACAAAAGTAAACAAAATTGTTTGTGGTGACAAATCAACAAGAAATCCGGCGCGTGGCAGAATTTCGGTGCGCCGCTGGATTTGTTGAGGAGGTACACTTGTCAATTGTACCTGTGCATGAAGGTGGATATTGGGCAACACATGTGCTTACGGGTAAAGTACTTCATGCCCAGACGCAGGATGGCCTCCGTTACAGTTTTTATTCCGCTATTAATGAATTCCGAAGCGGAAATTGGGTACGGATAACTTCTCGTATAAATCGGTTCTTTTATTGTAGTGCGTATTGTTGCTTTCACATTAGTATTATAAGGCAATGCCCTATTAGGGTCAGCAAACGCATTTATGTTATTTTCTATCAGTTTACGAAATCTATCTAAGATATGTGACGGAACATAATCTTCATCTATGGTTAACGAGTTAATTTGCTTGCAGTCTAAATGTTTTATTTTTTCCTGCCCATTTTTATGAAACACAATGTTATTAATTATATCTAGTTTAGCCCCTATGCTTTTCAAAAAGTCGTAACCTATAATTCCGTCGAATGTCTTAAGATTAGGAAGAATGAAAAATGTGCAGGTTTCCCCTAAAATATTTACTTTGCAGTATTTATTTATTATATTGGTACCATTGATTGATTTAACTCGGAATGGAGTTTTTGTAAGATTGACCCCTTTTAAATAGGGTAGGTCTTTAATGTAATTTTTAGAAGTTCCAGTGTCTATTAGAAGTCTAAGCTCTTAACCGTTGACCGTGTGTTTAGTAAGATAGGGCAAGAGCGACCTTACGCTAAAAAATTAACTTCATAAAAACTTGGATTGTTTAGGCTTTGCCCATCACCGTACTCATTAATCATGGAATCCTCGGTTCCTATTTCACTCACGGCTTGTTCGAAAAATTCCGGCAAATGGTTAATTCTTTGATTTTTTTTTGCTGTGGTGATTGTCCTGAGCCCTCGTAGCTACGTGTACGCTTTGTGGCACCATTGAAATTCGGATTTTGGTTCCGATAAGTTTGGCGTGATTGGCCTGTTTCTCTAGTAGGTTGCGGTGATCTACTACTCATTTGGAAATTAGTTGGTTGCCTAGCAATAGAACTTCCTGGATCTACGCTCATAGGAACTGGTTTTCTAAATTTGTCGCTAGAACGACGAAAATTTTGATTGTTCTGCGGTGCAAGTGAGGATTGGGGCAATGCATTTTGGCTGAACTACCAGCCGCAAATGTGCGTGCAAACTCGTAACGCCTATGATTTGTTTCGTGTTCCTGTGCGACTGCCAGAGCAGTGTGAAGATTTGTTGGTTTCGATGAAAAAAGAATATCGCAAATAGGGCGACGAAGGCCTGAGATAAAAACTCTTAGTGCATTTTCTCTTGCGCGCTCGTTAAGAGCATCAATCATTTCCATTGTGTGTCATCGTTTGTTTGTTTATTATTAGTGTTAACTGTTTGTCAACTGTATCGTAATAGTCAAAATAGACATATCTTTTTGCCTTAAAATACTCAGTTCATTTTCAAGCACATGAATAGATCTCTTATCCGAATAAGTTTGATCTAGCCTAGCTATGATTGCTTTAAAGTTCAGCACTGTATTAAATGCTGATAAAGTGGTATTAGCACTGCCAGTAATTTTATTTCTAAATATTCCCATGGCTATGTAGTACTTTTCCGATCCCTCTTCGTAATAATTTATAGCAAAATGCGCAGCCGTTCGCCATGCTGTATAAGTACTATGATCGCCATTAAATTCGGCTAGTGATTTTATAAGGTCTAGGGTGGTATTCCCTGAATTGATTAGGGGATTTATTGAAACTGGTGCGTATGTTGGAATGCTAGGTGCTTGTAGCCGACTTACGGCTGCAGTTAGTTCATTAAGCTGTGCTACGAACTCTTGTTTTGCCCTAGTAACCGATGCTGAAATAAGTAACTAACTGTTGCTGATTCATCTTATTATTATTTATTATACAAAAGTTATTTAAAAACTTACATAAACGCTTTAATCATTTTGATAAACAATTTTAATTTACAAACAAATTCACTGATTTATTGTCTTCTTACTGTTTTTTTGTAGTCTAATTGGTTTCCGCACGATTATTTTGGATAAGAATTTTTTATATTGAGTTTCACACTGCAAAATTTACTGGGTATTTTTCTTTATCTCCACTTTTGTTGGTTATTTTTCTTTAATTTCTCTTTAATTAGATGTTTTCACTTTTATTGGGCAGTTTACTTTAACTTCACTTTTATTTGGTATTTTTCTTTAATTTCCCTTCAATTAGGTGTTTTTGATTAACTACACTTTTATTTGGTATTTTTCTTCAATTTCACTTCGATCAGGTGTTTTTCATTAACTGGACTTTTATTTGGTATTTTTCTTTAACTTCTATGAAGTTGGATTTTATCTGGGTAATTTTACCGAGTTGGGCGCCAGATAATTTAAATGGATATACGTCTTGTTCGTTATACGACTTCTTAAAAAGTGTTTTATTTTTTCTCTCTTAAAATCTAACTTAACAAATTTTATGCCTAGTTGCTAAAATCTAACTTGAGAAATTGTATGCCTAGTTGCTTAATATGGATCTTATGCCTAGTTGCTTTATACGGTGGTTGTACGGTTCCAAGGTCGGTGTCGCATGTCCAGTGCATGCGGTGATTGTACTGTTCCAAAGTCGGTGTCGCATGTCCAGTGCATGCGGTGATTGTACTGTTCCAAGGTCGGTGTCGCATGTCCAGAGCATGCGGTGATTGTACTGTTCCAAGGTTCGTCGGTGTCCGGTGCATCGGTGTATGCGGTGAGGTGATCTCAAGGTGAGAGCATATCCGCTCCGATATTTTGGGCGAGTGTGCTAACTTGTATAACTTGTGCTGAATTATTTGGTCTAATATTATTCTGATATCTACTTTCGTGAGAATTAACATGATTATGCCCGAATTTATAATTGCTTGGATTTCCTAATATATTGTTATTGTGTTGTCTAATTTGTGCACTACTTTCAAAACCTAGGTCTCTGGTATTCTTCCTAAAATTATGGTTTCGATTACTTCGATTAAAATGGGCTTGTGGATTTGATCTAAAGGGATTCACTGTAGGATGGATACAGGATAGGATTATTTGAGGTTCTATTCTCGAATGATACCAAATTTAATTGAACGAGCAATTGATATGCTTCACTAAAATTTTGTATATTCCTAGCATGGAGGATACTAGATATATCTGGATCTAAACAGTTTTTAAATGTATCCAGAACTAGTTTTTCATTAAATTTCGTATTATATAAAATATGTGGTTCAAAGCAACATTTCTTATTTAATAAATTTAATAATATTTGTAGTTCGTTATAGAGAACATGGATGTTTTTATTATTTTTGATTTCTAAAATTTTATTGAATAAATAATCATACCCTTCACGTTCTCTATACTCGGATTTTAATTTTTTCTTGATGTTGGTCCATGTTGGAGTCCTCGGATTTTTTCCAACGCTGACCCTCGTATTTTGCTGATAACTCTGCGGTAAATGAAGTCCCTGGTGTCTTCTGGTATAAATGCTGTCAGATGCTCCACATCGTTGATGAAAGTTAATAAATCCTGATCATGTTCCCTCCCGCTGAAATCTCGAATGCTGTCTATTTGTCTGAGGATCTCCTTAGGTGTTGTAAAGAAATTTCTTTGAATTTCCTGTGCTCGTCTGTTTTGTTCGGCGATCAGTTGCTTGTGCCAACTGTGCTTGAGCTTGCGGGTCTTCCATTGGGTTATTCATTGGTTCTTTCTCAAGGATAATACCTGCTCTCAAGATGAAGTCGTCTAGTCTTTGGCGTGTTCGTCGTTCCCGGTCCAGAATTGCTATGCTTGCAAGACTTTTGTGACCTTTCACTGAATATAATTTGAATTTTTTAATAAAAAAAAAAATAAAATATAGTTTTTAAGTTTATTTAGACTAAAAAATGTAATATTGTTGCAATAAAATAAATAAACGCTTGAAAAAAAAAAAAAAAATAATTTGAATTTTGTATTTATGAAAAGAAATGTTTTCAACTCTCTCTACGAGATTGTGTGCATTCGAAAATTAAGTTGTTTAATTTTTCTTCGAGTGGGCACCGTAGCGCAAGTGGTTAGTGCGTCGGACTACTGAGCCAGCGGTCTTGGGTTCGAATCCCGCCGCAAACACCTAAACATTTTTCACAGTGACCACCTCTTTCGAATGTCTGACAAGCATCAAAGAGTATCATTTGTCTCGATTGAGCTTCTCAACTCGCCGTTCGGAGTCGGCAAAAAACTGTAGGTCCCTTCCATTCGTGCAAAAATACAACACGCACACACAAATAGTTGCGAGAAGCAGGCCCAGGTTCACCTCGAGCTGTAGCGCCAACTAAGTAAGTAATTTTTCTTCGAGCACTGGTTGAACTTGTTTCACGATTTTTGCTTTTATTTTCACTAAAAAATTTAAAATCGCGATTCGTTTCACTGGATGCCTATAGTGGTATTTCATTTACTTTGAAAACTTATTAGAGGATCCTACCGACTGCGCCAATTTAAGTTTTTTTAATTTTTGTTTATTATTAACAAATAGTATAAGTTCTTAATATTAATACAAAATTTATTTATTCTACGCCCGATGTCGTTCACTTCATCTCGATTTCTCTTCTTCTGCACACTCTGTTCGGTGTATTTATATGTGGTCTGCTTGCCTTTTCCATGTCTGCTGACCATGTGTTTTCTCGGGTGGTTGGTTGGTCTGCATGTCTGCTGACCATGTGTTTTCTTGGATGGTTGGTTGCTCTGCATGCATCTTTTCTATGCAGGCAGTCTATTAATAAACATTGGCGATGCCACCAATGTGTTAGCCGTAGAATGGTCAATCCCTTCTTCAGTGGTGGTCTCATATGTAACTCGCGCTAAAAAAAACGTGGGTTGTCGATGTATTTGGCCAGACAACCACCCTATATATTCGTTAATGGTAATCTCTCAGCTTTAATTTGGTATATGTATTTTTCAACTCTGTTTTTTATGGCTATAGTCAATCAAAAAAAAAAATGGTCGACTAAAAATTGGGTTGTCAGGTGTTATTGGCGGGGTAAAGGCTGCCAACCCAATGTATTCAGGTTCTATTTAAGATCCTCTACAGAATGAATGCTTACCCCTTTCCTTTTTATTTATGCCTATGAAAATAAAAAAAATATGTACCGGAAGTTACCATTTTTATTTGTCCCTGGGCAAAAAATTCAGACAACCTTTGGCGATTTGTCATCGTCTAGAAGCAAGCTTTCACTTTATATTCAACTCATTCTTTTTTTGTATGCCTTAGGACATCACGCGGTCGGCTCTCCTACTATAAGATAGTACTCTTTGTTATAGATTTAAAGCTTTCAAGAGAACCAAGTTTGTTTATTTAATAAGGAGTCTGTTAAGGTGTAGCCTATTTCTGTACTCAATTTAAGCTGTCGCTTTCTTATAAGAAAGAGTATCCTAGATAGTGTGGGATATGTTTCTCCAGACAAATCTTCTGTCATTATATGAAATGGCCTTAGTAGTGGTGTAATCTTCAATTATTGCCCAGTTCATTGCATCCAAATTCTGCGGAGCATTTACCAAACTACTCATAGCAACTGAAAGAGGAGCTTTTATCTACGATAGCCGCTCCGACATAAACATAATGGAGATCCACTTTCTCGGAACATCCTTTTTTACTTTAAGGAGCGGTAATTGCATTTCCTCCTGTAATTCTCTGAGTTTATATGCAGCTACATACAGTTATGGCCAGTGAAATGGCCGAGCTTCTGTAAATATGTCCTTGCAAATGTTAATTAATGAAAGGAAAAGTAAAAACAAAATAATTTTTATATAAAGAACAAAAGAAAGTTCAAACTTCTCGATAAAATATGTGCCTGAATATAAAAGAATGCAAAGTATGTGTGAAATCTCTTAGTTGTTTGGTCAATAAAATAGAGCCAGCTTATTTTTCATAAAGATTAATTAAAATACGAAGATAATTTTCATAAAAATTTTTATATTTTATAGTGCCCACCACGTATTTTATTACATGACCATGGTATTCTAAAAAATGATTGCAACGTCTAGGCATAGAGTCGACAAGAAGCTGACATTGCTGATAGGTAATAGATGACCATTCTATTTGAACAATATCCCAAAGTTTGGTTATATTCTTAACCCTATGTGTTACCACTCTCTTCTTGACGTCTTGCCACAAATTCTCAAGCGGATTCAGATCCGGTGATTGCGCGGGCCTAGGCAATACTCTGAAATTTCGGTACTGAAAGATTTGCCTTGCTTTTTTGTAAGTATGTTTTGGATAAATATACTGTTGGAAGATCCATTTTACGGCATGTTTTCTTCCGCATAAGGCAAAATTACACTCTCGAATATTTTAACGCACTCATGCTGATCCATATTTTACTTAATTCAGTAAATTTGACCACATCCATGCCACCAAAAACATGTCCACAGCTTCATGGTGGCTACCCCATACTTCACGGTTTTTTCAACATCCTTTGGAGACAGTTCAGTGTTTGGTAGTTTTTGTAAGAATCTTCTGCCATCATTGCTAAATAAATGTGTTTTAGTCTAATCACTTCAAAGTATATTTCTCCATTTGTTTTTGCATTTTTCGGACAATTGCAGTCAGTACAGTATACCTTAGAGCGAAATGTTTGTTTCAATGTTTCATTTGCTTAGAAAGAGGAATTTTGTTGCAATTCTAATTCTAAGATTACAGTCCACTTATCTTTGTCGAATAGTGCGTGCACTAATTTCCAGCTCCAACTCCATTTTAATATTGCGTGAAGACATATATAAATGAATCTTTCTTTACAGCACGAACAATTTTTCGACCCTCATTCAATGTTGGCTTTCTTCTCTTGCCCCGATTTTATTTGGGTTTTTGAGGCTTAAACGTATTTTTGACCATTTTTCTGGAACACGCCACCGCTTTGGTAATATCTCGTTGAGACTCACTGCCTTTTTCGAGCTATAAAATAAGTGCAGGCTCTCTCGATGTGCAATGACCTCCGCGTCCCATATCTAACCTTAAAGTTAGATCCAATAATGAATCTTTTGTTTTACTGAAGACAGTGTTAATCTAATCTATAAAATTGATCTTATTTTAACGTATTTAAATACTTTTTTTGGCTATAAATTCAATATTTTCGTAAGCGGCTCTATTTTACTGACCAACCAAAAATGAGACTTTAACACAAAAATGGTATTGTTTGCATGACACACAGTAAATTTTACAGCTATTTTCTGTCGGTGCAATCAGAAATCATAACAGAAATTTAAGAGCTAAAAGGCGACATTACGAATTAGAAGGAAATTGAGAACAAGCTGCTTTTAGCTTCAAGGTGGCACTGGCTCTATTTCAATGGCCATAACTGTATGTATATCATTTTTTTTTTTTTTTATAATTCACGCGTGCTAAAGGGGTTATAAATACCCTTAAAATGACTTGCACAGCGCGGGCCAAGGGAAATTTAGGGAGGATGAAAGAGGAGATATCGATGCGCATTGGTCTTAAATGCTTGTAGATCGTAACGGGTGGGAAAAATCGTGTTTGGTAAAGCATTCCACATTCGTGTTGAGCGGTTAAAGAACGTATCTCTATATTTTACAGTACGTCCGAAGTGGGGCTTAAGGGTAAACTGACGGGCATTCCTTGCGAGACGTGTGTTGCGGGAAAATTGTTGAAGGGGAGAAATGCAGCTGGCTATTTCGCTGGAGCACTGTTTGTGAAAAAAGCGATAAAACAGGGAAAGACAGGAAATTTTTTTTTTTAAAGTGTCTAACAGTTTGTCAACACTTTTTTAACAGTTTTTTGTTTTAAGTCACTTAAACCGCTGCAATTGATAGGTGTGATAGTTTGAGATACACATCAGCTTTTTAAATATTTGAAGCACTGTCTGTTACCGATTGGTCCAGGAAAGTTGTTAGAAATATTTCCAATTGATGTAATCAAATTTTCATTTGTATGAGTTTCACAAATTTCTTGCTCACGCAGAATACAGCTTTACAAGGAGTAATTATACATATGTGCATATGTATGTATGTACTTGTACATATATTCCATTTGGGTATATTTCAATTCATTTCTTATATTTATATACAGTCGACTCTCGATAAATTGAATCTGTGGGGACCTGGCAAAAAGTTCAAATTATTAAGAGTTTAATTTAACCCATTTTCGATCGGTGTTCGATTAATCGAACGTGAAATTTGTCCTTTTTAACTAATTTTTTTCATTGTGAAGGTAAATAATATCAGTAATATAGTTAAAATCATATATTACTGTGATTATTGGTTTTTAAAAAAAATATATTTACAACCCCCTCCCCACACCCGTAATTGCGGGGTTTGCTCGAAAAATACCTTAACCATAAGCCTTTCTAGTAAATTATATTAAAAATACATAATTACAGACAAAAAAAAAAGTAATGATGAGATTTTATAGGCAAAAGGTAAAGCTATCTTTTGCCATCAAAAAATCAACACCAGACACCACCTGAATAGTATAGGTATGGGGCAAAATTAGTGTTCGATTAATCGAACGTTGGCGCTTATCCCATATACCAAAATCCCATACAAATGAATGAATCATAATACAAGTGAATAGACAAGCTTATTTAAGTAAAAAGAATACTGTTTATTGATTTTTTGTATTTATTGATGATTGAGAAAAATAATGAAATAAAAAATAAAAAAATCATTTTGCATGGAAAGCTTTGCAACAATGCGCGTGCATATGCTTGGCACATTTCTCGCACATCCAAATCGTAGGTTTGCCACACCCATTCAACTGGCATCGACGATATTTTCCTCCCAGCTGACGGACAATGAGGTGTTTACCAACTACGTTTAGTAAATTGCGTGGTTTCCGGAAATTAGGGTCATTATCCACTTCCATTTCTTCTTCATTATCGGTCAATAAGAGAGACTCAGTGACGGATAACTTGAATTGTTTCCGACTCATTAGCTTCTCGTTTTTATATTTCGTAACCATGCAGTGAAGTTTCCAAGCGTTCGCAGACGAAGAATTAAGGTTGTTTACCCAAAGTGGCCGGCCAGTATCATTTCTTTCCACGGATGTTGACTCGATAATTTTGAATGGCGTTATCGTGAAGATCAACGCCACCCATCCCATTGTTATAGCTGCGAAGCACAGCAGGCTGGTCAACGTTGACAAATTTTCCTTCTTCTGCCAGCCCTTTCTTAGAAGCTTTATTTGCTTTTTTCCAACGTCGAACAGGGTAGAGTGGCAGAATCTGATCGTAATTTGTACCAATGGTGACTTCCTTATTATCTTGCCAGCGACAAAGAGTGATCTGGTTCTCAGAATCATACATAAAATCATGAGCGCCGCAAGGTAAATTTTTTCCGGTCTTCAAATTAGCAGCACCACCAGCTACACGATTACAGCGAACAGTTCCAGTGGCACAGAATCCGTTTTCTGACAGCAAGCACAGAAGATGATAGGATGTGAAGAAATTATCTAAAAATACAACGTGTGGCATAGGGTTTTCGACGTTGCTAAGTAAACGGAGAACGACATCACCTCCAAGACCAACCTCTTTGTTATATTCATCGGATTGTCCACAATAAGGTATAAATGAAAATAAATAACCGGTTGAAAACAGAGGCACCAAAGTTTATATCCGAAACGAATCGGTTTCCCATGAATAAACATTTTGCAACTGTGACGGCCGAAATAGGGTACCATCTGTTCGTCTATGGACAAAAATTCTGCCCAAATGCCAAACCGCCTAAACTTTTTGTTTATAATGTCGAAGAATGAACGAAGCTGTAATCAATAAAATACAAAAAAAGGAATAATAAAATAAAAATTGTCTTATGTAGGTACCTTGGCCATCTTGTCATTACGATCTAATTCGAAATTATTGGCGAAATGGATGAATTTCTTGATGTTCGTGAACGTGTTTCTCGACATTGCCTGCTTTACCATAGGAATCCCCATTGACAGCTTCGAAGACCAATAATCCTCAACAGAAGGCAAAGTGTGGTAGCCCGATAGAAGTAAAATCCCCAAGAATCCCATCAATAAAACCATATCAAATGAAAATCGGTATTTTTCTGAGCTGCGAACCGGTTGGTCTCAGTTATAATGTGATTCAACACCTCATCATCGTTAAACTTTGAAAACAACTGAATTGGCGAAAGATCCTTTAGTTCTTCGCATAACAGTTTTTGCATTTCGGTCAATGGAGCTGCAACAGGCGATAAATCATAATGTAACTGCTCCTTTCCTTTGTTCCTGGACCATTTTGGAGTTCCAAACAAAGTCAACGGTTTGCAGCTGACTCTCGGTTTCTTTCGAGGTGGGTGGGGCAGCTGAATCGCATCCGATTTGGAAGTTGACGGCCCAGGCTCCGGCTCAGTTTCAACAATAACTTCATAACCAATATCCTCATGAATGTTTCGCTGTCTCAATTTCCACATAGCCAGCAACCTCAGACAATGCACTTGGGTCCCAATTGATTGCAATTATATTCTCGTCGATCAATTCTTCATCTGATTGTTCGTCTACTTCGGGTGGGAGTATGTTGACACTCTGTACGGGATTTTCGTCATCGCTCCAACTCGCTAAAATTTCTTCAACCTTCTTCATTGGTATCTTCCTTGAACGTGGCATTTTGAAATTAAGGAATCAAAGAATAATACACTTTTTCTAACACTCGGAATAACACATCAAATTAATCTATGTAGTACCACTTACTTTATGAAATGAAGGATTAAAAGCCGTCAAAATATAAAAATATTATAAACGTTTATTCTATATAGATTTGAAAAAAAAAACACGCCTACTGTTGAAAACACAATAGAAATTGGAAGCGCGTTGTTATTTGGTGGGAAAATTTCGCATGGTATGGGATAAGCTCCAACGTTCGATTAATCAAACATTTGATTTTTGGACATACAGTGTATCAAAGTGAAAGTCATACAGTACTATTAGATCACTTTATTTTGTTTATATACAAAGTTAAAGACAGATTTTGGATAACTTAGAAATCACAAATAATAAAATAAGATATTAGCTTATAAAAAATAAAAAAATAAACTTAATTCAATTACAAAATACAAAGAAATAGCAAAATATTCAATCCTAGTCCAGAAAACACATCAAAATGAAACTCATACACACTTATTCAAACATTAATAATACATATTTATAAATAATAAACATACTTTGTATTAAAATTTTGTAGGATAGCCTTTCGACTTGTTTTAGAGCTTTTAAACAATTTGCGATAGATCTTACCATTTTTTTTACAAAACGCTTGAGAGGTATTTACCATTCCTATTGCAAGGCATTTTTTAAACCATATCGGTTGGATATTCTATGATTTCATATTCCAACGTCCAACTGGATCCATTAATTTTCAATAACATTAAAGTCACGAGATCGTGGCGGTCTTTCGATCACTTTTGAACAGTTAAACAGTAACCAACTCCGCACTTTATGAGCTTTATGCTATGGATCATTATCCTGGTAGTACTTAGATTTTGAAAGAATTCCAAGCTATTCGGCATTAGATCTTAAATTTTAAAATGCCTAGGTAAACGTTTTGGTCCATTCAATCAATTCAATCCATCCAATCAATAAATAGTAACTGCCCTACTCCAGCTGCGGACATAGACATAGACGGTAACGCTTTCGCCACCTTGTTTGACTTTTAGGCATAGATTGATGGTTTAAGTTCCTCATTCGGTTTGCTCCATACCGTTATTTTACCATCAGATGTAAATAAATTAAATGATAAATAAAGAAATAGATTAAAAAAAATAAAAATTTACTTTCGTCAGCAAAAATAACGGTACTCCAGTAATCATAATCATACTGGCCGAAATCTTTAGCAAAACCCAATCGTTTCATCCTATTCCTTTTGTTAATGAGTGGCTTATTTCTGGCCACCCTACTAGCCAATTGCCTATATGAAGTATTATAATCTTTAAAGTCTTGGAAAAGCTTTTTTATTCAAAAAATGTTCTGCTAAAACTGCAAGTATTATCCTACGTTATCCTACGTTCATCTTTGGTGTTTAATATTTTTCTGCTGCTACTTCTTTTCTTATTTTAAACTCGCTGTCGTTTTTTAATCTCTTGATAACACATTGCACGATCGCATGACTTCTATTTACTATTTCTCCGATCTCTCATAAAGACTTTCTTAGTTTATGATGGTGTATTTTAAGTTATCTTTTTACCTCAGATGATTGTCCTCTTTGTCGACCCATAATCAAAAAAAATTGATCTTGTACTTTAAAAACTAGTTTGTTACTATGATCAACCTCACCTCAAGGTAAAAATGTTACTGTTAAATACGTTTTTCTCGAAAACAAATATGTTTAAATGTGTTACAACTGAGGTGTATGAGTTTTATTTTGATATAATTTAGCGAATACTTTTATAAAATATGATTTTATGCATATCGCAAGTGCTGATCTGAACTATTTCTTCTATAATAATATTCATAATTAAATAATCTTTGGACTTGTGTAGTTAAAATAGTGAACATTTGAATATTAGACTAAAATTTTACCGGAAAAGTTTTTCGAAAGAGGGTGTATGAGTTTCACTTTGATACACTGTAACTCTGTAACGGGGGGAGTAAAAAATTTTTTGATAACAGATTTGGAATCAGGGGGCACCAATTATTAAAAAAATATACTTTACGCAAAAAAATTTCATAATTTTTGCAGCGCGGTAGAAAATGGGTTAACGAAAGTTGTAATTATCGAGAGAAAATAAGAAGCATTTCAAATTATCGAGGGCATGCACATTTTTTCAGATATCATTGCATATTTATAATGTCGACTAATTTTTTTCCCACAACTTTTAACCAATGCAACGTAGATCCAAAGCTACATACGTCATAGATCACGGTCAAATGCAAAATGAATTATGTAAAGAAAATAATGTATCATTTGTCAACAAAAGTATACAGGTTCGAACATGCAACTTATTCCTCTGATGTTTTGTTTATGTACATTACTTAGTTCAAATGATCGAAAAGTCAACTTCTCTACTTAAATTTATAGCGTGTTGTGTGGGAAACAGTCAGCACAACCGCTTCAAATTAACAAGTGTACATAAATTCATAGGATTTCTTCAATTTACCGATAGATTTTCAAGGGACCAAAGAAAAACTTCAATTTAATGAGAGATTCATTTTATCAAGAGTTTTATTTATCGACAAAACAAAGGAAAACAAGAACTTTGTTGCCAAATTAGGTTTTTTTGTTTTGTATAGTTCAAATAATACCACATGTGAGTCTATTATTCTATAATTTAAAAAAGGAACTTGTTACATGCTTCTGTCTGCATACTCGTATGTATATATGTATGTACTATGTACTAGAGGTATTCATTTTATTTCAAGTACGATTCAGTATTGCACTCACAGCTTGAAAGGTGAAACGAATGAATCACCTGATATTTGGTTACTGAGTGAGTACTTCACCCATTGATAGCAAAACATTTAGTTCAGTGTACTCACATAAAATGGGTACACTGCACCGAGTACACTGAGTACACTGAGTGCATTTATTGTACATTGAGTACACTGAGTGCACTCCTGTACACTGAGTAAACTGAGTGCACTCAGTATCTCAAAAGTTCATTCGCTCTCAGTGCTTTAACGTATATATGTATTTGTTTTTGTTTTGAGCTGCTGTAAAATTGCGCTGATTCTTGAATGGCTACTAAGGCTCTGGATTAAAAATTATCGTATTAGTCTACCAAAAGGTGATCGTTTTTTCTTGGATTTTCTGGTGTTCGGTGAGGTAGGTTAGGTAGGTACCTACATATATACACATTAACATGCATACATACATGTGTATATGTACATATCCGTACATAATTATCGTATTTGATTTAATTTTCGGTAGTATTTCAGGTTGCAGTATCTTTTGTTTTTCTTTGCAAAGGTTTAAATTGTGCCTACTACATGCATACATATGTATATATACATATATACGTACAGTCGTGGCGAACTAATTAAGAACGATGGTACCAAAAACTATCATTCAATTTTTTTTTGCTTAGAGTTGAAAGATATTGTATTTTGCTAGTTTAATGTAACAGTAAGAAAAACAAGTAACAAAAAATTAAAAATATAAGTTATATACAAAAAAAATATTCAAATTCAATTACATGTTTCAAAATGGTTGGCGAACTAATTAAAAGAATGTTATGAAATTGTTTATTTATTTGCGAAATTTTCATGTCAAAATGAAATTTCGTAGGAAACTCTTTATTTGCGATAACAGCCTTACCCTCCGTGGCATAGTTGCAATAAGATCACAGTATTTTTAGGTGGTACGTTGGCCCAAGGCGTCCTTGCGGCTTCAGATAATTTGTTCTTCCAACTTTATACTTGCCAATTTCGGATTTAAGTTCATACCACGGGTTTTTTATGGGACTTAAATCAGGACAACACGATGGCCTTTATAACACATCGACAGAATTCTTATCGAACCAATGTTCTGTTGCCCTTGCCGTGTGGTTTGATCATTGCCTTACATAAATCTCCAAATAACGGGCAGTTCTTTCGTAATACAGGGTTACATGACATTTCCTAATATTTGTATGTATTGCTCCGTGTTCATTATACCTCCTATTCGATATAAAGACTCGGATCCTTTGAATGACATACATCCCCAAAACATCACTCTTTCTCCTCCTTGCTTAAGAGGTACATTTCGAGTACATTTCGGATTATGTTCCTCATTTTATGGGTGCCGGATATATCTTTTACCATCCGATCCCACTCTATTAATCTTTGCTTCATCGCTCTATAAAAACTAAAATTGCCTCTCCGTTGTAGTATACGGAGGAGACCAAATGAAACTCTATTCCGTATCGCTGTCCTGTCTACTGTCGACTGACTTTATTTATATTTAATATTGTACATTTGTGTTGACAGTACCTAGTGTTGCCGATGCTACATCTACTTTCTAATTTTTATTGGGCTTATAATTATTTTACTTTTTGTTAACAACCATACAATGAATAAAATGATTTTCAGTCTCTTCAGAATAGATCGGTTTTGAAGCTCTACCTCGCCATTCTGTTGTGGCCAATATGGTTTAGTGCTTATTATTTTTATGTTATGGGCATCACAAAATCTTCGAAATTCGTCGCAATCAAACTCCGGACCGTTGTCAGCTGTAACCGTAAGCGGTAAACCAAATCTTGCGAAAATGGCACGCAGTCTTTTGATCATCACAAAAGCATCGATCTTTTTCATAATTTCGATTTCAATGAAACGACAGTAGTAGTCCACAACCACGAGCAAATTATGACCGGATGGCAGTGGTCCAAGTAAATCGATTGCTAAATGTTGCCAAGCCTCCGACGGTAATGTTTTTCTCTTTAGAGGCTCAGGTGCTGATGGCGCTGATACCAGTGTGTATCCCTGGCATTTTTTTTTACAAAATGTTCGGCCTCCTGATCAATTTTCGGCCACCGTACTTTTGCTCTCAATATCCGTTTCATTACGGTTACCCCCGGGTGTCCTTCGTGTGCCAATTCAATCGTTTTGGCACGCAATTCATCTAGCATAACGATACGGTTTCCACGCAATAATATTTCTCCAGCAAAGCACATCTCAGATTCAAAAATCTTCAGCGGTTTCGTTATTTCGTTACTCCAATCGTTATTGTAGATTGCGTTTTTCATGGCTTGGACCAAATTGTCTGAATATTCTGTAATCTCTTGTATCTTTAATGCGACTGGCGCGGCTGTGGTTACTACCCAATTCACGTAGTGTTCAGTGTTTTCATCGAATGTGGCCTGTGCTGGTTTCTCAACTACCAATCTCGACAATGGATCAGCGATGTTACTTTTTCCCGATTTGTAGATCACAAAACACGCGATTCTATCTTATAATTGTTTTTATTCACCCCTGTGATGAATTCCGACCGGTTTGAAAACGGACGGAATTACAAGGGAAGAATTCAAAATCAACGGATTTTTCCGAATTCATCCCTTGTAATTTCGTCCGTTTTCAAACCTTACTTTTCAAAATTCAAAATTAACGGATTTTTCCGAATTCATCCCTTGTAATTTCGTCCGTTTTCAAACCGGTCGGAATTCATCACAGGGGCGATTATTTATCTTTAATACTTAAGAAATACGTGAGTATGTCTTGACGGAAAGTTGATAATTGAATCAACTCTTTTGTAAAGTTGCTGTACCCGTTGTGTTTTGGAAAAAAAAATTAAATGCTGATACGACAATGGTGTCGTACGTGCTGTAATGTTTGCATGAAGACGATCTTGTTGTCGCATGTTGGATGTTTACTCCACATTCCAGAGCATTGTGTGGGAACTATGTTCTGCGCGTCGGGCTAGTTGCTGATCTCAGCAAATACTCCCCGTGTTTGGTGCAGTAAGACTATATGTCACTATATACCATTTAACATTGTGGTATCTATTTCTTTTATTATTTTCTGAAAGTCTTTTTCTTTGAATTCCTTGTGTGTAAATGTAATTCTTCTTTTCCCAGTATGTGAATATGCTATTTCTTGTTGATCATTTTCGTTGATGACAAGAATTATTTGTCGATTAAAAAAGTTAATCGGTTTTTCGCTTATAGGAATTAATTTTGAATTATCTGATTCGGCACTATGTTGTGGGGCTAGATCATCTTCGTTATCCAACACGTGAAATTTATAGTTTTCAATTTGTATTCTGGAAAGAGCGTCCTCTACTTTGTTTTTCTTTCCTTGAATGTATTTAATTTTGAAATCGTATTCTTTTGGTCTAATTTTCCACCGTTGAAGTTTGGAATAAGGTTCTTTCAAATTTTGTAACCACACTTTCACAATTTCATTTAGATAATTGATGGTCTTTTCATATTCCTGTTCTTCATTTTCGTTGAAGAATAGTGGTATGATTTTATTATTCAATTTCAATGCCTTATTTTTATAGTTTATTTCCCCATTGTTTGGAATCAATATATGTATTGTTTCCAATTAGTCCATTATACTCTTCATTGAAAGTGGGTATTTGGTACTCACAATTCGCTGGCTGAATACTATATTCACCCCAATTCTCAATGTCTTATTTTTGAGTCGTATACGAGCATAACTGTACCTATTTTGTAATGAATTTGCTATTACAAAATGCGACTATAGTCGTATATGACTCACAAATACGACATTGAGAATTGGGGTGATTGTTCTATGTTCAGGTACCCTAGTTCTGAGAAAATCGTGTGCAAAGTTTTACGCCGCTAATTTGAAGTCAAAATATCAATATTTTCTTACGAAAGAAGTCATATATTAATTTAACTTATTAAATTTACGAAATTAAGAGTTTACTTCCATTATTTCGTGTACGGAGAAGATGTTATAAGCATTTTTGAATTTTGACATAGAACATTTTTCTTATTTGGTAAGTCTTTATGTGCAAACTTATGTTCTATCTCTTACATAGAATACTATAGCATTGGAGAACATATAAGAAAACAGAAGGGTTCCAGAAAATAAAAGCAATTCTTGGTATAAAAATAGGTTTTATTAGGATAAAACTAAATTAACAAAAAACCTAAATGGAATCAGTCGCGCTCAGGTTACAAAAATAATTCATAGTAATTAATTGGCATGCGCTAAATAGACAAGAAATAATAAAAAAATAAATAATATGTATGTACATAGAAAATAGGTAATAATAATTCACAATTATTAGCAACGGTATTGTACAATGAAACAAACAACAAATTACGGACACTTGTTTTTGATAAGGTATTCGAAAGAATCATAATCAACCATTGGCATGAATGGGAACATTGCCTTAAAGGAGTTTATTTTAGACACAGGTAGCTCATCCAGGTATTCCTCAAGCATTTCATCTTCTTTTGCTGTTGTGCTTGAGGGTTGCATTTTATCTTTTTTAATGGGTTTTCGCAATGATAACACAAATTTCTTCAACATTGCCTTAAAGGATTTTATTTTAGACTCAGGTAGCTCATCCAGGTATTCCTTAAGCATTTCATCTTCGTTTGCTGTTGTGGTTGAGGGTTGCATTTTATCTTTTTTAATGGGTTTTCGCAATGATAACACAAATTTCTTCAACATTTGTTGCGATCAAAAATGCTTTAAAAAGGCGCGAAAGGTTTCGTTCAAAACATAGTCGTTGAATGTATAACGGTTAGCCTACTGACGTGAATTATAAAGAAATCACTCGAAATGTTCTATATAAGACAAAATATTTTCAAATCATAACAAAGTATTTAGTGCAATAACGTTCTAAGTTATTTGCGCATTTTAATTTTGTGCAAAAATTTTCTATGAAACTTAAAAGTAGCCATCTTAGTATGACGTTTAAATAAGACTTTCTGTTCTATGTTCACATACAACTTTATAGTACTGTACCATACCACAAAATTCATTAAAAATGTATGCTTCTTTGGGTAAGAAAAGCGCCATTGAGTGACCGATACTATTGAAGTTAGTACATTCTCAGGGCCGATGGCAAGACGAGTATTTTAATATAAAAAACTCATTTTTTTTTCACTTTTATTGAAATAGAACATTATAGAATTCGGCCAGCGAATTGTCTTTGACTGATACTGCAAACTTTGATTTTGGGATTATGAAATCTTTTATTAGATTGCCTGCTGTGCGTATTTTCATAGGTTAGGTATGCCATTTAATATATTCTTTTGGTGAATCTTCTTCACGTAAAAGACTGTTAGTTGCTCCTGTATCAACCAGGGGTCTTATATTTGTGTTTCGTTTACCGAAAATTTGTCTCAGTTTCTGAATGCTTGGGTATTAAATTTTTTCAACATACAGTAGAATCCGCTTAAGACGCTCTTCAAGGGACCGACAGAAAATAGCGTCTTAAGCGGGATAGCGTGAAGAGCTAAAAATTTTACATCCAGTTAAAAATATGGTTATTTTATAAAAACAGTTGAAATTATACCTGTATTATGCTAGTTTTCCTTTCATCCCTTGTACTAACCATTGCACGCAATCAAATTGTACCGAATGGTTGTTTTTGGAAAAAAATTAAAATGTAAGAAAATACAAATTTTACGAAGTGTATCGTTTAGCTGTGTGAGCGTATTAAACGGGAAATAGAGCGTATTTTTTTTCATACGAATTCTTATCAAAATGAAGGGACCGGACAAAAACAGCGTTAAAAGCGGGATAGCGTCTTAAGCGTGAGCGTCTTAAGCGGATTCTACTGTAATTAGTTTTAGGTGCACGTCTGATTTGAGATGATGTAGGATCATATCTTTGAGGATACTGTCGATAATTGTTTAAGTCGTAGTTATTATAACTGTTTTTAGGTACATAAGGTTTTGGTTGCCAATTATTGTTGTTATTATATTTGTTATTATGATTATTTTTAAATCTTCGGTTGTACGCTTGGCTGAAGACTAAAAATGTAAGTGATAAGTGGCCAGTTTATATAGGTCAAAAGTGCTGACGCAAGAATTCTGTGCTCTGTGGCATTCTTTGTTACGCATTTCACCAGAAGGGCAAGAGTGCTGGATGTTTATATTTCTATGCTGCTGTTTATGTTTATGTTACGCCGAGTGGCATCGCTTTACAACTATGTATTTATCATGCATGGTTTTTGTTTATGAAGCATATTCACTATTAAATTGGAAGTCAAGTTTTGGTACAATATCGATTTGTAGGGGCTCAAAAGTGGGCTCTGATATAACATATGTACATATAAGTACGTATTTTATGTGATTATCAAATAATCGTTTTTTCTGGTTTCCTATATTCAAGAGTTATGGGCACCGTAGCGCAAGTGTTTAGTGCGTCGAACCACTGAGCCAGCGGTCTTGGGTTCGAATCCCGCCGCAAACACCTAAAAGTTTTTCACAGTGCCCACCTCTTTCGAATGTCTGACAAGCATCAAAGAGTATCATTTGTCACGATTGAGCTTCTCAACTCGCCGTTCGGAGTCGGCAAAAAAACTGTAGGTCCCTTCCATTCGTGCAAAAATATAACACGCACACACTAATGGTTGCGAGAAGCAGGCCCAGGTTCACCTTGAGCTGTAGCGTCAACTAAGTAAGTATATTCAAGAGTTGTACTTAATGTTCGCAGTTAAAGTAATATGTAAACGCCAAAGATATATATATATGCTTACCCCAGCATGGAGGTCATCTATTGGTGTTGATCGTGGTGTCATTGGTAAGGTTTGTCTGAGATCACTAACTATTTATTAATTTTAAAATTAAACAACGCCTATCTACCCCTACTACATACAATATAGTACATATGTATTTGTGAATGGAAATAAAAGATAAAACTTATTATGTAGGTACTGATTTTTAACCTTAAGGTTACTTAATACCTACCGATGCATAAGGCTACAAAAAAAATTGTACATCCAGTTCTTCCTCTCAATCTTCATCCGCATGCTGATGAAGCAGAAACACAACTAAAGTCTCTAGCGCATATCAGCAAAATCATCCCCCTACTCTACTTGCATAAAGAGAATCCCATCAATGCGCGTATGGGATCAGAGGTGGGAATGGGAATAATAAAAATTAAAGAGTAAGCGATAGCGATGGTTGCACCGAAGAGAAGAGCATATTATCTACACGAACAACCCTCTCGCAACAGAATGACGATCAATGACAATGGTTTATCCAGTGATGTCAAATTGCTTTGATCAGTTATCCCAAATTTTAATACCAAAATCCCATAATATCCCATTCAATTAACCGAAAAATCCCTTTCAAGAAAACAGTTCAATGTTTGCCCTAAAATTAAATTTTATTAATTAAGTCAGTTGTCTCTTAAACAAACCTAATTCATTATGGATTTTTAAGTATTGAAACAAAAATAACAAAACTAATTATAACAACAAAAAAAAATATATTGTCTGGTTTGGCTATACACTAGAAAAAAAGGTCCACTACTCGTCGTCGGGCCGGATATGGTTGGGGTCAGATACCTCCGGTATTTCCTTGGACCTTGTTGCAAGAGTTGATAGAGCGCGGCAACACTTCTAGTGTTGTAAAGGAAAACAACCAACGAAATGTACAGAATAACACACGACAACACTTTTCTTTATGTAATTGAGGCTTCTTTATTAAGTTAAAAATAATTCGGTTACAATGTGTATGTCCTGCCAGAAGGGCGGAGGAATCAAACTTAAAACTTGACATGTAATTCGAACTACTATTTGTAGGCAAAATTTGCTGACGCCGCTACTGTATGTTGCTTGTGCATAAACCGCTTATGATGCGTCTGGTTTCTTAGCATGTCAATGTTCCGTTGCATTCATGACCTTAATAAAAAAAAATGTTTTTCTTTATCCATAAACCATAACATGTCCCCTTTTCAGACACATCTAAGGATATTTTATCCTGAGATTGGATTCAGGTGTCCTTCATTCAGCGACCTCCGCTGATGTAGATTGCTCTGTTGTATTTGCAACACATAACCTTACTTCAGGGTTAAGTCTGTTCTTTCTGTTGAAGCATTCACACTCTGTTTTTGTTGATAGTTAGGTACTTGTTACTTATGGTTAAGATTACAATTCCGTTTGTTACAATTTTTGGGAGAGTGATTTGTTAAAATATTTAATAAGCAACAACGTTTAACTTTAATTTCATTTATTATATTCAGTTGAATTCATTAATAATTACTTAATATAAAGTATTCTATATTAGAGAACTTGACTAGGTAGAGTTTGGCACAGAACTGAACTTACTTACAATATAGGTATGTATGTATAACTGAATTGGTGCGTAAGACAGAAAAAGTATAATCTCACATACACAGTGAGTCAATCACAAGCTGTTGGTTTACATAATTTAACATGATTGATTCATATACGTCAAAGGTTTCTTTTGTAACTGTTGGGACATGAATTTTAAGATGATACAGTGCACTCGGGAAAACGTCAACTAATTAAAACCGCGGGTGTTGACGTTTAAAAAATTGTTGACGTTTACGAATGTAAAATTTTTAAATAAAAAACATCTGCTTTTAAAACATAGAACACAACTAGAACCAAAAGAATACATTTTAAATGAGATCATATTTTTAATTGTACATGCACACATATGCATTTAAAAAAAATCGGTTATTTTTTTCTGCTGTTTTTTTCTTTCCAACACTTGGAAGAGAGCCTTCTCTCTCAAACGTCATAATACATTTAAGTCATTTTGCTCAACATTCTCGCATTGAGCCCAATCCAAAGCCCTGCTTAATATTTCGACGGCTTCGCTTGGTTTTATTGTCTGCACATTTGTATCTAAATCGTTCTCCTCATCATCGAGCACTTCTAACTCCTCAATTTCACACGAATTAGAAACATTATCCGGCAAAATATCTCCATTCCACTCCTGAATGTATGATACTGTATAGTCAACCTAAAGAAAAAAATTAAAAATGACCTGTCGTGTTGTTGAAACAATTGTAAAAATCGACAAACCTGAGGGTTTAGTTCATTAAGCAGATCAACTGCAAGCTCCATTTGTTGCTGAACTTCTGAGTTCATATTTTCTCTCAGTATGCTTAACGGAATATCTTCCTCCGGATCTGTCTCATTTTCCGTGAAACGTAAAACATTTTGCCAGCATTTTACCATTGTATCTTTGCTTACTTTATTCCATGCGGGTTCTAGAATTGTAATAGCATCCCTTAATGTAACACTTTTCATTGACTCTACTAGATCTAAATTTTTTGCCGCTACCATGGCTAAGAGGCTGTTTCTGTAGTACAGCTTCGTTATTTTGATTGATCCATTGGTTGGATAAGTGGGGTAACATTTGGAGGAAAAAACATTGCAATTATGTTTCCATCTTCGGTTTTAAGCTCCATTTCACTTGGATGAGACGGAGCATTGTCGATTAGGAGGAGCGCTTTAACTGGCAAGTTCTTTTTTAAAAGAAAATCTGTTACCTAAAATTAGAAAATCTTAGCTACTGAAAATGATATTTTCTCTGCAGCACAAAAATATTAACCTGCGGCACAAATGATTTGTGAAACCAATCGCTAAAAATGGCTGATGTCATCCATGAGAACTTTTGTACTCAGTAGGGCAGTTGAAATTTTTGAAAACTCGTGGATTTTTTGCCTTCCCAATCACCAACAATTTAAGTTTATGACTTCCGGAAGCATTAGCACAACATAAAAAAGTGACTCGTTGTTTTTCAGTTTTTACGCCCGGAGCAGTCTTTTCGGTACTTGATACGTAAGACTTTTCTGGCAAAATTTTCCAAAACAATCCAGATTCAGCAGCATTGTATAGCTGATCATGGGATAGACCCATTTCTTCAATTTTTTGCTTCAGCTTGACTTTAAATGGTTCGACAAGCGAAAGTTTCGAAGATAGCTTTTCCCCAGTTATTTTAAGCAGACGAACTCCAAATCTTTTTTTAAATCCCTGCAACCATCCATCACTTGCGTTGAACGAGCATTCTTTTTCTTTCAGTTGTAGATGGATCTCTTTAGCTTTTTCTTTGAGCGCTAATGCATTTACCGGATAATTCCTTTCTCTCTGCTTAACAAACCACTGGTACAGACGTTTCTCCATTTTCGGCAACTCTGATGCTCTTAATGTCTTTCTTTTTCCCGGACCGGAAAGTGTGTTATTAACACAGTCCAAAATCTTCTTTTTTTTCATTTTTATCTTGCTAATTGTTGACTTTGTTACACCATATTGCTTCGCTAAAGCTACCGCACTTGTACCCTTTCCTAATAAGTCCAAAATATTTGCCTTTTCTTGTAATTTTAGCACTTTCGGTTTTTTTGAGCTCATTTTGGTAATGTGATACTTGCGAGAACAAAAAAGCAACTGAACATAAATAAGAAGATAATACGTGCAGTAGCAACTACTTTTCTACTCTACTTATAAGGGGAATCACCAATTTCAGAAATGATTTCATAAAATAAATGTGTGTGTGTACAAATTTGTGTATTTTAACTGCTGCTAAATTCAAAATTTTGTTTTATTCAGAGTTGACGTTTTAGAGCTTTGTGGTTGGGTTGACGTTTTAGAGTAGGCAATGTAAAAAGAAGAGGGTTGACGTTTTGGGCTGTTGACGTAAACGAGCGTTGACGTTTTCCCGAGTGCACTGTAGTACGGTTTTTAGTGAGTGCTTTCATCTCTAACCTTTTCGATAATTCCACGTTGTTTTCTTAATTTGATTCTATTGCAAGTATATTATTGTGTTCAGATTCTCTTGGCTCGTTTAGTAAGTCAGAATACGCGGATGCAAAATTCCAGATTGAATAAATAAAAGACTGTCAATTATTTGTTCTATCTCAAGATCAAGTCGCATAACCTTATGATATTTCGGTGCAGGGAAATAACTTCACGGGCAATAACTTCACATGGGAAATAACTTCACCTCTAGTGGGAAATAAATGCACATTTTTGATGTGAAGTTATTTCTCACTTATTCTTAATTTATTTTCTGTTAGACCGTATCATTCCAAGGAGTGACTTTATTCCTCAAGGGTTCTTTGGTTTAATGCTTTCTACGTTCCCTGGATCGGGTTTGACTCCTTCGTCGGTGATTACATGCCCTAAGTATGAAACTTCCTTCCTAAGGCACTCGCACTTATCAGGCTGAAATTTGAGGTTTGCCTTTCGCAATTACTCGAAAACTTCCACTAATTTTTCATTATGCTCCTGTATTCTTTCCGTATACACTATACGATGATGTCGTCTAAGTAGGCGAAACATCTGATTTCCTGCAGACCTGCCAGAACTGTATTCATCAATCTTTGATAACAGGCCGGACACTTTTTTTTAAGTCTAACGGCATTCTTGTATACTCAAAATTGCCATATGGAGTACTGAATGCTGTTTTTTCGATATCCTCTTCGTCCATTGGGATTTGGTGAAAGCCAGACGTTAAGTCCAGGTGCCCTACCCTCTATTTCGTGCCGAAAGTCAATCCTATTCGAAATTGCTTTTCGTTTCGCTTTTGAATTGGTACTCTGTAACACTTTCGAAATGTAAAAAATACTACCAGATGCTTTTTCCACTTACGGATTTTTTTTGTCGAGTCTCGATATATTTCTTATGAGATATGTCAAATAAATAAACCGGGAAAAAATACAAGTGAACGTCGAAAAAGGAATAATATTGTTATGAATTTTAAAGGAAGAATTTAATATAATAAAAAAGGAAAATTTATTCTGTTGCACTTTGGATGGACGGAGAAACAAGTGAAGAAGGGATATACGGGACAAATCAAATATTATTGAATAAAAATATAAAAGGTAAAACTCGGTTGGTACCAAGGATTCATATCACCATTACTTATCATTTATTATATTACTTTTGTTCAGAACTTTCGAAGGATGCTTTTTTGTATGTTTTGAATTGCATACGAGATGAATTTCCTTCTCCTTTGGGGTTCACTGGAGTTCCTCTAAATTTAAAATACCCGATGATGTGAAATGACCGTCTTTCACCGTGCTTTCTCTTAAGTAGAGAGAAGAGTGAGACTCGGGAGAATAAATCAAAGACGTTTATATTGTTTAATATAATTGTTATTGCTATATTGGGCCCGCTGTCTTAGTGCTTGGCTGCGACCCTTTTATTATAATGGTTGATAATCTTTTGATAGTACTTGATATTATATTTTTTATATTTATCTAGGGCCCGCTGTCTTGATGCTTATGGCTGCGACCTTTCGATATTAGTCTTGATAATATTCTGATTTATCCTTTCCTTCCTTTGCCTTTTTATATTAAAATCCATTATTGATTTCCATCCCCACCACTCATCATATACACTTGCTTAATTGTTATTTCCATATGGAAATGCGTTTTCATCGAATCTTGCCTTTTTTGCATAATTAACATAAACAGTCAAAAGTCGTTCACCCAGCAGTACTGTCTTGCATTGCATTGCATCACATCGTTTGCTTTGAGTTGCTTTGCTTGCCATTGACCCATGTTTACTCTAGCCATTGCACATAGGGGTATTTGCCTCGAAAACCCGATCAAAAATGTTTTTTGGTCCTAATGAAGTGATAATTGTCTGAAACAACTTTAAAAGTATGACTAAGCTTATTTTAGTCACTTTAAGGTAAAATTAAATTTTAAGCTTAAAATCTCTTAATTTTTCCTACGTGCAAGACGGTTTATTGAGCAAACAGCTCTGAAGATGAGCCAGTTTAGCTTCAAAATCATTCTCTTTACACTCATTCATAGCACCATATAACTGTCTTTTAGATATAACTAGCTGGCCCGTGCTCGCTTTGCTTCGCCTGCCTACCACATTTATGGGATGTAGTTGATGGAATTTTGATTTACTTTGCTGTCTTAATAGACCAAGAGCCCGCAGTAATTTTCAGTTGTAAATAGTAACCAAAAGAGTCACTGTTACTCTTATCACGATTCCTCCGATAAATCCGAACATGAAGAGGAATATAGGGTGTCCCAGTTTAGAGGTAGATATAATCCGTTAACTGTAAATTCCTGCAGATTAGCGAACAAAAAGTCGTATGACAGTGGGGTATATTTTCAGCCCGTCGAAGTAAGGGATCTCCGATTCGGTGGTAGGACCACTTTAAATGATATTACTTCTGAACTACTACAGATACAAAAACAATTTCTTTAATTTCGGAGAGCATTTTTCTCAAAACGTTTACTCCATAAAAAGCTCTTTTTTTACTTCACTTTTATCTTTGGCGAATTCTCTAAAAATTATGTTAAATAAATTTTTCACGTACGGCAAACAAAGGTGGTAGTAAAAGCCATTTTTCGTCAGATAAAAATGATAAAAACTATGCAAAACAATACATATTTCATATTGAAAGCCGGAATTTTTTCTTTCGGGTCCATGGTAGCAAAATAATCCCATATGGACCATTTTGTTGGCCACTTGGTGTATCAATTTGATGTAATCGAGCATTTCATTTTAATTTTGCATTTCGACTTATTCGCCCAATATCAGGCCGATTTGATCGCTAACTAATTTTCGCTGAGAAATTGACTATATTCTGCTTTGAAATATAATTGCCAATGCCAACTAAATGATAAAAGATAAAACAGAACAGATAAAGAAGAAGAACCCTGCAAAAAAAAGATTAGAACTCAATTCCAATCCAACTCAATAACCTTAAAATTGCACTCAAGTATAACACACGAAATACAATTACACGAATACGACACACCCCTCTACAAAACTTTACCAGCTGCATTACTCAACTAACTTTTGTAGTGTATACACACATACATGAACATAATGTAAACAAAACAGAAAGAAAAAAATACGCACCAACAAAACCTTTGCGCTTGAGCGCTGACCAGTGTCCCCACTTAATTTTTTCCAAATTGTAGTGAACAGCTCCAAAAATCGTAGTGTTTCACACTAAATCGTAGTGTGTCACAGTAAATCGAACTACACTACCCCCCTTTCACTAACACACACCCCAACCCTTTCTTCTTAGCACAATTCTAGAGGGGATCACAACGGGCCCGATCCGTGGCCTACGTGAAGAGGAGTGATCCTCACCCTCACAAATCAACCAACCAAATCGAAGTGATAATGCGAACATATTGATTGGAACATTATATTGGAAAAAGCATAGTAATATGAAGTACTTACATGCATATGTATGATTATAATTATGAAAGCACTATTAAAAACGTAATTACTTGAAAGAATCGCTTCATGGTGATTTTGGATAAAACATAGGAAATTATGTTAGGTGCTGCAAACGTTACCAACCAGTTACCCCCAGACAATGCAATACGCAAATAACAAAAACCGTTTTAAGTACATTGTTGCGCTTGCGGCGCGGGTTCGACTTTTGACATTTCTACAAAATATTTCATTGTACTGTAAAGAGAAATGCAGCTGAACGTTATTGTGAAATGGCTGCATTCAGATCATTCAGTCCAAAATTTTGAATCGTTAAATCATTTTAACAAGAATTATTGCATTATCTTCAGAGCTATCATATTTTTTCTCAAATTGTAGTGTTTAGGAATTTTTCGTAGTGGCGTAGTGAAAAAGTTGAAAAGTAGAAAAAGTGTAGTGAAACACTTCAATTGTAGTGAAAGTGGGGACGCTGGCGCTGACGCTGAGCAGAGCAGCCACATACACAAATCCATTCCACTCAGACTTAACGCGTATTTATAGGAAAAATGAGAAACACAAATTACGAAGAGAGATCGAAAGGAAACCAGAAGAAGAAAACACCACTGAGATTGGTTTCAGAACAGTGATCAATTGAAAAATTAATTAAAAAAGGCATTTTACAAAGATGTTATTAATATTGCTCAGCTTGTAGAGCACATAGAAATATAATAATAATAATAATAATGAATTTCAATAAAATAGACGAAGGAGACGTTTACCTTTTTTAGGTTCAAAGTCTAATAAATTATTTTTTGTTATTGGGGTGTTCAATTACAGTGTGGGTTTTTTGTGACGGTGACTTTTAGTACGTGCCGCAGTGCATTAGGTTTCAATTCGGAAAAATGATATGAACATGCATTTGTTATGTTTGACTGGTTAGAATGGAAATTGATATAGCTTGGTGTGAATTTAAGGTAGTGTATTGGGCTTATGCGGTGGATTATTACTGTAGTATCCAACAACAACAACAACAACAATGTTATACTGACAACCATCAGAGAGCAGTCAGTCTATACCCAGCAGTCGCTCCGTGAATATCACTTTTGCCTAATAGCTAGTATTAGCATGGACATATTATATCTTTATAATTATAACATTTGAATTACATTTAATAAATACCGAATTAATTATAACGTTTATAACAATTGGCGAAGAGGTTATTTTGCATGAACGGTTTTTTTTTGTTGGCATTAAAAAAGTGATCGGTTTATTTAATATCGCATTAAGAAATGGAGGCGATGCTGGAATCATTTTCGCAATTGCTTAATAGTCAACAACAGTGGATGAACGGTATATTGGCTGATCAAAAGGAAATTATGGATAAATTTTCCGCAGGTACAGCCACGAAAAAGGAACCAGCTACGTCAATTCCAGTGCCTCATATTCCCGTTTTTCCACCGTTTGACAAAAGGAAACAATCCTGGAAATCGTTTGTTGATCAATTAAACCAACATTTTAATGCTTATAATGTCGTCCAAGACGAACAGAAAAAAGCATTTTTCTTATCTTGGTCAGGCCCAGAGCTGTATGAGCTCATACGAAATTTGTTCGCTGACAAAAAAGTAGAGGATGAAACGTTTGCGGTACTCATTGCCAAACTTACCGTACATTTCGCTGATAAAACGCATGTGCTTGCTGCCCGCTATGGTTTTTTTCAAATGCGCATGAAAGGGAGCCAAACGTATGCAGAGTGGGTAGCGGATTTGCGTGGAGCTGCGCGAATTAAATAAAAACTCAAGAGTAATTTTTAAAATATACTTATTTTTATTATTTACTCAGATCTTAGTTTCTTATTTTTAATACTAAATTTAACATCGGACACTGCCTTTAGTGGAGCTGTCTCGATGTGCACTTTAGGAGTCCTTCGCTTGAACTGCCTTTACAATATTTCTAATGTCAAAAGAAAAGGTTGGAAATCCTGCATATTTCCTATCTCAACATACCTAAGCGATATCGACTATTTGTATTTGACCAATGAGTCGATAACGCTTGTGATTGCATTTTTCAGAGATTAACCCAAAAATGCATTCTTTGTTTTTATTTCATCCTTTGCTTTGTTTACGCTATGCTGTTGTCTACTTTTTATTATTTGACCCAAAGTGATAACAACAGTGTTTTATGATGGGTTAGAGTAATGGTGTAAACAAAGCGAAGCATGTCTGAAAGAATAATAAAAACAAGAGATAATTTGGAAGTATCAATATTAAAAGAAAACGAAGTATGATTTTTTTTTTTTTTTTTTTTTTTTTTTTCCATCACAGAGCACACAGAACACTACGTTCTCTAGTGTATACTCTCAGTATCGCTTAACACAACTGTTGTTTGTTGCGCGACTAAGGATCATCTACCGATTTTCAATCTTATAGACTACTTCAAGTAAAACAATATTAAGTTAATCAAAAACCAATGAAAAAACGCGTTTTCTAAATTCTGCTCGTGATAAGCAAAAATCAACTTCATTGCACAGTTCATTGTAAGCGCTTATGCACCTTGTAATAGGCTCATTATAACCATAATTGGTTCTATGCCTTTCTGGGAAAAACAAGCTTCTAACCCGCAGAGACCTTTGGGGAGCATATATATTTAATAGAAAAACCAATTCTGGTGAAATAATATGAAAATTAATAATATCGCGAATAAACATGATGGAAGTTGCGTTGCGTCTGAAACTTAAGGTTTGCAAACCAATTAATTGGCACCTTCTATCATAATTAGGAAGCACATCAAACATATTTAATTTACGAACCGCATATCTCGTGAAGTTTTTTTGAACTCTTTCCAATCTGAGTTCGTGAATAGCATATGGTGAATTCCAAATGATGGATGAATATTCTAAATAAGGTCTGACCAACGAGCAGTAGATAACTTTAAGGCTATGTACATCTCGAAAGTATTTACTATTACGCTTTAGAAAGCCCAACAAAGAGTTAGACTTGGCAATGGCATAATCATAATGCAAGATAAAGTTTAGTTTATTATCAAACATGACCCCTAGATCCTTCACTTCATCCAATCGTTGAAGTCGAAGATCGTTTATACAGTAATTATGAAAAAGTGGAATGGCAATTCGATAAGCCGAAAAAATTTTACATTTTGAAATATTAAGTTCCAGGGCATTATGATTACACCATTCCGATAATCTATTAATGTCTGATTGCAAACGAATACAATCAGTAATATTATTTACACGAGAAAATAATTTTAAATCATCCGCGAATGTCAAAACCTTACAGAATTTAAATATTTCGTGAACATCATTGATAAATAAAATAAATAGCAACGGGCCCAAATGACTACCTTGTGGAACGCCCGACGTTACTTTAATTACACGGGAAGTCCAACCATCGACCTTTACCATTTGCCTTCTATTAGTTAAGTAATTAAAGAACCATTTTAGCATTGAGGAATGAAAACCCAACGATTCAAGTTTGGCTAAAAGTAGGGTATGATGCACCCTATCAAAGGCTTTGGTGAAGTCTGTGTAGAGTACATCAACTTGTAAACGTTGCTCAAAACTGTCAAAAATATAATTACATAACAAAGCTAAGTTAGTGGTACATGATCTACCACGAACGAAGCCATGTTGATTATTTGAAATAATCTCTTTTACTGCGAAAAAGAGTTTTTCCTTAACAATACTCTCAAATAATTTGGGTATTGCCGAAAGCTTGGATATAGGTCGATAGTTTTCAACTTTTTGCCTTAGACCACCTTTGAAAATAGGAATTATAAAAGAATACTTCCAATCATTAAGGAAATCACCAGACACAAGTGACTGGTTGAAAATAATTTTAAGAGGATGAAAAACGGATAATAAACATATTTTTAATATTACCGCGGGTATACCATCAGGGCCTGGGTTGCTATTAAAATTTAATTTTTTAAGCGCGATAATTACATCATCATCCGAGAATTGCAATACACCAATGTCCAAAACATCAGGAATCATAGCGTAATGATTATCATTTAATTGCACCCGTGAATCATTGTATACTGACTCAAAAAAGTCAGCAAATAAGTCACAAGTGCTTTTCAAATCCGTTGAACTCACATTTCCGAATTGAATTACCTTAGGTAAACCTGAGGTATTTCTTTTCGAATTAATGTAATTCCAAAAAGATTTGCTATTACGTTTTACCGACGACTCAACTGACAAGATGTATTGCTTGTACAAAAATCGACTTAAAAACTCATATTCTTTTCTGAATCTCAAAAAAAGTTCACGATTAGAATTAGTTTTATCAGATAAGTAGCGCGAATAAGCTTTTCTTTTTACATTACGTAAATTAACCAATCTTTTATTTGACCAAGGAATTTTAAACCTTTTATTATGACGCGTTTTAGGTACATATAATTCAAAACCAGAATTAATTTTATCTAAAAATATGTCATAATTACCTTTAAGATTGGGGGATTTTAGCAGTTCATCCCAATCAAAACCGTTTAAATAATCCTGCAGAGCAACGAAATTAGTTTTAGAAAAATTATAAGATAACGCGGAATTTATATAATTACTTTTAGGATAATCAAGAAAATTAAGCTCTAAAAGTAAGGCTTTGTGATGAATTTTATTGGAATCAATAAGATCCAAGGCCTCAGAAATTTTGAAATTAATTTCATTATTTACAAAAATTAGATCCAAAATCCTGTTTAAAGAATTCCGGATAAAGTTTATTTGAAACAAGTCCAAAGAGAGAAGACCATCGATGACTATTTGCTCCCACTCATGGGTGACGTTAAATGGCATTAAATTCTTATCACCATCCACATTTCTCCAAGTTACATCACCAATATTAAAGTCACCCAATACACAAGGCAATTGAGTGGCTTTAAGGCGAGCAACAACACTACTAATATTACCAATATGTTTTTCATACACATTGGCAACACTGTTTGGAGGAACGTAGGAGACAAAAACAAACAGCTGATAACGCACGTCATGGATAAAATCAATGCACACACACATCTGTTCAACATTAACCGATCGATGCTCCAATGCAATTTGCCTACTTTGAAAAAGAGATGAGACAGCTATTAAAACTCCCCCACCTCTTTCGCTGCTTGTTCGGCAGCGGTCATTTCGGTAAACCACATACGCTGAATCGAAGATCTCTGCCGAAAAAATGCGTGGGTGCAGCCATGTCTCCGTTAAAACAATAATATCATATTGGTGGTCAGAGAGAGCAACGAAAATTTCTTTTGTTTTTGTTCTCATACCACCAATATTTTGGTAATAAATGGAATAATCTTTTACAACGGAGGTGCTTTGCCGTCGCAGATGATCAATGTTTATGTTTTGATTTCTGCGACGGGCAAAGCAACTCCGTTTTTTGGTATGAATTTTTTAACGCGAATTCCCGTCGGCCAAATTGAAGAATTTAATGCGCGCTCGTAGAACTCTGTCGGTAATTTAATTTTAAAATTAATATAATGCAGTTTAGTTAAGTCAGCGGTCGACTTAACTAACTTAAAACAAGAAATACTATCGCTCGATACGTTCATTTTACTAGAAACATAATCCACCAGTGCATTTTCCGACGTACTCACGTTAAAACCGGCAGCATGCAGTTCCATTAGAGGAGTAGCAACTAAATTAAGTGCAGAAGTATCCTCGCCAATTATTGGCGAGTTCTTTTTTGCACGTTTTTTATTTTTCCGCGATTTTTTACGCGACACTTTGCAAAATGTTTCCATGCCTACGGAGGCATTTTCGGTATCAAAAGCCTGCGACGCCGGCGGCTCCGCACTATTACAAGTGGAGGCAACAATTTTTGGCAAACCGGTGTCAACAAAAACACAATTTTCAACCGACGGTAACTCCGCGGCACTGGTTTTCTGCGTGGAATTATGTTTCAATTCGCGAATTTCGGATTTCATTAAACTCAGTTCATTCGTTAATGCACTGAGCTTAGAAATTAATCCCAACAATGGCATTTTATTGCAAATAATGCACTTGAAGCAAAGCCCTTCATTGGACTTCATGAGCTGGAGGGCCGCTTCTGAAAGCTTCACACAATGTATGTGGAACTTCCTGGAGCAAATCCCACCGCAGCTCACGAAATCGCCAGACAAAATGCCAGAATTGCACTCTCCACAACTATCAACCATTGCAAGGAATTATTAATTAATAATAATAAAATAATTAAAATAAAATAAAATATGTCGGTAAACAATATTGCGGTAATTAAAATTCTTAAGCGATGAACAAGCGTGTTCGCGGGGCAAAGCTTTCGGTAGAACTAAATATTGCCTACTTGGACCACATATTTTGTTTATTAACGTATTCACACGGAAATGGGCCTTATCACTTATTATGATTTCTCCATGCAAAATTAGGGTTAAAAAGGTAATTGATTTAGAGATAAACACGAATATATATCCAAAACAATTTTACCACATCTGATTTTAAGATAATTTGGAGGTAGCAATATTAGGAGAAAGCGAAGTATGGTTTTAAGGCCAATATTTAACTCTTCCTTCCTTAGATTGAATTTTCTCCGGAAAATTATTATGACTTGTAGGTTCCCTTTCTATTTTTTCTTTCTCTTCTCTTAAGTTAGTAATTTTAATTTTAATTTTACCAGTTCTTCTGACATTCTTACATATTACAATCCCTATAATACTTAAAATAATAAGAATTATTGACATGAATGTTCCAGAGATTAAAAATGTTTGCATTCTGTGGTAATGCACTAATTCTAGAGTATGCCTGTTTTCAATTTCTTGTAATTTCTAAATTATTTTATATTATATAAATTTTGTAAATACAGTATTAGTTGTGGCATTTTCATTGAATATTTCTTCATAATAATATTGAAATGTGTAATTAGTTTCTTTAATCTTAATTATAGCGTCATAGATTTTAATATTACAATTTTGAATGTTTACAATAAAATTTCCAGTCAGAGTTAAATTTCTAGAGTCACAATTGTTTTGTATGGTTGTATTTTTAGCATTTTTAACAATATAAGTTCTTTCGTTCAGATTAATAATTTCAAAATTACTATTAATTCTCATAAAACAATTTTGCTTACTTATACGATCATTATATTTATACTATTTTTCTTTGTATATAATTATAACTAAGGGTTCTAAATCGAAAATTAGGTTCATGTTTATGCCTTACATGTTTATAATTTTTTATATAACCAAATGGCCTTGTTTCTGTATAATCTTCCTTGTCTTGATTCCTTCTGTTTATCGCCTTTGTTTTGTTATCTCTTAGTCTGATTACCAGGGTTCGGATTTTGTTGACCAAACAAAGTCAAAAAAGGCAAAATAATACCGCAGAAAAAGGTAAAAAAAGGCATTTAATAATAAAGGTTTTTATGCATTATTATTTACATTGTAACACAAAACATTTTGAAGTTCTCTGGTATGTAACAATCGCCTGTGAATATCACTGAGGAAAGCCTTCAATGAAATAAAGGATCTTGCAACATGGGCAGAGCCTAGTGGATCCAAGATAAGAGATTTCACATCCTTGACTTTAATATTTGAGTCCAATTTAGAGTTTGCGGCGCCATTTCGTTAATTTGCTGAAAAAACCGAGTACAATTTTTTCATCCCATCTTCAGCTACTGGCCCTTTAGCTTGTTGTAATTTCTTCTCGAGTCCGTTCAAAGTCTTTAACACCTCTTCTTCTAAATAAAACGCGGTGCACTAACATCAACTAACAATAACAACATCAACAACAATAACTACAACTATACTAGGAGTCACCTGCAATTTGTAAACTCTTAAATATGCGGTCTTTCGGGTCAACTAAAAATCTTTTCCAATTTCACCACAAACTCTGTCTTGGGGCATTTTCACTTTCAATGACAAGCCACAAAATATTTTGGGAGCAGCACGGATTTAGGCACACGCAATATTCAATAGACCAGCACTATGACCAGTATAATGTCACATAATATGAATCTAGAATCTAGACGCAAAGGCGCACAGTTACGAAAAAAATACTTCCCAGATGTCTAACGGTTTTTGTCAGATGAAACTGCGGCGAATGCCTGAGATTGCACTTACGGCACAAGAAGAAGCGCATGTATATTGAGTTGATAAAAATGTATTTAGGGTTGTATTTGTAAAAAGCGTATCTAGTACGTGTATAATAAAACAATTATTTAATATTAAATAGTAAGTCTTTATTTTTTATTTATAAACAATTCCGTCTGTCCCCGTTGGCTGCTCTATCTGATCTACTTGCTCTAATTGTTTACCACTTCTCACAACTATCTAAATGGCATCTCCATCAACAGGGTATGTTCAGTGGTACTAAAACATTAGCATGTATGTTACACGCTTTTCCTTTTATAAATTAAAACAAAATAAAAACATTAACCAAAGCTTAACTAGTTTTATGAACCAAATAAAAATCAAATTCATGTGTTAGTATCTGTTAGCTATGTATAATATGCCCAGTCGCCATAGCGAGCAAGCGGACGAGAAATGCGCGAACTACGGCGTGGTTGACCACCAACAGGCCCATCTTCATTACCCGACCGCGACCTCAAGTCCACTTCGTCCATGATGACGCTGTCCCTACTGTCCTCGGCATTACGATAACAAGATACACCAGATGATTCTGTTTCCCCAAATTCCATAACTGGGGCCTCATTACCATCAGTGGGGTCGCTTTTCTCAACTTGGACTTTTGGGACAGCCCCACCATTTCTGCAACTATAGGTATCATCTGTAGTCTCAAACTCTTGATTTAAAGTGACAGCTAAATAACGACGATTACGTCTAAAGATCTGACCTGTTGAGGTCTCCAATACTAAGAATGAGTGGTCATTGACTCGACCAATAATTTTACCACCATTTTGAGTTTTTCTTAAAAATTACTTTTTGATCAATGTCAAGCTTGGACAAGAGGCGCGTCTGACGGTCATAATAAAACTTTTGCCGTTCACGTTTTTGAATTAACTTATCTTTGATCACTTGTTCCGGAAACTCTTCGCGTAGTAACAGTTTGTAACTTATTGGTGCCTTTGTTTTGATTCTACGCCCAAAGAATAATTGGGCTGGCGACATTGACATCGACGCTAAAGGAGAGGCATTGTACTCCAGCAACCGACTATCAAACTCATGTGAGCTGCCTTCATCCAAACACCTTTTCAGCAAGTTCTTTGCAATCGCGACACCTTTCTCAGCAAGCCCATTACTCTGCGGAAAACCTGGACTTGAGAACGTCAGTATTATGTTGGCCTTTTCAGCGAAGTGATGGAACTGTCGACAGTTAAAGGGACTGTTATCCGACCGAATTTCTGAGGGATATCCATATTTGACAAACACACTCTCCAAGAATCTGATAACCGTTGATATTGATTTATCCTTTAACTTGTCAGCTACCAGCCAATTCGAGTATGCATCCATAATTGCCAGGTAGTCCTTACCAGCCAACTCAAATATGTCAATACCAATCGACTGCCATGGATATTCCGGAATCTCATGTTGTTTAAGTGGCTCTCTTGGATTCGCACGAGTATATTTCTCACATATGAGACACTTTTTGACCGTAAGCTCTATATCATCTGCCATTTTGGGCCAGTAGAACAGATGTCGGGCTCTCAATAGTGATTTCTGAATACCCAAATGAGGTTCATGAACCATTGCCAGGATCTCTTCTCTGAGTGACTGAGGTATGACCAATTTATCTCTAAAAAACAATAATCCCTCCTCAAATTTTAGCTCATCCTTCATTTTCTGATATTGTTTGGCCTCGCCACACAACTTTTTGTATTCCGGCCAGCCAGTTTGCAAATATTTAACAATTGACATCAAAACACCATCACTCTGTGTTGCTCTTTCGTATATAGCCTGGTTCTGATCCGACATGCATACTCGTTTTCGGACCGTATGGTCCTCTTCTCCATTTTTAACAACAGCACGTGACAAGCAGTCGGCTACCGGAATTTGTTTCCCAGGCACATACTTAATTTCGATGAACGGATACTTTAGTAATCTTAAAAATAATCGCTGCAATCTCGGGGACACATCATCAATTTCTCTTTTCATCAGTATCTCAAGTGGTCGATGGTCAGATTGCACTACTACTTCTCGTCCATAAATAAAATAGTGGAATCTCTCACATGCGAACGTGACGGCCAGCAGCTCTTTTTCTATCTGCGCCCACTTTTGTTCGCTGCTAGTGAGGCTTCTAGATGCATATGCCACCGGTTGGTCTTCTTGCAACAACACTGACCCCAATCCATCTTTTGATGCATCTGTTTGTATCACTATTTGCAGTGCCGGGTCAAATATCCTTAATACGGGCCCTTCGGTCAGGTCCTTTTTTAAGTCGAGCACTTCTGCCTCATGATCGTTGCCCCATTGCCACTCAACATCCAATCGCATAAGTTCACGTAGTTTCGCAGTTCGCTGTGACAAATTCGACAAATACTGACTGACATATTTTAATATCCCGAGGAAGCGAGCAACATCTGATTTGCTTTCAGGCATTGGCATGGTCGTGATGGCGTCAAGATATTTTTGACTCGGCCTGACTTGCGATGCCGATATTTGTTGACCCATGAAACGAACTTCTGCCAATGCTAGTTGCAACTTTTCTTTATTAAATTGGACACCGTTGTCACGCGCAATCTGCAAAACCTTTCTCAGTATTCTATTATGTTCCTCCAATGTCCGGCCGGCTATAAAAATATCGTCAAAATAAATCTCCACCCCCGGAATGTCCCCAAACAGCTGCACCATTTTCCGCATGAATAGTTCCGGCGCATTATTCAATCCAAATGGAACTCGATTCCATCGATAACGTCCGAACGGAGTCATAAAGGTTGTTAGATCCGCACTTTGGTCATCCAATTCAAGATGCCAGAACCCGTTTTTGAGATCCATTACGGTGAAAACAGTCATTCCTGCTAACCTACCAATAATTGACTCCGCCGTTGGAATCAAAAAGTGCTCACGCCGAATGCATTCATTCAATGGTTTTGGGTCTAAGCATAATCTTAGCGTGCCGTTCGCTTTTTCAACGATTTGTAAATTATTGACTCAATCTGTCGGATAGTCTACCGGCGAGATGATTTTGAACTTTACCATCTCATGCAACTCCCGCTTCAGACGATGATGAAGGCTTTCTGGAATTCGCTTGCGATAACGCAACACTGGCACGGAATCAGGCTTTATGTTGATGTGGCACTTTCCGGGCAGCTTACCCAGACCATCAAACACATCCTTAAACTCCGTAATCAGCTCAGTAGCTGCTGATTGATTATTCACTGACATTGAGTTGATGCTTACATTTCGCTCGATTAAACCTAAGTCAGAGCACGCTGCCCTCCCCAATATCGGCTGTAAGTCATCATCCACCACCTCAAATAAGATTTTTCTTTTACTCTTTTGAGCCAAATCAAAACACGGCAATGTTATTTTACCAACTGTATTAATGCGATTATTATTATAATTCAGTAATTGTGTGTTAGAATTGCGAATCAAGTGATCAAATTTCATTCTTTTAATAAAATAAAGCGGAATGCAGCTAGTATCTGCCCCTGTGTCCAGCTTGAAACTAACCTTTACATTATTAAAAGTAATATCATGGCACCAAGGTTTATTTATTCTGTCAAAAGAATCAATATGTCTTACATTACTTATTACTAAATTACAGTCCCTATGCAGCCAATTACAAAATTTCGAATTACCTTCGTTAATACACCCTGATTGGGAACGCGAAACGTTTGTTGGTCGATCATCTCTCAAGGCTCCTCGGTTTGATGCCTCCTCACTTGATGTCACCGTATGAACCGCCTGAGTCTCGGTTGATCGGCAAACATTCGCGAAGTGACCCAACCGCTGACACTTGAAACATCTCGCTCCTTCTTTCAGTGCTGGGCAAAACTTCTCGTGGTTCCCGTTCACACTTCCACCGCAGCGTTTGCAATGTTTCTCGTATCCGCTTTTCTTTATAACAGGACGCTTCGTTTGGTTTCGAACCACGTCTATATTCTTTTGCGGCACATCCAGCAATTGCTTACTAATTGTTGCCAGCTCGGCCGCTTTACATCGATCAATCGTTTGCACCAATGTGTCGTCACGATTTTCCAATAGCTTTGCTTGCAAACATTTATCAGCCACCGACAACACAATGCGATCGCGCAGCATTCTTTCTGCGTAAGTCTTTTGACACCCAATGCAATTGAAGTCACAGTGACGCATCTGTAGCCGCAGCTGTGTTTCAAATTCACTAAATGGCTGACGATCTTTTTGCACAATGGAATTAAACTTAAACGTTTCCATCACTATATTTTTCTTTGGCAGACAAAATAACTCAAATCGACGTAAAACTTCTTTCAATGTGACTGTTTCTGTTTCGCCACTAAAAGGTTCTTCAAATAACGTATTGTATACGTCGATTCCTTTTTCCCCAATCAAATGAAGAAATGTGGCAATTTTAATAGTATCCACTTCTTTGTCGCGTCCAGCAGCAAGCATGTAAATGTTAAACTTTTGTTTCCACACCGGCCATTCTCTCCCGGCTTCCTCAAAATTCATTGGCGACGGTCCTTGTAAGTTCATTTGTGTCGCCATTTTATATGTATATTTCGTCACGAACAATCGAGAACACTAATTTCCTCGTTACTTGCTTTTGCACAATTTACTCAATTTTTCTTGCTTTTGCAGTTTTAATGGTTGTTTTACACCTGACACCATGTAAAAAGCGTATCTAGTACGTGTATAATAAAACAATTATTTAATATTAAATATTAAGTCTTTATTCTTTTATTTATAAACAATTCCGTCTGTCCCCGTTGGCTGCTCTATCTGATCTACCGTCAACTACCCTAACATTGACCGATTTTGAACTTTAAATGCAGATATAACACCCTTGTGAAGTATTATCGGCGTAAATACAATTGCAGGCTAGGGGAACAGTCGTTCTTTACCATTTCTGAAAAATTTACGAAGATGTTATTTTTTTTTTTAAAGTTATTAAGAAAACTATAGTGGTCAATGTTAGATCCCATTTGTGCCTAACATTGACCGCCCAATGTTCCTAACATTGACCACCGGCTAAATAATAAAAACACAGTAGTTTATCTGTTTATTTTTTTAAATTTACTATCGTTACTATAAAAAAAAATTAATTCAGTTAAATTAAATAATAAATACAGACGGCAGCACTTTATTTCACTTCATTTCATAACCGTATCATACAAAATATATAAAAATTAAAATATTATTAATAGGTAGATTAGGTACATAGTTAATTCATTGCATCTATCTGAATCCAGTCTAGTTTGTATCACATTATCACATTAAATAGTTATTTAGTAAAAATAAAAATAAAAAGAAAATTGTTTTTTAAGCTAATAAAGATCTTTGGAGCTAAGTAAGACTTGCTGGAAAAGGTCTTCGACTGACGAGTCATCGTCATAGTTGGAACCCACGAATTCAATTTGGAGTTCTTGGAGTGTATCAGTCTCAGTCGGTTCATTAGAAACATCGTCTGTATTTGAAACAACGAGATCCTGATCGATGATAGCAACATCGTGATCCACAGCCACAGTTCCAGAGGTTACAGGTGCCCCGTAGCCCTCTATATCCTCAAGCATAATTCCAAGTCCTGGCTGTGTTTTCACCTTTGTACGCCGTTTTCGGGCTGGTGATTCTCCAGAACCAAAACGCAGTTCTTTTAAAACTGTTACAACCGACTCAGCTACATTAGACCGTACTTCATCACTATTTATTTCTGTTGGATCCGGTAAACGTGAAATCACTTCGTTTGGATTGAAAGGCACTATACCACATTTCTTAAAACCTGATATAAGGTTTGGAGATCGATTTTGTTTGTTCAGGCTTTCTTCTATTAATTTTTTCAATAGTGCCGGAAATGCGTCTTTAGAGAGCGTTTGCGCCTTGTGAGCACGCTTGTCTTTCCACTCGTCCAAAATTCGACGCCAAACTTTTTTAAGCGGTCCAAAAAAGGCGACATCTAGCGGTTGACAAATATGGGTGGCGTTTGGTAACAAGCAAGCAAACCGTATATTGTTTTCCTGAGCAGCTGAAACGACGGCTGGGGAAAAGTGACTTGCCAAATTGTCTCCCAGAAGAACGATAGGACCGCTTAACCTCCTCGTCTGAGGAAGGAAATGGTTTAAGAACCAATCTTTAAATATGGTTCCGTCAAACCACCCCGACTTGCTCCGGTTGTATTTGGTTTTCGGAGGACCTCCCAATAACCATGACGCCCATAAATTTTCCGCCTTATAAACCACATATGGTGGAATGAGCTCCCCTGCCGCAGATCCACAAAACATTATCGATATGTTCGACTTTGTTGAATCCTTAATGTTTTCGGGGTACCTTACTCCTCTCTTAAAAACGCATTTTTTTGAGCCAGGATCATCCGAAAGGTTTGTCTCATCATAATTGAAAATATTTTGAGGGCCTATGAACTCATTTTCCAGGGTCAGTGTAGTTTTTAAATTATTGAAAAAGTCGCTTACATGCTGACGACTGACCTTGGCTTTGGATGGCTTTAAATTTTGCGAAGCTCGTACACAAAGATCATGCTTGTGTCTTGTAAGGAACCCTTTTAACCATTTTCTGCCCGGCATATTATTTTTTTTAAACAAAGGAACCTCACGATTGCAGGAATCGAGATAGTTTTTTGTGAGGCACCTCAAATTATCCCCAGTAAAAGGAAAGCCCCACTCGCTTACTCTTATTAATGATGTAACTATCTCCTTTTCTTCTAAATCTGAGAGTACCGTTGGGCACCCGATTTTTTTTTCTTTAATTCCCTTAATTCGGTTCATTAATGTTCCTTTTGCTATTTTATACTTTTTAGCACATGCATTGATGCTGGATGTTCCATTTTTTATTTCTTTCAATGCTAGCTCCATATCTCTAGCTGAAGTGCTGTTGTAACGTCGCTTTTCGGTTTTTTTTGGCATCCTGAATCAAAAATAGGTAGGTATTTGAAAAAAGAACTGGTCAATGATTGGAATCGTCTACAATATGTATGTGCCCTAAAATTGACCGGCGGTCAATGTTAGACACCACTCAGTCAATGTTAGGAATAACAAATAAAAATTAAGGTGTAATTTTTAATTTTCACTTTTAAGATTAATTAACTTCTTTTATTGCATGGAATTTACATATTTCTAAGAGAAAACATTTTAAATAACATACCTGATAAGTTTTTTTGCTACAACAACTATCCTAACAATATTTTACGATTAAAAGTTTCCCGCACTCGAATTCGCAACTTTTTAACCACCGTCAACTATTTGCCGCCAAAAGATACATTTCGCCCGAAAATCAGCTTAGTGCTTAAAATGCCATCTAGAGATTAATAGGGAAACAATTTTCTGAAGAGAAAAATTTGTTTGTTCGATTCATTTGCTTACTGGAGGGTGTGAAGGTACTTTCCTGATTTCGGTCAATGTTACAGACGCGGTCAATGTTAGGGTAGTTGACGGTACTTGCTCTAATTGTTTACCACTTCTCACAACTATCTAAATGGCATCTCCATCAACAGGGTATGTTCAGTGGTACTAAAACATTAGCATGTATGTTACAGTATTGGTGTGTAGGGATTTTTTTTATGCGCGCTAGTGTAAACAACGCGTGCAGCTGTGTGCATGTTCATACAAGAGAAAAACCTACTCACATACGTGTGGACACTGAAATTTCTTTCGTGTGAGCAAGGATAAATCGTATAGTTAAGAAGAAAGTGCACAGCTACTTTGACAAATAGTACCAAAAAGGCAAAAAAGGGGATTTTAAGTAAAAAAGGCAAAAAAAAGGAAAAAAAAGGCAAAGTCAACAAAATCCGTTCCCTGCTGATTACTAATTCTTCTATATTTGTATGTTGAGCCTGTTCTGGTGACATACCAATTGTAGTATGGTGTCTTTTGTTATAGATCTGAAAAGCGCTAAACATTTTTGTATTTACTGACTCTGCCTGATTCATGCTAAGTAAGATTTCTGCTATAGTGCTATGTAAGCGTGTTATGCACCAAAATGAGAACGTTTAATAATCCAAAAATAAAAAAAACACACTTATCTCTGCAAAAGTCACTATCAGAATGAACTTATTTTTTATTACCACAAAAAGTCTTAACGTCTATCGGTTGGGGTCACTGTCATGCATAGTGCCGCCCGGATATGCTGATGTGCAAATTCAGAGTTCGGTCGTCGCTCCGTAATTTGATCATTTTGTTTGCTTCCTGCACGCAACTATGTGAAATTGCAAGGCATGTAAAACGATCAAATGGATTGTTGCGAGTGTTGACCTTGCACCAGCACATCCGGCACATGCGTATGCATAACATCTCCCTCCCTTAAAACAAACAATATTCTCTTATTGACGATTATTGTTAAAAAAAAAAATTAAATCAAACGTTTATACATGCATTTTAAAATTTAATAATAACGTAACGAACGTATTCAAACTTTACATTTTTAATTCAATCTTATTCTACCGGGCACCGTAGCGCAAGTGGTTAGTGCGTCGGACTACTGTGCCAGCGGTCTTGGGTTCGAATCCCGCCGCAAACACCTAAAAAGTTTTTCACAGTGCCCACCTCTTTCGAATGTCTGACAAGCATCAAAGAGTATCATTTGTCACGATTGAGCTTCTCAACTCGCCGTTCGGAGTCGGCAAAAAACTGTAGGTCCCTTCCATTCGTGCAAAAATATAACACGCACACACAAATGGTTGCGAGAAGCAGGCCCAGGTTCACCTCGAGCTGTAGCGCCAACTAAGTAAGTTATTCTACTATAATTCTTTTTTTTTTTTGTATTTTATTTCTGTTCTTCTGGTTTTTCGAACTTCAAGACCCTTAACGTATTATGTTTCTTAACTATTTCTGGACTTCTGTTATAATAATGGACAATCTTTTCTTTTTCAACAACGGGATTCCGGTTTCTTCTATTAAAACAGTTTTTAAAAAACGTTATTTTACTACCTCTTATAAGTTTCAAAGCATAGTACACAATCAGAACTGTTAAAAACATAGTTGATACGGTAAAAATTCCATTTTTGACTCTCTTTGGTATGGGTTTTAAAAGGTTGTTTACAAAGCTTTCTTCATTTTGTAATTCAATACTTAAGTCTTTTACATCTTTAAGGTTAGTTTTAAGTTTTGTTACTGACACATCTAATGGTTTTATAGAACTCAATTTAGTATTTAAACAATCGTCCAGTCCAAAATAATACTTATCACTATTTACATAACTATAGGTTACATTATCGGTATTTATTTTTGTTTCCAATGTTGTAAATTCACAATTTGAATCCAAATACAATATTCCTGTTCCTTGTATAATATCATCATTCTTAATATTTTCACAGTTACATTGATATTTTGTATCATCTCTTATTGCAAAAAGGTATTTATTTAAACCTAGAGAATGGAATATTTCTATATTATTTAATATTTGCTTAATATTACAGTATTCGATTGATCTACTCATAAATACATTTAAGATGCAATCATCGTGTTTTATTGTACTATGCATAATTATGTCTTTACAAATATGGTATCCTTTTACTTTCTTACATTTGCTAAGATCAAGATTATTATTATATTCCTCTTTGTTTTCTGTTACCACAAAATTTTCCAATACAATATCCAAAATGTAAATATTATTTCCTTTAATGATAGGTAAATTTATTGGTTCGAATAATTCAATATTTTCTTCTTTTAGTAAAGGTATTTCAACTATAATGTTTAGAGTTTTCTTTGCTACGTAGGATTTAATTGTTGATTCCTCAATTATATAGCTATAGTTTTCGATCGTTGGGTCAAAAATTAAGTCTTTCCTCTTTGAATTCCCTTGTAGGATTTCTATCAACTTCGTAGGTCTCAAAATTATTGGATGAACTATATTTGTTTTCAATAGAAAGATTGCCTGTTCTATAATATCGGTTTCCAAATCTAAAGCTAATGTTTTATCTAAGATCTGCCTATGTACTTTTTCAAAATATTTATTTATCATTAATTCCTGGGTAAGGTTGTTTTCTGTTTGAACTAAATTGTTTATTTTATCAACTAAATCATTAATTTTGCTTTCATGTGCATAGTAACTGTTATGTAAAGCTTTATTCTGTTCGTTTAAAGATTTCATTAAAACTATCTGAGTTTTCTGGCTACTTTGAATTTTTTCGTTATTACTCTGCAGTGTTCTAATAGAATTTTCGTAGTACTCACTGTCTTCATGATCCATAGTTCCAAATAATCCTTTTAATCCGGTCCCAATGAAATTGGCTAGTCCCCTTTTGTTTCTGCCTATCCTAATGCCTAAGAGAGCGTATATGTCTTTTACCCTTCTATCTATGCGAGATGTATGTCTTTGAACTTCCTCTTGAATTTCGTCACATTCCAGTTTGTGAGTACTGCATATTGCACCAAGACCTTGTGATTGTCTGATAATTTTGTCGACACTCAGTTCTATTTCTTCCATATCCAAAGAATTTATCACTGCTATGCATCCTTTTACTTCTTTTATAACTCCTTCTCGTTTAAAATATATTCCATTTGAACTTACTCTCTCTATTTTGTTTGCTAAAGTTGTGTGTAGCAATACACAGAATATTAACCTAGAAGTTGTTTAATCCAATATTAATATATTTTTATTTTACTACATTATATTTTTTTTCGTGAATAATAATTTTACTATCTCATTTAGGTTTAACCTGGTGCCCTAAAGGATTTTATTTTGCTTTTGTTATACTTCATTAGCTTATTATTTCTTCTCACTACAACATAATCCTTATGAACCTGCACTATTTTATATGGACCTACATATTTCTCGCTACTTTTATCTCTTCTATCATTCTCTATCAAAATCTTATCATTTACGCTATAATCTTTAATTTTTGAACCTAATCTTTTATCGTATATTACTTTTGCTTTCTCTCTCATATTCTGCAAGTTTCGTTTAACTTCAGATTCTAGCCGGATAAGTTTTAGCTGAAGTTCTTGCACATAGTCTGTGGTAGTTTTTAATTTTAAGCATTTAGTTTCGTTAGGTGTATTGGCTTTCCTTCCAAACATCATTTCATGAGGGGTAAATCCTGTACTACAGTGTTTTGTGGTATTATGGCAAAAGGCTGCATATCGAAAAAGTTTTTCGTATTCAGGTTTAGTCTTATCTTTTATCATCAACCTTAGGTATTCACCTAATCTAGCATGCGATCTCTCCGTTGATCCATTAGACTGTGGATAAACATTACTTGTTCTTATATGCTTCATTTGAAATAATTTACATAATTCTGACATCAATTGATTTACAAATTTTCCTCCGTTGTCGGTGAGAATATATTTTGGGATTCCAAAATTTAAAATCCATTCTTCGGTAAATGCTCTGGCAACCGTTTCGCTTTTCTTGTCTCTTATTGGGATGTACTTTATATATTTGCTTAAATCATCTTGTACTGTGAGGCTGTATAATATATTATTATTACCTTCTTTGTACGGTCCAGTGAGGTCTAAAGATACCTTTTCTAAACTTTGGTTTGCGCTGGTTACTATTTTCATTGGATTTCTACTAGGGTGCCTATTAATTTTTTGCTTTTGGCATTGAGCACATTTACTTATATATTCTATCACATCACTATTAAGACCTTTCCAGTAAAATTTTTCTCTTATTCTCGAAATTGTGGCTTTTTGTCCACCATGTCCTCCTATTAGATTTTCATGATTTTCTTTTATAATATCTTTCTGCATTTTACTATCGTTTACGACTTCAACATCTAATTCGGATGTAGTGTCACTATCGCTCTCGCTAACTGCATCATTTTCATTCTGGATTACTTCCTTAGTACTAACATTTCCTTTATTTACGTTTTTGTTTACACTCGATGGGGGTGATTTCCTCGGAATATGCCTATCTTAATTCGCTTTACCTGTACTTGAACTGGGAATGTTATCATTTATTTCTTTAAAAATCTTTCTAAGCGCTGTGTCGTCATCTTCTTCTATGAAATCTCTTCCAAAAATATCTACTATGTCTTTTAACGCCTCATCACTTACAACTTTTTCTGCTTCAACAGGATATGCACAATTTTCCTCTAACTTATTCACTGCGGCACTATTTGAAGTTAAGTTCCTACTTAATTGGTCGGCAACAACGTTGTCGACTCCCTTTTTATATTCAATAGAATAATCATACTCTTCTAATTTAAGTCGCCACCTTACTAACCTACTTCCCGGATCCTTAACTCTGAACAACCAAGTTAATGGCCTATGGTCGGTCTTGATTCTAAAATGTTTCCCGTAAACATAAGGTCGAAACTGGCCTATTGCCCATACAACGGCGAGACATTCTTTTTCTGTCGTACTGTAATTTGTTTCAGCTTTATTTAAGCTCCTACTGATGAAGTGAATTGGTAGATCCTTTCCATTGTATTCCTGTGACAGGACGGCTCCTATACCTTTACAACTCGCGTCTGTTGTGATTACAAACTCTTTGCTATAGTCGGGGTAACGCAATATTGTGAAGTCCTTGAGCTTTCGCTTGAGTTCTTCAAAACTAAGGCTTTGTTCCTTTCCCCATTTGAAGCTTACATTTTTTTTCAATAGTGCATGTAGTGGTGCTGCTATTGTGCTAAAGTTCGGTATAAATTTCCTATAGTAACCGATCATGCACAGAAAGCTCTTAATACCCTTTTGACTAGTTGGTTCTTGTAATCTATCTATGGCCTCTACTTTCTTAAAATTAGGTGACAATCCCTCGCTAGTTATCAGATGTCCCAAGTACTCTACTTCCTTTTTAATAAATTCGGATTTATTTAGCTGAACTTTTAAGTTTGCATTCCTCAGACGTTGTAGTACTAGTCGTAATCTTAAATTGTGCTGCTCCAGGGATTCACCAAATATAACGATATCATCAAGGTAGACGAAGCAGTGTTTTCCTTGAAGCCCATCGAGAACCGTGTTCATCATGCGTTGAAAGCACGCTGGCGCATTTTTAAGACCGAATGGCATTCGAAGGAACTCGAAGTGACCGTAAGGTGTTGAAAATGCTGTTTTCTCTATGCTTTCCTCTGTAAGTGGAATTTGGTGGAACCCAGACGTTAAGTCAAGAGTCGTGAAGAATTTGGCACAACCAAGTCTATCAAGAATTTCTTGGATATTGGGGATTGGATAATTGTCGCTTATCGTGATTTCATTAAGCTTTCTGAAATCTATAACCATTCTCCATTTGGTTTTCCCACTTGCATCTAATTTCTTTGGCACCACCCAAAGAGGACTTGACCATGGTGATTTACTATGTCGAATGATATTTTCCTTTAAGAGTTTTTGAATTTGAAGGTTTACTTCCTCTTCATGTACTCTTGGGTATCTGTATGTCTTTGTATTGATTGGAGAATTATGAATAGTTCTTATATGATGCTTTGCTATGGAAGTTTCTGTAAGATTTTCATCATCCAGACTAAATGTGTCGCTAAATTCTTCAATTAATTCTTTCAGGGTAACTACCTCTTCTGATCTTAAGTGATCTATTCTTATATTTTCCAAGACTTTCAGGAATCGTTCATCCGTTTGCCCATTATCAAACTTGCCTTTGTCCTTAATGACTTGATTTTCCTGAATTTCAATCTTTTTTTCCTCAGTAGCTAGTGACGTTGTAAGCACATTCGACTGTGACTTATCGCAGTTTAGTCTTACTGTTTCAATACCGTTTTCAACTCTTAAAACATTGTTTTTGCAATCTATTAGGTATTAATTACCTCGAAGTAGTTCAAAAAGTCGTTGCCTATAATACCATCATAATTACTTAATACATCCTCAGTTATTATAAAAAATCTAAATTTTTTCATGAAATTCGCACTTAATTCAATTTCCAGTTCAGCACTTCCTAGACAGATTCTATTTGTTCTGCCGATTCCTTTTAAAATAAGGGTGTCACTCCTATTCAAATCATTTTCAAAAATACATTTTTGTTTCAGTAAAGATACCTCTGAACCTGTATCTATCAACATTTTAAAACTCTTATTTTTATAAGTCATACTAACGTGAGGACTTCCCGCTAAAATGGACGAAATAGTTGCCTCTCTAACTATTCGTCTTTGCGAAAAGGGTTATTCACTGATTGGTTTTTGTTATTATTTTCATATGTAGTCTTAGTTTTATCGAAATTACGAGAATTCAAATTATCTTTTTGTTTATTTAATGTATTTAAGTTAGCTCCTGATTGTCTATTTCCCTGGTTTCTAAAGCAGTTCTTTGAAATGTGACCCGTTCGACCGCATGAGTAACATTTAATGTTTTTGATATGGTTAATTTTCACTAGATTTCTCGCAGTATATTCGCATGGAATAGCATTCTGATCTCTTCTTTTGAAATAACCTAAACGAATCTCCTCTTCCATTGCTAACTGACTTGCTTCTGCTAAAGTTTTAGGACGCTGTGTGTTCACAAAAGTTCCTATCGCATTCTGCAATCCCGAAATGAATGCGTTAAGCATGTCTTTTTCAATCGAAATTTTCTGACCGTAATATGTTAAGTCATCAGAATCATCTTCTATATAAAGAGACTGAATTCTTCTACGAGCGAGAGTTTCGCATCTTTGAGTAAACTGAACTACAGTTTCATTCTGGCCCTGTTTAATTCTGGTCATCTCCAAATGTAATTGTAAACTTGAATGTGTATCCCTAAATACTCTGTTTAATTCGTATTTTAGCTCTTGCCATGTCTTAATGTTTTTGTTCATTAAAATGATCTCTGCATTGCCTGAAATTCTACTTTTAATTAGCGTCAATAGAAATGATTTTTGTGATATAGAGGCCAACTTCATTGCGTTTTCGCAATTTTGTATAAAATTGTGTGCCTTTGAAGGGTCACTATTAAATTGGGGTATCAGCTTTATTAAGTCATTCAAATTTACTGATTCACTAAAGACATTACCTACACTTTGAATTTGTATTGGAAATGGATTTGATATATGACTTTCGTCAATGGATTTAAATTCAGGAATCATTTTGTTATTGTTTGAATTTGCATTAGTACTTGTACTTTGCATACACATTTCCTTTATTTTTTTTATAGCATCTTTAACTAGTGGGGAATTTTCTACATTGACTTTATTTCTTTCTTCTATTGTTACCATGAATAGCTTTCTTGACCAAGTTGTGTCTTCATAAAATATTAGATAATCTTCCTCACCGTTATCTCCTATAATTATTTTTAAATTATTTACTATATCTGCTAAACTCATTTGGACTATGTTTCCGGTTTTACTGCCTATACATCTAAATTTTTCTACTAATTGTTCGTCCGTAAATTCGATTTTGTCTATGGAAGCCATTTTCCTTTATTTGTTATTAAATATTTTTGATAAATTTATAACACTAATAAATACTTAGATGATAATTAATATAGGCTTACAGGTTTGCTTTCATTTGTTGTTGTTACTTTCGATTCTGCTTGCTGATGCTCTTTCCCGCTGCGTACGTTACCGCTTGCTGACGTTTCTTTCGGCTGCGTACTTCTGTTTTCTGATACTTTTACTTTGCTGCTTCTATGGTGTTTTGTGCGTTATTTTTGCGTAAAATCAACCGAATAACTATGAGTGTTTCAAATCAGAATAAACTCTCGGCTTTTCGTACGTATTTTATTATCGTCTCACTACCGAATAACTATGAGTTTTTCATATCAGAATAAACTCTCGGCTTTTGTGCTTTTTTTTTTTTTGTTAACTAACGTTCACTCGCTAAATACACCGAATAACTATGAGTATTTTAAATAAGGATTAACTCTCGGCTTTTTATGCGCGTTTCACTTTTTGTTAACTTGATTCGTTTTTTTTTTTCTTTCGTTACCCGAATTACTTGAATACGTTCAGAGAATTAAGAATGTATTCTCGGTTTTTCATAAAAGAATCCCACCGCTGCCACCAATTTTGTTATGCACCAAAATGAGAACGTTTAATAATCCAAAAATAAAAAAAACACACTTATCTCTGCAAAAGTCACTATCAGAATGAACTTATTTTTTATTACCACAAAAAGTCTTAACGTCTATCGGTTGGGGTCACTGTCATGCATAGTGCCGCCCGGATATGCTGATGTGCAAATTCAGAGTTCGGTCGTCGCTCCGTAATTTGATCATTTTGTTTGCTTCCAGCACGCAACTATGTGAAATTGCAAGGCATGTAAAACGATCAAATGGATTGTTGCGAGTGTTGACCTTGCACCAGCACATCCGGCACATGCGTATGCATAACAAGCGTTCTACGTCTGCATTTCCCGTATGTGAGTTCGGTTTAGTAAAGTGTTCTTCGATATTTCGTTCCCTGAGAAAATCTCTGATGTATGTTGTATTAAACTCGTTATCTGTTATTATTTTGTTAGGCGGGCCTTCTCTAGTCGAATGTTCTGTGATAGCGTCTGTTTTGTGAATTTTTACTTTCAAGTCTGTACACTTTGTTAACTTGTCGATCATGGTTAAAAATATGGGTTTGTGAAAATGGTAAATATCTATGTGAACTACTTCGTTAGCTTTACTAGGTGTTTCTGTTAAAGTGAATTTTCCTTGTATAGGTTTCCTTTCATATTTAGCTTTTTGACATACATCACAATTGTTTATAATTTGTGTAATTATTCGTGCAAGTTTAGGGTAGTAAATCTGTTGTTTCAAAGTATGGTATGTCTCGATTATTCCTGAGTGTTGACTCTCTCTAATGTGATAGATAGAAACCTGTTTTCTTGCTTCTTCATCCGTCCTTAAGTCTCTAATCCTTCGTGTTAGCTTAATAAATTTAATTTTTCTGTTTCCTGAGTGTATGCTAAGGATTGCCTGTTTTATTGTAATCGGACTCTTGTACCTCAGCGTAAATGCCGATTACTCCTGGAGTAATTTCTCTGAGTTGTTCTGTTATCGTATTTATGGTATCTGAGGCTCTGATATACAAAATTATTTTACCATTAATTTTTTCTACTTTTGGCTCTTTGTCGTAGCTTAGAATAATTTGCTGTTTATATATGTTGACAATGCTTTTTTTTATCTGTATGTGGTCATGTTGATCTTCTAATCCCGAATGGACTGTTTCGTCGTCCGAAATTTGATTCACTTCCATATGTTCACCTTCAATACGACTAAGGAAGTCGGCAACCTTGTTTTCTTGTCCCTTGAGGTATTCGATTTCGTAGTCGAACTCTTGTAATTTTAGTAACCATCGTTGGTTACTTTGAGAAAATTCTTTGCCATTGTATTTTTTATTTAAATATTTTATGGGGAGGTGATCCGTTATGACCTTGAATTTATTTCCCCAAATGTATGGTCTAAACTGGGTTATACTCCATACTATGGCTAAAAATTCTTTATCTGTTAGGTTTTTCATATGTTCTCTTAAGGATGTTGAAAAAATTAAAATGTCATCTAAATAGACGATGCATATCTTATTAATATTGTCCCGTAATATGTGGTTCATTAGCCGTTGGAACGTGGCAGGCGCATTTTTTAGTCCGAAAGGCATACGAACATATTCGTAAAGTCCTTGGGGAGTAACATTAATTAGAGACATAATTATTTTGCACACTCCGCATGATACGGTTAGATCGGCTGCTTTGCAAAGGACGAACCCCGGCTTAGACGATGTGGTTAAAATAGCGGAAACTTATGAATCGACACAAAAATCTGTCCTTGTTATTAAAGGTGATAATATGGTTCCACAGGTAGTGCATAGAGTGGATTATAACAATAATCATAGGCTGCGTTCACGCTCCCAAGCTAGGTCCCAGGTGGAGCACAAATTTGATAAACCGCGTGCTTCGAACGCTATGAACAAAGAGTCAAAGAGGTCATGCCCTGGCTTTGGGGTTAGACACACGTATTTCCAATGTCCAGTACGGGATGCCATTTGTCGGGTATGCAATGTCAAAGGCCATATATCTTCGGTTTGTAGACAAAATAAAAAAACAAAATACAATAACGTACGGGGTAGCTTCGAACATATTAAAACATTGAATGAAGATCACGCAGGGGATATTATGAGGCTCGCTAGAAAGTTTTTATTGCTTTTTTCAACTTGACACGGGTGCTACTTGCTCAATGATTGACCTTCATACTTATGAACAGCTAGGGGAACCCAATTGCATTGAACCAGCTAGGGTACTAAGAGCGTATGGTAATTTTGCAGTTCCTGTTAAAGGTAATATACAGGTGCACGTTCAGTTCAGGGAACAGACGCACGAGCTCAAACTTTTGGTTGCCGACACATACGAAGGAGGAAATATCCTAGGGATGGACTGGTTTGACGTCCTGCATTTCCAAGTAAGTTGCTATGATAGTGTGTTCTTCTCAAAGGTAGCAAGTACTGAAGAAGAATTAGTCACACGCATCAACGAGGTTTGTAGTCAGTTTCCTCAGGTGTTCAAGGCTGCTGTAGTAATTTTTCCGGTAAATTGCATGTTAAGGAGAATGCGTGCCCAAAGTTTTATAAATCTCGTCCGATTCCTTTTGCCCAGAATGCCCTTGTGAAACAGGAGTTAGACAGATTAGTTGCTGCTGGAATCTTACGACCTGTGGTGACAAGCCAATGGGCGGCTCCCATAGTTGTTGTCTGAAAAGCTTCAGGAAACATACGCATTTGTGGAGACTTTAAAGTCACGGTAAATCCGCAGCTAGAAATTGAAAGATATCCACTTCCAAGAGTGGAGGAAATATTCCACAAGCTACAAGGTGGCGTCCGATTTAGTAAAATTGATTTGAGCGACGCCTACTTTCAACAACCGCTGGACGATGACGCCAAACAGTTCTTGGTCATCAATACACCGTTTGGTTTGTATCAGCATGAGAGGTTGCCTTTTGGAGTCGCTAGTGCTCCGGGAATATTCCAGCGCCTCATGGAACAAATAATAAGTGGTATTGAGCATTGTGCTGCGTATTTGAACGATTTCATCGTGACCGGGAGGAATTACGATGAGCACATAGCAACCATCAAAGAACTTTTATCGCGGTTATCATCGTATGGTCTACACTGCAATGAAAAAAAAAAGTGTATTTGCCCAGAAGAGTGTTGAATATCTCGGACACAAGATTGATGCTGCCGGTATTAGACCGTCGGACAGCGGACTAGAAGCAATAAAGAAGATGAACGCACCCAAGGATCTCAAGCAGCTACAGGCATTTCTCGGAAAAGTCACATACTATGGCAAATTTATAAATAACTTTTCTCAAATTGCAGCTCCGCTTAATGAATTGAGGAAGCAAAATACTCGCTTTGTATGGACTGGCCGTCAAGAAGATTCTTTTAACGCATTAAAGAACCAAATTATAGAAACCACACGCTTAGCCCATTTCAATTACCCCTCGTTTTGGCGACTGATGCGTCATCACATGGAATCGGTGCTGTGCTTATGCGTCGATATTCTGATGGATCTGAGCGCCCCATTGCATATGCATCAAAAACGCTTAATGCACAGCAGTGGCGGTATAGCCAAAGGAGGCTCTTTCTATTATATTTGGTGTACAAAAATTCCACCAATATGTTTTTGGGCGCACTTTTGAGCTAGTCACGGACCACAAGCCCCTTCTCTCCATATTTAATCCCAGCAAACAATTACCAACAATGACTTCGCATCGATTGCAGAGGTGGGCGATTATTCTGATGGCATACACCTACGCTATCAAGTACAAACCAACGAAGCAGCATGGCAATGCTGATGGACTCTCGAGGTTACCGGCAGGACAAGATGTCAAGTTTGATGTGGAAGAGGAGCGTTGTTTGGGGGTTACAGTCGAGCCTGAGAGAGAAGTGGAGGAGTTTCCAATTAATGCTAATTTAATTGCGAAGGATACTGCTAAGGACGCTGTTCTGAAGAAAGTTTCACAGTTCGTGGAAATTGGCTGGCCAGAAACTTTGAGCAAAAATGATGAAGAGGTGAAACCGTTTTTTAGCAGACGTTTTGCAATAACTCAGCACAATGGTGTTTTATTGGAGCAAGCAGGTATCAATAATAAATTAAATCGAAATATAATTAACAAAATAAAAACCAATCGAGAAACTAAAATTTACTGCATAATATGCACAAAATAAAGGAAACAATGAAAACAAAGAATTAGACCAAAGCATTAGAAATCCGGGATACTAGAGCAATATAATCAAAGTTGAAGAGCCACCTTTATGTTCAACATCTTCGTTCAGCCCCTTTTCATCCGGCGTCCAATGGGGAAGCCGAGCGGATGGTTCGGACCTTTAAGTCCGCAATGAAAAAACTGCTTCAAAATGGTAATAATGTTCGAAAAGCCTTACTTGATTTTTTAATTTCTTACAGAAGTCTACCTAATTCCACGGGAAAGTCACCCGCTGAGCTGCTTCATGCTAGACAACCACGCACACTGCTTTCACAGTTGGCCCCACGTGATGCCATACCAGAATTAATCACATTCGAGTCTAAATTTGCTATTGGAGAAGATGTATACATTCGAAACTTCGCCAGAGGTCCCAGATGGATACCAGCCAAAACGATTGCCAGAGTGGGAAGAAGAATGTATGAGGTGGAGACTTCGAAAGGGGTAAGCAGACGACATCAAAATCAAATGCGAAAGACGATTGGCCCCAATGAGTTTGATGAAGGACGTCGTTTAGCTGCGTTAAGCCAAGATGACTGCAAGAAACCGGTTTCATCATCGCCGTCTATAAGTATTATGAAGAGCCCAGTTAGTTTACGACGCTCCCAGCGTATTCGTAAACCCGTTGTCAGATTCACACCAGCTGTTACACTTCGCCAGCGTAAGCGTTAACTATGAAGGGGAGAAGCGTAGTATCCAACAACAACAACAACAACAATGTTATACTGACAACCATCAGAGAGCAGTCAGTCTATACCCAGCAGCCGCGCCGTGAATATCACTTTTGCCTGATAGCTAATATTAACATGTACATTTTATATCTTTATAATTATAACATTTGAATTACATTTAATAAATACCGAATTAATTATAACGTTTATAACAATTACATTATTTAAGGTACGATCTGGGGCGTATGTAATGGATCACTACAGATGCATCATCAACCAGCATTGAACAGCAACATGGAGAACATAATGAGAATACGGGAGCAAATCAAAAATAATTTATCAAATCAATAAACACAAAAAATAAAGGCACAAATTCATTTAGATTTAATATAATTCATAAAAATTATTTGTCACATGAATTGCTTGCTTGTTTAAATTGTTATTATCAGTCAGATTTTCTTAAAAACTTGCATTTTCAAGTACTTTTAAATCCTTCCGTTAGCGAATTAGTTGTAGGAACAAATTTTCCGTTTCTCATTGCTTTTGACATTAGGATACGAGTTACCAGGTACCAAAATTCCACTTTCGGAATTTTAAATCCGAAAGCAGTAGATTTCATTCCGCTATCGAAATAGAGAGTTCAAAATTTTCGTTTTCGAAAAAGTTTACTTTCGTAACGAAATACAGAGTAGGGTCCCATGGTTGAAAAATATTTAGCCTTTCCCAATTGGTCGATGATCTCATTTATGTTGGGTAGAGGGTAATTGTCCGAAATAGTTTAACTTGCGGTAGTCAATTACCATCCGCCACTTTTTTATACCGCTTGCGTCTCTTCTTGGGAACTACCCATTCGGAGAGCTACAGAGAACTGCTATTTTGGATTATTTCGTCTTCTTTTAATTTTTCTATTTGTTTACGAACTTCTTCAATTTGTACTTTAAGCCAACCTGCTCCGTCGCTTGTTGGTGGTCCTAAGCTTAAACTTTTCCGCTAGCTTATTCCAAAACGGTTTTGGATTTACTCTCCCAATTCCACATTTTCCTCCATGGCAGATACCAACGCTTCAAATTGATTTCTGTTTGTAAATTTTCTACAAAATAAATGTAATTTAAGCAGTATAATAAATTTGTTCCACATTTAATAATTTTAATTCATGAACTTACAGTTGTTTATTCTCCATGTTTTTTTAAATGTCGTATACAGTCACTTTGAAATTTACAGCCGTAGAAAATTCCGCTTGATACGTTAAAAAAACAACTAAATACGACTTGCATAATAGCTGATAAAAACCGAAGGTCGTATGCGATGGCGTCAGATGCTACTGCTGACAAGTCATTAGCGTACGTACGGGTATGTTCATGATGACACGACTCCCATAATAACAAAATACGAGTATGTTCGTATGTATGTTCATCTCTCAAATACGACTTGCATAATTGGGGTGACTCTTTCTAGGAGTCGTCTCACTACCTTCATCTCATAAAGGATACCCCGTATCCTTTTACCTTGCCTTTCATTCGCTTCAGCTTCAGCTTGTTCTTTGCTGAACACTTCGATCCTTCCCTCTTTTTCTCGGCGTATGTTGGTATTTAGATTCTCCACCTGGGTTCTGAATTGATTTTTGAAATACAGGTTTTCTGCATTCCTGGAAAACTTCATTGATGGTCTTTAGTTGTGCCCTCCATATTGGTATTGTGCTCTCCAGCGTTAAAAAAGCCCTTCTTTACCACCTCGATTCGCAAACCTCGCCTCTCTTGATTTTTAAGAATCTCCTCCATTTTAATTCATTGTTTTAGGTAGGTGATTCAAGATTCTCGATTCAACTAATGATATAGCCAATCGGTTTACGCTTTTACACTTATGTACGTATGAGACTTTGTATCAGCCAAGTCTACGCATTCACAATCACGTCACAGACTTTGTTATAGCCAAGTCTAGGCATTCACAATCACGTCGAAGACTTTGTTAAATCCAAGTCTACGCATTCACAGTCACGTCAAAGACTTTGTTAAAGCCAAGTCTACGCATTCACAATCACGTCGGGGTCACCAAATGTTTTTATAGCGATAGGTTTCTTCGACCTGTTTAGTGAAATAAAACAATAATGTTACACTTTATTACTAATTTATTTCTCCCACTTTTCTGGAAGCTTCTGTTAGAGTGCCCAGCAACCAAAGACCACGTCTTCCATTCCTGATATCTACATACTATATGTCGCTGATAATTGTTCGGTTTCGTTATCTAGTCAATTCGATAACGCATTTGTATAGTTACCTCCTGCCCATCTTTGTATAAGACCAACAAGAGCTAAACCCGAATGTTGCTCTTTTTTTACATTCGGTTTACGGCCCGGGAGTGAAAAGGTGACGGCGTTCTTGGGTCAATATGGATCGTGGCTCTTACGATTATCATTGTTTGCAAAATGATTGTCGCAGGATTGGTTTCGGCCATCGGCAAAGTGATGTTGCTTCTTCTTGTTTATTTAACATGTTCTTCAACACGTTACAAGGATGAATCTGCTAAAAAGTACAAGGAAAAATAAACAAGTCATGTAGTAGTACTTTTAATCTTTTAGACTGAGAGGTACTACTCTCAGTTGGGTTTTTACCTGTTCTTTTAGTTCAAAAGCAAACACAACACCGAAGTTAATTTTAAGATTTTTGTTACAATAGCAAATTTTACAATCTTAATTGCTATTTGTTGAGGGGTTGCAGGGTGGCTCGAAAACTTGTTGGTTTCGTCGGAGATGCGCTGGTTCCTCGGGAGTATTTCGGGGGTCAACAATTGCCGGGTGCAATTGAAGAATTGTATTGCGAAAAATCAAAGAAAAGAAGAATTAAAGAGAAAAATGCGTTTGGGTTGAACAAATTCTTTTATTTGAGAGCCAGGTCTTACCTCTATGCGAGTCGGGACATGAATAGGAAGAGAGCTTAGTCTAATTTACTTAGCTAAGTTAGAAAAAACAGGAAATAGGGAATTATGTTGGGATATTTTTGGGAGATTACATGATACATTAGCAGAGTGCCATCTATTATTTCAAGTTAATATTAAATAAGAATTATAGAAAACGTTGAAGACGTTTCACCTGAACATTACCGGCCGCCTTGCTGCATCCGCTGCTAATTAGTACAATAAGAATAGGCACGGTAGCAAAAAAGAAAGAGAAAGTGGCCGTGGCGTAGTGGTAGTCGTCGTCGCTTGTAATGCGAAAGGTTCACGGTTCGAATCCAGATGTCTTCGAAGCATTTTTTTCTCACGAAATAAAAATAAGTTGATCAGTTTCAGAAGTTAATATCGAAACCTACTGCGAAGGCATAACACTGGCAGTAGGATGTTGAATATGGCTGAAGAAATTGATCGCACAAACTATAATAATAAGAAGCATCTGGAAAAAACCCCTGTGAATCATAAGCAAGTACAAAAATAAGACACAACTCTCCAGTTATCCTGGACACCACCCATAGAGTTAGTTGAAATTGAAACCTATCATCTGAGTTTCCTACCACTACGTCGTGTAAACATTAACCCTAATCAGCCCAGGTAAATTATTTCCCTAATCCACCCAGGTGGTGACTCAAAGTCACCATATTAGGAAATTAATTTCAAACAATATAATAAAATTATTTAAAGTGATTTATTGATTTATATTAATACAGAGATTATTTTTGCTATGTATTTGTATTTTGATAAACCTGCAGGTTAATTTGAAAGTGATATGCAAGGGTGGCACATTACTGATTTCTCGGAGTGCTGGTTGCAGATATTCTTCTGGCATTTGCAACGCATTTGCATTGAAGCCCGACCTTTACCATGCGGACACATAAAGCATCTTTTTCTCTTCCGAGAAGTACAAGCGTTCTTGTCTCCAGAATCCTGAACTGCGGGGGGCACAATGTCTGCAATGGCATATCTAAGTGCCCGAGATAAATATTCGGTCTTTCGGCGCAAAATATGCGGAGTTACAAGTCCTATTGATAAGCTTCTCAAAAACAATGATCGTACTTTTTGCTTTTTAGACACATTCCAATCTGGGAACGTTTTCATCCAAATTACAAATGCGGCAATACCACTTACATCAATAAGGTTATGGAACATAGCAACGGGCCACCTGTTTGATTTTCGTTTCACTGAAAACGCATGACACATTTGATCCAAAGTATCGACAGCCCCTTCTGTTGAATTGTAATATAAGTTCACTTCGGGCTTATTTTTATTGTTGGTATCAATCGTTTTGGTGTGATGCGATGTGGATAAGAAAAGAACGGTTTGTTTTTTTTTGGGGACATAACTAACTATCGAAACTTTTTTTCTAAATCCAAATAAGCTTGATTGTGGATCTCTGCGCCTATTAGGAAGAAATTCTTTCGGAACACAAGTTTTGTTTTTTCTCAAAGTTCCAACACATGTAAGCCCTCTGCTCAGTAGTTGATTTGCCAGATTAAAAGAGGTAAAAAAGTTGTCAAACGTTATATTTCTGTTGGATCCAGAGTAGTTCTCCGAAGCATCAATACCACATTCTCTCCTTGATTGATATCTCTTTTGTTTCCTTCCTTTCCGAGGTAAGGAATGCCAAACAAAGGATACGATGTTGTGGTATCACATACCCACCAAATCTTCATACCATATTTATCTGGCTTTGAAGGTATGTATTGCTTGAATTGAACTCTTCCTCGGAAAGGGACCAGTTGCTCATCAATTGTCAGGTTTACGCCAGGTACATACATTTTCTTCAAATAACCGAGTTCCAGAGCTCTCTTACTGGGGCAAATTTATCCTTTTGCCTTCTTTCCGATCTAGTTAATATGTCATCAAAACGCAAATGTTGTGAAATTTTGGCAAACCTATTCTTCGACATTGTTGCTCTAAAAACTAGTTGGCCGTGAACTGAATCCCAGAAGTCGGTAAAATCAAAAATTCCCTCTTTCTTAGTACCTGCATAGAGGAGCAGTCCTATGAAAGCTTTTATTTCCACGCTTTCAGTTAACTTCCATTGCTGGCCTTCTTTCTCTACACCGTGGTTGTTCGTAAATTTGACTATAAGCTCAATGATAGCACTATCAAAAAAGAAACCAAATAATCAACTACGTTGTCAATGTGGTTTCCCGGTGGTAAGATGACTTTATCTAGTTGGCATCTTATTATGTTGTGACGCCGCGCAAGTATGGGGAGGAAGATGTTATGACACTGTGGAAAAACTACTCCGGTATTATATAAAAATAACTTTTCGGCTTCCAACAAATACGCCCAACTATATGATAATGCTGGAGACAGGCCTACCACCACTATTTGTAAAGACCCTTAAACTGCAAATCGATTATGTGCTCAGAGTGTTAGATATGCCCGACTATCGTCTACCTAAAAAAGCTGTCCTTCAAACAATCCGAACAAAAACAGGATGGTACAATGATTGGCTGGAACTAGAAAATGGGTTTGGAATGGAGCTAAATCTCGAGGATGCAAGAAGCTGGAAGCCCAAACTTTACCATTTGATCGAATGTATGGATAAACAGATAAGACATAAATATCTTGAAGACGCAACAGGCTCACTCCATAGAGCTATCTACAGCAGACTTTGTCACAATCTGGGGGAAAAAACTATTTTCGTGATGAAAATAGCATTGAGGAAATATCCACGGTGCTAAAGTTGCGTGGTGAGCTCCTCTAACTTAATTATATCCCGCATAGGAAGGACTTACCCATACTCTGCAGCATGTGTAATTTGACGGAGAGAGAAAATGTCTTGCATTTCGTTGGCCGGTGTCCTGTTCTGAGGGAGACGAGGAGATCGGTATTCGAAAGGGATGTCCTTCAAATATTAAATGGAAGCGACGTCGCAAAAATAACTAGGTACTGCAAAATTGCTCTTCAATATAGGGAGAGAATCTCGAATGAAAGTTTTTAAAATAACAAAAAATTACTTTGCTATTAACCATTATTTATTTTCTTTATCTTTTTTTTGAATTAGTTTTGAAATTTTTAGATTTGTCAATCAGGCAGACGGCAATGCCATGCAAATTGATTTTTGAATTATAAATATTGTTCTGTTTTCACAATAGTATACAAATAAAAAATCCTTTCTATCTATCTATCTATCTTATGTTGTGACTAGCCGCTCTTCCTTGACCAAATGGCTCAGCGCTCCATTCGGTTCCATCCTTTCCAAAATATTTTTGAGCTACGAATTCGATTGCACCATCATCATCTTCAGCCAACTCAATTTCATCAGGCAACTCCTCAAAAGCTTCAATAGCATCTGGCTCACTGTCATCACTATCCACACAATCAAAATCAATTGCATCATTTCCCTCAAAATTATCATCATTGTCCGAATAAGCTTCAATCGCCCTTCTGATTTCCTCATCTGTAAGTTTGTGTCTTTGAGCCATTATTTTATATCAACCTATAATATGTAGAAAAACTATTTTTGTATACTTTTTCAATAAATGGAATTGAAAATATATACATACAACAGGTAGGCACCTTGAATGAAATATTGACAAACTCTGCAAAGGTAAACCAATTTTTCTAGTCTGACTATGCTGAATTCAGATTAATTTATCAAAGATATTTTTTTAGTTCAAGTTCTCGTTTTGACCAAATAACAAAAGCGTACTTCATACACAAATTTTATTTCACTCTCCAGTATTGTTCTGTATAGATACATAGTTTCAGTTATGAGAAGAAAATATTCAAGTTTTTTTTTTCAAAAACTGAAAATAATTTTATTTTTTTATACTTATTTTCGTATTCAGTGCATCAAAATCTATAAGAAAGGTAACCTCTCATAAAGAATACCATTTCAAAGTCAAAATTTGTTATGTAGTATTATCACTTCGCTATTATTTTGCGTTTTTTTGAAACTTTCAGGTTTGGTGACTATGAGTCACCACTTGGGTGGATTAAAACTAAATTAAAGAAAAGCGGTATATTTTTGAGATGGCAATACCTTTTAAAAAAAATGTCCATTTTTACATACTATTTAGTTACGCTGACAAAGTCAGGGAACGTGGCTGCTGTAACTTATTAAACTTAAGTCAGAAGTTCTATTAAAACTGAAAGGGTGACTGAAAGTCATCGGGTGGGCGGATTAGGCTTAAAAGGGTATTCATATCCCCTTTAGCGTGTGTAGATTATAAAAAAAAAAAAAAAAAAAAAAAAAAAAAAAAAAAAAAAAAAAAAACAACTTAAAATAAGGGGGGAGCCTTTTGATTAAGGAGGGACTCCACTCACTCCATACAAATTATAATACAAAGTGGAATAATATAATAGATAAAGATAGTATAATAACGAACAAAATTCATTCAAAATAATCGGTTAATAATTCATATAAAAGTATTTCATAATAGGTATTACGTACATGATTTTTCAATATAAGTGCGATTAACGATTGAAGTTAAAGATAAGTCACACCGATTGTGATGATTGAAGAACAAGAAACGTTTAAAAAGAGAAAAAAAGGTAAATGTGCATATTGATCTGCTAATAAAATAGGGATATTATGACCAGGATTAAGTTGTGTTTATTGGAAGGACAACAAGCTTGACTATGGGACGAGTGATTTGTCCCTTTTGGGTCTTAATGTCCACGACTCTGACTCGTTTGTCAGGGCCGAAGTATGTCTTGACCACTCTACCTAAACGCCATTCGTTAGGAGGAAGCTGTTCCTCTCGAATGACAACTAGATCGTCCACCTCGACATCCTTCTGTGGATATTTCCATTTATTGCGTTTATGGAGTTCCTTTAAATATTCTTCTTTCCATCGATAGCTGAACTGATGGTGAAGAATCTTAAGTTTTTGCCATCGGTGGATAATATTCAAGGAACTATCTACCAGGGATGGTTCGGGAGCCCACCTCTGAGGAAATGTCCAGGAGTGAGGGGGACAATAGCAGAAGGGTTTTCCGACATTGGAGAAATAGGTCGAGAATTAAGGCAAGATTCTATGCGTGCAAGAAGAGTTGAAAACTCCTCAAAAGTAAGTTTAGTGCAGCCTACTGTCTTGCGAATATGTGCCTTAAAACTCTTGACTCCTGCCTCCCACAATACACCAATATGTGGGGCACCAGGAGGTATGAATGTCCATTTTATTTGAGAAAAGTTTGTATTTGGGTAAGCTTTAAGCGCGTTTTGAAAATCTACCAGAAGCGATTTTGAGGCACCGACGAAGTTGGTTCCGTGGTCGGAAAATATTTGATCAGGCAGACCTCTACGGCCAACAAAACAAGCAAAAGATGCAAGGAAAGCGTTAGTTGACAGATCACTTACTGCTTCTAAATGTATGGCTTTCGTTGAAACACATAGCCTTTCTCTAATCGACATTTCCTTCCATAGTAATTCTTAATAAGAAAAGGGCCTGCAAAGTCAATGCCAACATTTGTAAAGGGCAGCGTAAATATCGTCCTTTCCAGGGGTAGTTCACCCATTAGTTGAGAACGCATTTTCTTTTTGTGCACAATACATACCTTACAATCATGGATACATTTCTTCACCAAATTTTTCAGCTTTGGTATCCAAAATTCAGATCGAAGTATCCGAACCATTAGCTGTATCTCACCATGTAAGGAAAGTTGGTGCACAAATTCAACTAAGAGTTTAGAGAAGTACGCATTATACGGCAGTAAAATTGGATGCTTTTCATTATAAGTGAGTGTAGAAGGAGTTAGTCTTCCATTTACAGGAAGGATTTGTTTACTATCCAAAAAGGGGTTAAGTGTCAACAAACAGCTTGTGGGTTTCATGGGTTTGTTTGTAGTAAAGCTTTATATTTCAGTGAAACGAATATTTGTTGAGAAAGCATGATCATTTTATTCTTAGTAAATATTATCTCTTCAGGGGAGAGAGAATGGGATGAATATTTCCTTTGACGGTATCGAGTCGCGTTGAAAAATCGAAAAACGTAGCTTAGAACACGAACTGCTCTTATCCCATGTGGAAAATCTACGAAGAATTAATTCGAAGTCATCTTCAGTGGTTGTAGACAATGTTTTAAGACGTTTTGGCTCTAGCAATGACTCTTCTGGTGGGCAGGGGATTGAAATTGGCCAATTATTTGGACATTGGCACAACCAGCTTGGACCATGCCACCACAGTTTGCTTTCGCGTAAATCATCGGGTGTTAAACCACGAGTACCAAGATCAGCAGGATTTTCCGAAGAGGAAATGTGGCGCCAAGAAGCGTTCTTCATATTAGTTTGAATTTCAGAAGTTCTGTTGGCCACGAACGTTTTCCACGTACATGGTGGTTAACTAAGCCATGACAAAACAATTGTGGAGTCCGTCCACGCAAATACCTCATGGCTCTCAATGAAGTGCAATTTTTCGAATCCCACTCGAATCATGTTCGAGAGTAATACTGCTCCGAGCAACTCTAAACGTGGCAATGCAATTGAATGAACAGGAGCAACTTTGCTTTTTGTCCATAGCAAATGACAAGAAAAAGAAGATGTGCTATGTTGGACTCTTATGTACAAAGTAGCCGCATATGCCTGTTCCGAAGAGTTGGAAAAGCCATGTATTTGGGTTGGAGCCCAGGGGGAATACTCAATCCACCTTGGGATGACGATTGTCTGTATAGCAGAAAAGTTAGCTATGAAGGATTTCCACATTTGTAGTGTTAGGGGTTTAAGATTTTGATCCCATTCTGTCTGATCCTTCCAAATCTGTTGCATGATTATTTTTGCTGAAATCACAATCGGAGCAAGCCATCCAGCAGGATCATATAACTTGGCAATTATAGAGAGGACCGATCGTTTGGTAATAGAGCTCAGCAAAGTATCTGAAGGGACAGAGAAAGAAAAAGTGTCTGAAAGGGCCTTCCAACAGATGCCTAAAGTTTTTGCTGAACTCTTTTGATCGATTACCAAAAAGTCTTCATTAAAAAGATGTTCTTTTGGAATGTGGCTCAACAACTCAAGTGAGTTTGAGGTCCACTTTCGGAGGTTGAACCCAGCTGAAGACAGAGCGGATACTAGTTGATGCTGAGCCGATTGTGCAGTTTGGACATCATGAGCACCTGACAGTACGTCATCTACATAAAAATCTCGCCGCAGAATGGTCGAAGCGAGAGGGTGCGAGTTCTGAACATCGTCAGCAAGTTGACGTAGGGTTCTAATAGCATTGAAAACAGTTCTTACCTAGGTCGTGGTACTTTGGGGCTTGATTACAGTATGATGGAGTAAGTAATAAGAATACATTTTATTGAGTTTGGATATTTCGGATGAACTGGTAGGTTCCATATGATCAAGAGTGAGGTATTCTCGGATCACTGAATAATATTGCTCTTTGAATTGAGGTTTAGCGAGTAAGCGACTTTCAGTTCTAATGAATTGCTTCAATGCAATGTCTCTTGACTTTCCTATTTCGTTCTCATTGGGAAAATTTTCTTTAAATGGCAGGGATACAATATAACGACCTGTAGAATCCCGCCGCGTGGTGTTTGCATACAAACTCTCACAGAATTGATCCGCTGGAGAAAGCGAAGTATTCAAAGGCAACTCCTCTAGCTTCCAAAATGTCTCAATTTGCTTATCAAGAGCGGTCTCATTGAAATAAGATACAAATGTAGAGTACGAAGAGTTAAGTGCTGTATTCTGCGCCATAAGAGTGTTCAATATTTTATTTTTTACACCATCTAGTATTATCGATGAATATAAATCTGCTCCGATAAGTATATCTATTTTCGGTTGGGTGGATAAATTCAATAATTTTTTAATTTCTTCCGAGATAAACGATACCTCTGAACCGGGATCAATTAAAGCCCGCGCATTGAACTGGGTTCCGTGATGCGATATTTGCACCATTGCGGTAGCTAAAATGACTTGCTTATGGATCGATGAAAAATGGGTATTGTGATTCGCATTTGGAGTGTACTGTATATTAGGAGGTGAGTGGGCCTTGACGTTAAGGGTTCGCTATTGGAAGTAGAAGGTTCGGTGTCTTGATGTTACAATGTATGATGTCGATTCTTACTTCTGAAACATGTATTGTTACTCTTACATGCTTTTTGTGTATGGGTTATTGCCAGGCAATTAGAGCAGTAGTTATGATTTTGAACCGCAGTAATCCTATTTTCAATACTCATGCTCCTAAACTCGGGGCAAAGACGGAGAGGATGTTGACCTTTACAAACTTTGCAGTAGTTTATAGTGGGTTTACTGTGATATGTTTTTAAGTTCTTAGAACGGGGATTGTTTTGGGGTTGTTGCATTTTGGCAACAATTGGCTTGGATTTATTACAAATCGCCATATCAGAAACCGTCTCGAGCACGCGGTAGCGATTGGAAAGGAAAATACTCATGTCTTTCCATGAGGGAATTTTGGTAGGATGACTCAGTGACTGTTCCCACAGAGATAACGTCGTTTCTGGAAGACGACTTGAGCACAGAAAAGTAATGATAGAGTCCCAGGAATCAGTATCTATACCATGAGCCTTAAGAGCACCTTAACAATCACTGATATCACATTGTAACTTTTTAATTAGTCTACCAAATTCAATTTGAATAGTGGGTAAATTTAAAAAAAAATTTATTTGACTATTTACTAGGACCCTTTTGTTTTCAAAGTGATCCTTTAACGCTTGCCAAGCAACATCAAAATTTTCGTCCACGAGAGCAAATTTACTCACACATGAAACCCGTCACCTTTTGTTTTTGATCGCAGGTGAAAAAGTTTTTGTACTGGACTTGTTATGCTTTATATACACGGCCGTAAACATGTCCCTAAACGAGGGCCATTCGAGATAGCTGCCAGAAAACACTTCCGTATCACACGGTGGCAACTTTATTGAATGCGAGGAACTGCCGATTACCGGTGGTAATCTTGGGCTATCTGGACTTTCTTTTATTTCTTCTAACTTTTGGATTGAATGGATTATTTCACCGAGACATGTAATATAAATATCTGAAGACGAGCGATATTTAGCTTTAACGCTATCAAGGAACTCTTTTTTACTTTCAGAAGTTGCCTCATCAGAACGCACACACTGTTCATAATGCTTTTTTACTTCAAGCCACAGATCTTTAAGTTCGATCTTATGAGCTCGTAAAGACGAAACAGTCTGATCGACTATTGGTTTTTCTTTAAAAGAAGCGCGAAACTCAACGAGTTGATCTGTAGCCAAAATGAATGCATCTAATACGCTCATATTAAAATGCTGGGATTTGCAAATATATGTAGGTAGGTCAATATGGGAGAAATTACAGATATGTAATGGATATTTGTAAATTACTCACTTTTATGTAATGTGCTGGAAAAATAGCACAAGTAGATAATGTAATGTATATATTTTTTTTTTCATAAGTAGCCTCGTAATATGCACACAAAATTTTATGTAAAATTATCGCGAATTTTATTGAAATTGAACAAAACAAAATACACGCGGTCGCACTGATTACGAAAAATACTGTACGCACCTGATTAACTCCAATTTCGACTGACTGTCGTGTTCTCTGGATGTAACAGCGATGCAGCGATGTGTTGAAGTATGTAGCGTGGGAATCGTGGGAATCGTGGGGATCAGTGCCAATAATAATCGTGTAGAAAAAAATGAGTGTTGATCTTCTCTTCGTTGATTTCCTTTTCGTTTTAAAATTCGGCTTGATGTGACCAAATGTTGAGGGGGGTTGCAGGGTAGCTCGAAAACTTCTTGGTTTCGTCGGAGATGCGCTGGTTTCTCGGGAGTATTTCGAGGGTCAACAATTGCCGGGTGCAATTAAAGAATTGTATTGCGAAAAATCAAAGAAAAGAAGAATAAATGAGAAAAATGCGTTTGGGTTGAACAAATTCTTTTATTTGGGAGCCAGGTCTTACATCTATGCGAGTCGGGAAAAGAATAGGAAGAGAGCTTAGTCTAATTCACTTAGCTTAGTTAGAAAAATAGGGAATTATGTTGGGATATTTTTGGGAGTTTACATGATACATTAGCAGAGTGCCATCTATTATTTCAAGTTAATATTAAATAAGAATTATAGAAAACGTTGAAGACGTTTCACATGAACACTATTCTTATCTAACTTATAATTTACGATTTAGGTTATATTTACGATTTTGTTTATTAAGTACTAGCTGGCCCGTACTCGCTTTGCTTCGCCTGCCTACCGCGTTTATGGGATGTAGTTAATGTAATTTTGATCTATTTTGTTGTCCTAATAGACCAAGGGACCGCAGTAATTTTTGGTTGTGAAAGGTACCAGCACAATATGGTGGCAGCTAAAGAGAGTAACAATCAACTCTTATCTCGATTCCTCCGATGAATCCGAATATGAAGAGGAATATAGGGTGTCCCAGCGTAGAGGTAGATCTAATCCGTTAACTGTAGATTCCTGAAGTTCTAGCGAACAAAAAATCGTATGACGGGGGTCTTTTTTCACCCCCTCCAAGTTATAGGCCGTCGAAGTAACGGACCTCCGAGTTGGTGGTAAGACCACTTTAAATGATAATTACTTCTGAACTACTACAGATAAAAAAGCAGTTTTGTGCATTATGGAGAGGCGATCAGAAGCGCATAGTGTTGAAGACTTTATGAATGTTTACATCTATGCAGCCACAAAAAAGTTATGGCTCCTTAAACTGAAAATTATGAAAATTTGTTGTTCCAATTTTTTACTTAAGATGTATTTTTCTCAAAAGTTTTACTTGATACAAATCTTTTTTTTAATAAACTTTTAACTTTGGCTGGTTCTCTAAAAATTATGTTAAACAACTTTTTTACGTACGGCTAACAAAAATGATAGTAAAAGGCATTATTTGACAGATAAACATGATAAAAAACCATGCGAAACAATACTTAATTCATATTGAAAGCCGAAATGTGGAGCATTTTGCTGACCACTTGCTGTATCAGTTTGATGTAATCGAGCCAATTTCGATAATTTTGCATGTCGACCTATTCGCCCAATTTCAGGCCGATTTGATAGCTTACTCATGTTCGCTGAAAAATTGACTATATTTGACTATATTTCACTTTGAAATACAATTGCCAACTAAATGATAAAAGATAAAACAGAACAGATAAAGAACGCTGCAAAAAAATTAGAACTCAATTCCAATCCAACTCAAAACATTAAAATTGCACTCATTGTCATTACTGAACTAAGACTAACTTTTGCAGTATATATACACATACCATACATGAACATAATGTACACAAAACAGAAAGAAAAAAATATGCATTGACAAAACCTTTGCGCTTGAGCGCTGTGCAGAACAGACGCATACACAAACACATACACAAACCCAATACACAAATCCATTGAATTCAATTCCTCTCAGATTTATAGCAAAAATGAGAAAGAAAAATTACGAAGAGAGATCGAAAGAAAACTAAAAGAAGTAAACACCACTGGGACTGGTTTCAGAACATTGGTCGATTAACAAATTAATAAAAAATGACATTTTGCAAATTTATCATTACTATTATATAAAGACGTAACTTCAAAAAACTTTGTTACCGATGATCTCCGCAAATAGTGCACCGATTAACGTGAAATAAATTCTATAATAATCGCTATTTTCGTAAAAACCAGTTAGGCTATGTTTTTTTTGTTTAAATATTGTTTATACGCAAATTTTAAGACCTTAATCTTTTCTAAACTCTACGTACATGCTGAGAAATAAATAACTAACTATTTTAAAAAATAAAGGGCGAAGCAACGCGAGCACGGGTCAGCTAGTTATTAATATTGCTCAGCTTTTAGAACACGTACGCCCGTTTTCACTGTGCGAGATTAAGTGTCGGATTATTTAAGTGTAGGATTGAATATTGACTTCACTTAACAAGTTTTGGTTTTTACAGTCAACAGCGGTTGACGAAATTTGGTTTTCATTTCCTTATCAAATGCTTTTTATAAAAAATACAATGCAAATGAAGAGAAAAGAAGACAAAGAGCCGCTGAATGTGTGGAAATAGAAAAATAATTCAATTAATTCATTTTTAATTCAAAAAACGTAGAAACGTATGCTGACGAAAACGAAAAAAATTCACACCCCTTCCTTTCTTCCATGTGCATCCGGATGAAACAGATACACAACTGAAGCGCAGCGAGCAGCGATATCAGCAGCAGTGATGCCAACCCGAATTTCTAAAAATCTGTAGATAAAAGTTATAAATTCTGTAGAATTCTGTACTTTTGCTTGATGAAAATCTGTAGAAATCAAGACTCTTTTTAACGCATTAAAAGTGATTATTAACACTGAACTTGCACATTGTTTACGAGCAATCTGTGTCAAATCAATAATCTTTATTTCTGAAATCATACCTACATATTCGTTTTTTGCACCCTGTATTTGAACCTCACAGCACGGTGTTGAAGCGCGCCTTATGTAAATAACAAATTGATAATATTTTGATGCATTGCGTTGACATTTCGTATATAATGTTTTGGTGTTAGTTATCTCGAGTAGAATCCGAGATTCACGAAAATTGAAAATAAGTTTTTTTTTTTGTTCGGTTGGAAAATTTAAATTTTACTGGAGCGCTAAAAATTGCTCGAGATAAAAAAGTGCTTTTTTGCCCAATCGATTGTTGCCCCAGATTGTTGAGTTTTGAGTTTACATGTTCAGGTCAATATTTTTGGTTCTACAGCGAACGTAACAGATTTGTTAAGGGAGAAACATTTCCATATGCTATTATTTTAATTGTTATAAGTTTTTATTTTTTCCTGGAATTTGAAATGTCTACATTTTCATTTGATTTCTGTATTTCTGTAGCACAGTAAAAATTCTGGAGATCTACAGAAAATTCTGTATGGTTGGCATCGCTGATCAGCAGAATCATCCCTCATCAAATCTCATCAAATGAGAGTCGCAATGCCAGCCGCATTACCAGATAAAACATTTCGTTGTTTAGGTAGGTTTTCTGTACTGTATTTTGAGGTTAATACTATTTTGGTACACTTACGGCAACAATTTACTCTCTGGATTGACACTTAAGCCGCGGAAATCGGTGGCTTAAGTTTAAGTACTATTTAAGTGGATTTTATCGTTAAGTCTGCACTGCGAAAACGCAATTCGTGTTGATCTTGAGATTTTCGCTGGATCGACACTTAAACTCGCACAGTGAAAACGGGCAGTAGAAATATAATTTTGGACTTAAAAGATGCGTAATAAGCTCTTAGAACTGATCTGAATTCCAACAAAATAAACGAAGGAGAAGTTTTCAAGGCTCAAAGTCTAATCATGGAATTTCACGATTAAAAGCATGAATTTGCTCCTTATCAAAACCTAATCAACACAACAAAAATTATCAAAATCCGTTCAGCCGTTTGCTCTGTAGGTCCATGCAAAGGAATTTTCACTTTGTTTTATATTATTAGGGATTTGTATTGTCACGATAATAGTACAAGATTTGGGATGAAATGCGTTAACAAAAGAAATAGAATTATACAGCACTTATTTTGATAAAACAAATAGAATTAGAACTATGCAGCACTTCTGCACGCGGCCGTTCGATATGGGATCCCGAATAATAATGTCTTTGTAGTAGATCGGTACGCAGCCGATCGATTTACTTACTTAGTTGGCGCTACAGCTCGAGGTGAACCTGGGCCTGCTTCTCGCAACCATTTGTGTGTGCGTGTTATATTTTTGCACGAATGGAAGGGACCTACAGTTTTTTGCCGACTCCGAACGGCGAGTTGAGAAGCTCAATCGTGACAAATGATACTCTTTGATGCTTGTCAGACATTCGAAAGAGGTGGTACCGTGGAAAAAACTCTTTAGGTGTTAGCCCCGGCCCGGTATTGAACCCGGGTAGCATTGCGTAGCAGTCCAACGCACTAACCACCACGGCCACGGCGACGACCAGCCGATCGATTTGGGATCCCGAAATAGAATTTCTTCAATCTCGCCTCACGTTCATATTCTTGACCTATCTAAGAATATCGAATAAAGAGAAAATGAAAATGTTATGAAAAATGAGAATGCTGCAGTATCGAAATGCAATGTCATTGCGAAGTGAGAAGCGAATTGTGTTATCAGCATTTTATAGTTTGCCTTTAATTACCCAAGCGTTGGTTTGGGTTCGATGTTCAAGAGTTGGGCAATGTGAACTTATGTCAAAAGAGGTTATTTGACGTAGCTAAGTAAGCAATAAAGAAGGAAGTTAAAGTGGGACAAGAGGAAGTTGCGACATTGATCGCACGGGTAAATGATCTCAAGTGTATTGACTTATTATGTGTTCATTAAGAGAAAGAATTATGAGGTTCATAAAAAGGAAGAATTACGTGAAAATGGAAAGATTATGTGGAGAGATCATTAAGGAGAGATAAGGATGGTTGGTTGTAAGGTGTGAGTGGTGCACTTCACAACAGAAACACCGCTTAGTCTTTTTTTCATTTAATTTACATTTATTTCTAAGTTCAAGTAAAGTAAAATTATTCTTAATAAAAAAAAAGGAAACGCTTAAAAGCTAACAAAAACTAAGTAAGTTCAGTAATATGTAGTTACAAAAACAAACCGTAACAAAAAACAAAACAAATTAACTTTAAAAATAAAATTATTATAAAAAATTATTTATTTATTTATTATGTTATTATATAAAATTATTCTTATTAAAAGAAAAGAAACGCTTGAAAGCTAACAAAACTATGTAAATTCAATAATAATAACAAAACAAAACAAATTAACTTCTCATTGAAAAAAGGAGAAAAACAAATATTATATGTGAACATTTAATTTGAAATTGATTTCAATTTAAAAGTTTTCTTATATAAACGGTTTTTGGATAGCCTGCAAGTTTAGTATCCTTCAGGGCCACCATTTTTCTGGCCCCATCCCAGTTTATTTTTAAAATGACCTCTTCCGAAGAGGTCAAAGCATTTTGAGAGTGAATCTTTTCCTACCACCTCTTTTGTATATTTGATCTAGTAATGCATAAAAGATGAATTGAATTGGTATATTAAAACAAATGTTTACGCAAAACTTACAAGTTTTCCTTCTTGAATCTCCTCAATCTCTTTGTCTATACTGAGAAGTTCTTGAAGTGATTTTATAGGGAAAATGTCCAAGTTCTCTTGCACTGGGCATCCATTATTAGCGATATGTTCTATAAGAACTATACGCCATTGCTCTCTATTGTTAGATCTAATTTCTACAAATTTACGCCTATAGCATTCAATTTTCCGTCTAGCTATAAGGTTGCATACGTTCGTTTGCAGCTCTTTGTACTTTTGTTTTATTGAGGGTTGGTTTAACTTATTCTTATTTATAGAGTAGAAATGGTTTTTCTCCTTAATTTTGATACATATTGCATACGTAATCCAAGGCTTCAATTTCTTAATCCCAATAATTTTTTATGTGTACTGGAGCATGATTCAATGTAGCTGCTTAGTTACAATGTAGGGCCGCTGAGGGACAGACACAATCATATACTGAAGTCCAACTTTCTTGGATCAAAAGCCGATCAAGTTTCAAGAAATTAGTTTTTTTTTGTATGCTGCTGTCAACAACTTTCGAGGCAGCAGTTGACTCATTTCAATTCGATTTAATTCGATTTTAAAATCTGTACATGAAAGAATTATTTTATTCATTAGAATAGTCTCCGCGTTTCCCGAAATTCTACTTTTTATAAAGGATAGGAGACATAGTTTCTGTTCTAATGTTGCTAGTGAGATAGCATTATCCACGTTTGAAATGAAAATATGCACTTTGTTCGGATTACTATCGAACGGTGTTATTAACTTACATAAAAATTCCAAGCTTACTGATGGATCATGCGTTGCATTTCGGTTATTGTCTATACTATGTTTTTCCCTAATTGGCATCATTTGTTCTGCCGTGTTTCTTCTGAAGTTATTCTCACGCTCACCTAACTCTGTGTTCCACTTTAGTCCTTCCGATATACCTGTTTCGCTTTTCTTTCGAATAGCTCCTTTTAAATTTTCAGCTATCAGATTCTCCCTACTCGTTATTATCTCCATATTCCTGAGTTTGCTAATTGCCTCTTCTAAATTATGTAGTTTTTACTTTTCACTACTCATTTCCTGATAAACTAATTGTAGAAGGAGATATCTACTATACGCATTTCCTTTATGGTAAACTTAGTATTGTGCTTCCGTTCCGGAGTCTATTTTTACATTTTCCAATATCTGACTTAATTGTAATTCAGTGGTGAATCCACTTTCCTTGCAAATACATTTATATTTTAGTTTTAAAGCTTCTTCCGAAAAATTAAAATGATTGGTCGCGTTACTCGCTTCCGTCATATTTTTTTCATATATTTATTCTATGTTTCTTACATAAATAAACACGCTTTCATGATCAGGATCTTGATGTCTTCGGTTGTTTTACGTCTTCTTCACTTCCTCCCCCTATTTTTTTCTTTTTGTTTTCAACTAACTCTATTTTTTTTTATATTATATATTTTTATTCCATTAGTTCATTAAGTTTACAACGAAAATAGGCATTAATATTACAAGATGTAAATAAAGTAACTTATTTCAAAATAAGAGAATAAATAGAGACATTATTTAGTCATGTACATAGATGACTAGTGGCGAATGACCCTTTCACATATCTAGCAAATAAGATGTGTGGGGTTACGTAAAGTTTTTTTTTGTTTAAGAAATATATATTGCAATAAATTTATCTGTAAACAATAGTGAAAGATGCATTTTAAAAACAGAATAAATACAAGCGATAAGTTTTACATTTACCATAAATTTCTTCAAAGTTAAATCAAACTTACTTGCAAATTTTTGACCATTGAACTATCCATTGTAAAAAGTCAATTTTTAACTTTATTTAAGAAGAGATAACGAACTATTAATACTCGTATGTCATAAGGCAATTCATTGTATAGTTTTGGTGCTGGGACAGTGAAAAAATTCGTATAGTGCGTTTTATTTGAAGATGGGACATATACAAGATTTCTAGCATTTACCCTTAAATTATATACCACCGAGCTTCTGAGCGTTGAGCTATAACCGCCTCGTAAAAAGAATACTTTAAGGACTTTATAAACATAAAGATGTCTTAAAGGTAAAACACGAAGACGACAAAAAAGTGGCCAACTACTAGTTAGTCTATTTTTATTGCAGATAATCCTAGTAATATGCTTTTAGTTTAGTTTAGTTTAGTATGTTTATTTAGCAAAACTCTGCTATTTAAATTCAATTTAACAATTTTTAACAATTCAAACTTAAAATCTATATATACAATTTTTTTTTTTTTTTTTTTATTAATTCCATTAGTTTGTATAAGGATAATTACTTTTTATAGTTTCATTTACATATCTTTTAAATGTTTTTAAATTTGTTTCATTCTTTGCTCTGTCCGGAAGTGTGTTAAATAACCTACAGCCTTTATACAAAATGCTATTTTGGGTAACATTTTCAATGTAATTAGGTAGTCTGAAGTCTTCTCTATTTCTTAGATTATATGGTTGGGACTCCCCCACATATCTCAAATATTTACTTAAGTATTTAGGTAGCAGATTATTTTTAATTTTGAAAACAAAACATAGTACATTAACAAAAATTCTTTGCTTTACACTTAACCATTGAAGCATATTAAGCATTGTTCTTATTGGTGTAAGACGATTACATTTAAGTATAATACGCATAGATTTATTTTGTAGGCGTTGCAACTTTAACAGAACATTATCAGAACATAGGTACAAAACTGATGAACAATACTCGAAATGGGGTTTTATCATAACATTATAGACATTAATAGCACATATTACAGATAACTTGTTTCTAATTCTGTTAAAAAATCCATTCTTTTTTGCAATTTTTTTGACTAAATAATCAATATGAATATCAAACTTAAGTTTGTAGTCTATAACTATGCCTAGATATTTGATTACATTTACTTGCTCTACTTTTTCGTTGTCCATCTCCAGGTTGAGGTTGACGTTATGTTTTAGGGCCATACATTTCGATTTTGCTACGTTCAATTTTAGTTTGTTAGCTTTCAACCACTCGTTTATTCTGTTGAGATCTTCTTGAATTAGTTTCGCACATTCGTCCGCATTTTTTCCAGATATAAAAATGAGTGCATCATCGGCAAAGAGCACAATTTGGGAATTTCGAAGAACTTCTTTAATGTCATTTATGTAAATTATAAATAACAGCGCGCCCAGAATCGATCCCTGAGGAACTCCGTGTCTTGTTTCAATGCTGTTGGACATTATGCCATTCACTGATGTTTTTTGTGTTCTATTCGATAGATAGGATGCAAACCACTCCTGTTCCTTCCCTCTTATACCATATCCGCTAAGTTTTTTCAAAAGTATACTTCGGTCGATTGTCTCAAAGGCTCTTTTGAAATCAAGGAAAACAGCAATCACGAACTTTTTTTCAGCTACCTCTTCTTTCCAGCTTATTAAAACATTATTTAGCGCTGACTCGCATGAGTGTTTTTTTCGAAATCCTGACTGGTTCTCCATAAATAAATTGTTAACTTCGAAGTATTCTTCGAGTTGTGTATGAACTATTTTTTCAACAACCTTTTCGTATACAGGAAGAGCGTGGATTGGTCGAAAGTTCTCACATTTATCAGTTCCTTTTATTTTTTCGGTCGGGGTGACAATTGATTCTTTCCATGTATCAGGGAAGAGTCCTGTTAGCATTGAGTGGTTTACGATTTTTACCATCATTGGACCAGTTGTGTCAATTGCATCCAATAGCATTTTCGCGTTTAAAAAATTAAAGTCTCTTTTATTGTTCAGTGACTTTAAAATACCATTTGTTTCTGTTATTAAGACGTTCTTAAATTTAAACGTTGCATTAGTAAAATTATTTCGTTGAATGTACTGGACATATGGTATAGACTCGTTAATTTCAGAAACACTCCTGACAAAATATTCATTGAATTTTTCAGCTATCTCTTCATTTTTTGTTATGCTTACATTGTTAAAGTAGATATGTTTGATACACTGTCTTTTTTCATTCAGAACATGGGACTTAATGGCTCTCCACATTGTTTTTTGGTCAGTTGCATTCGCAATTTTTCGTTTGATGTTTGAATTCTTTGATTTAACGATTTCAGCTTTGTATATGTTCCTGCACTCTCGGTATCTGTTCCATGTTTCATTGTTGTTGTTCTGCATAAACTCTTGGTAACTCCGAATTTTTTCGCGTTTTAACTGCATTAGAGTGTTATTAAACCAATCATTACAACTTTTTGAAACATTTTTGGAAACTACCATGCTGTTTGTGACTTTGATCAATTCATCACTTAGAATTTTACTACCCACTTGTGGGTCGCAATTTCTGAAAACCATTTCACTTCTTCTCAATTGGGTTATAAATGAGGTTTTGTCGTATTGTAGAACTTTGATTTTGTTTTCTTTGTGTATTTTTTCAATTTTTTGCTTTATTTCATATTCTATTAATAGAGTTTCATGATCTCCAATTTTGAGCTCTAGGTCGATTTTGGCTGTGGCCGGGGTAGAGTCAGTAATAACGTAATCAATTAATGTACGTGTTTCGTTTGTGATTCTGGTCGGTTCTTGTATGATTTGTTGACACATATTTACAATTTCTATCGTTTTTTTCATCTCTTTTGCATAAATGTTTGATGTATCCAGCCAGTCAATATTAAAATCTCCTGCTAATATAAACTGCCGGTTGAGATCACCAAGATCTTCTATCCAAGCTCTAAACTTATCACAGAATATTCTACATGACGAACTAGGTGACCGGTAGACTGACGCTAGGTACATAGATTGGTTATTCTCTGTTATTTTTATGACTAGCCAGTATATATGTTCGGGGACAATCTTTTCTTGTGTGATTATTTGTACTTTGAAATATTCTTTTACGTATATACACAATCCGCCTGTATGACGTGATTCGCTGTTGCAACGTACTACCTGATAACCATCTATTTCAATCTCGCTGTCTTTGATGCTTTTAGTTACGTGTGTTTCAGACATAATAATAAAGTCAAACTTGGCATTGACAAAACACTGTTCAGCTTCATTTAAATTTCCTGTAAGTCCTTGAATATTGCAGTACACACCTCTGATTTTTTGTCTTTGCTATATTTCGAACCTATTTTTTTCAGCTTGCATCAGCCGATTATAGACTGAGCACTCTTTGTTTCGACTATCATGGTTAGTGTCTAAATCAAGTGTGAACTTTTCATTATACCGTATACAGTTAATGCATTTCAGTTCATTGGAACTACATTCTCTTGTGTCGTGATCTTTACTACACTTAGCGCATTTCATTTCATTTTTGCAATTTTTCGCGATGTGGTGATACCCGTTGCAGTTAAAGCATCTATTCACATTGAAATATTCGAAAACTCGACACTTCTCCCACCCAATGTTTATTCTCAGATTTCCCAGTATATTCTTATAGTCAATTTGATCAACCTCAATCACAGCATAAAATACCTCTTTGTTTTTATTTTTAAAATCTCTTACACATTTTACCGTTCCTACGATATTGTTTTGTTTCTTCACAGCTATTTCCAGTTCCTCTTTACTCCATTTTTCATTCATGTCGGTAATCATTATTTGCGGTCGTCTATTGCTAAACACTCTCACATCATATTTTTCACCAAGTTTCTTTTTCATCTCGCTCTCTATTTTTTTCACTGTTTCTTCTCCTCTGCGATTGATGGTAATTGCCCCTTCCTTTCGGTCAGAGACACTGTCCACTTGGAGAGAAAGAGACGCAGGATTAATGTTTTCCTTGATGTCTTTTTTTGTTTTAGAGTTCATTTGTTTACTTTTTGGTTTGATGTAAATTGCCTGTTTCAGTTGCTCTGCGTAATTAGTTATTGCCTCTTTTTGCTTTGACTGTGTGATTTGCTTTACTCCAACCTGTAAATCATTTTTCATCTCGGTTACACACATTTTATTGTCTATTGTGAGCTTCTTTACATTTTCAACAATTAGTTCGCTTTGTGCTTTAAATGATTCCGTACATGCTGTTATTTTTTTGATTTCCAAAACGCTTTGTTCACACGTTTCTTGTGCCTTTTTCATGGCTCTTAATCTTTCACTGTACCTATTTTCTATCGCTTCAAGCATATTTTTTATTTCCGTTTCGTTTTTCTTCAAACTGTCTTCGAATTCTTCTTTGTATTCCTTTAAATAGTTTCCGTTTTTTTTTACCGTGTCTTGTATATCCCTCAATACTAAATCAACATTGTGAATGTATTGCAAACAATCCTCACACATGAACTTTACCATTGGATTAGTGTCAAGCACATTGCTACTGCTCTTGTCCAGGCCGCTACATTTTACTGTGAGATGATATGTTTTCCCACATACTCCAGCGCATTGTATACCTGACTCACCGCGAATGTCATTCTTACATTTGATGCACTTCGGCATCCTTACAGCTGTTTCCCTTTCAATTCGATATTATTTCCAATGCTTTAATAAAGCTTTCGATATCGTTTTTATTAAAAGAAAATTAGAAAAAAAAATATACAAAAGTATATACTGATTTTAAGTTTAAACTCGGAGCGGATAAAAATTACGTCTTCTCTGTTCAACAACTTGCTTTTGCGCTACAATTAGCTTGCTTTTGCGCTACAATTAGAGGCACAATAGTATTGGAGTAGGTACCACCCCAGCTTGATGAGCCATATTGTAGCTTCGAATTTACAAGTCCATAATATATTGTAAGTAGAAGCTTTGTGTGTTTTAGCATAAACATACTACGGGTTACGGACAACATATATTTTCTTAAATCAGTTGCATGTGCCTTCCAAGTTAGATTTTTGTCTATTAAAATTCCTAGATATTTAAAACATTGAACTGATTCTATCTTAAAGCAGTTTTCAGTACAAGGAACATTTTGAAAATAATTATTTTTTCCGCAAGTATGAGAAGACAGAAAAAGTTTTTCACACGATGAAAAGTGAAAATATGTGTTACAATCAACCAACTCCGAACCCTTTAGACTACAAATCATAAGCTTGGTTTTTTCACTTATTAAAAGATCATGTTTTGCAAACCATTGCCTTAAGACTTGCAAGTCATTCTGCAGATTTGCTATGGATGCAAATAAAGAATTGTTGACGTATGTAAATGTCATGTCATCAGCAAACGCTGTCACTCTGCTACTAAATTGTTGATAAAAAATAGAATTCACATAAATCAGAAATAAAATTGGACCTAAGACCGAACCCTGAGGAACTCCAATGCTTAATTCAAGCTCATCACTAAAAACACCGTCAAGTTTTATCCGTTGAGACCTTACTTTAAGATATGTTGAAAAATACTCGTGTACAGAGCTCCTAAAACCAGCCCTATAAAGTTTATCCAACAGAATGTTATGATTGACCATATCGAACGCCTTCGTCATATCAATAAATAGACTGATAGTGCTTTTGTTATTATTGAATCCTTCGTATATTTCACTACACAGTTTGAGGATAGCATCTTCAGTTGATCTACCTTCCCGAAAACCATATTGTGCAGTATCAAAAAAGTTAGTCTTGTTTAAAAATGAAACTATGCGACCTTTCATCAACTTCTCAAATAATTTAGAAAATGTTGAAAGCAACGATATTGGTCTATATTGGCTCAATTTTTTTCTATTACCCTTTTTGAACAAAGGAATAACTTCAGCAGATTTTAAGGACTTGGGAAAAATATCGCACTTGACACTCATGTTAAATATATGAGCCAGTATATCAACTACATAAAGGCCGACGCGCTTCAGAAGGCAATTAGTGACACCGTCGCACAGTGGGTGAAATGGTCAATCTAGGGGGAAATAAGTCAGCTTTCATCGGATTGCTCATTTTGTTGCATCTATGTGGTATTTCTTGGTTTCAAACGATTGTTAATAAAATTATCTAATACCCAGTTCAAGAATTAAAAAAAAAATTATTTTCAATTTACTTTTTTCCATAACAAAAAATATATATAAAAAAATATTCTTTAAAAAAAACTAGATTTCTTGTTCATTAATTTTATTTCAGAAAAAGTCGTCTTCAGATATTTCTTCCTCTTTTTCGTCTTTTTAAATATCTTCATCGCCTTCATTTTCCTCATCTTCTTGGCTTTCTTCATCTTCTTCACCCTCTTCATGTCCTTCATTTTCTCTAGCATTAGAGCTTTGCCTTGCTGGTATTGCTGGATCAGACAATAAACACAGCACATCTTCGCTGAGAGGCTGTTTGTTGTTTCTTTGAAGTAAAGCAGTTTTGGAAATGGAGGAAATAATGGGATCAGAAGAAACAAATAGGACATTTAACAAATCTCGTATGGTTTTTTCTCGAGACATTTTTCTTGTGTACAGTTCTCTAAACTTTCTGAAGTCTTTATTTCTTGATTCGAGAGCTTCTTCTGAGAGCATCCCAATTGGAAGCAGAGCAGATTTTATAATATCTGCACCGTGAATGAGGATTTTGTGTAACGTAGAAGGCATGTAGTACCATGGATACAATTCTACGTACAACTTTGCGGTATCCATTGCATACTCCCTAAAAGCTTCTACGTTTACTGCATAACCACAAGACATTGTCTGTAAAATAATCCCAAGACGTTTAATAAGATTAAAGACGATTCCGGTTATTGAAGATGCCAGCAAAGGCTGTTGGAAACATCTCCTTGCAGTGTTACCATCATTCGTGGTGCCATAGCCTGGCTTGGGTATGTCGAATAAATAAACTCATTTCAGATTTGAATCTGTTAATAATGCTATTTTTTGTAACGTTTGTGAGCTGCTTATCTGCTAAGCTTATAATTTTCCATTTTTTGTAGGTAATCTAGATGCAATATGTAATAGACACTCGAAGCACCTTATCCAACCGCGTAAAGTTGACAAACCGAATTCGAAGAGCCTTTCTGTTGGTTTCATTGTTAAATTAAAAGTGTAAGAAACAGTCAAATCCATATCATGAACAGTAATTTGGGTAGAATTCAAGGCATCAATTTGATTTTTCACCGATTCAATTTCTTTTTGGATCAATCCGAAACTTTCTTTTTCAAATATAAGTTTGATCGGTCGGCAAAACCTGGTTGATGACGGCCGGGCATTTTGCCATATAATATTACCATTCATATTAGGTTGCAGTGGAACAATACATACGGCATATAAATAGGCATCTGTTTTGATTATGCTGGTACCACCTTCCGTAAACTTTTGCTTACATGTTGAATGGTTTGCACTTCCGTCGCAACCCTACTTATATATGATAGATATATTTTGATGTGGCATGGTGGATTGAAGGACTTCTTTTTGTGACTCCAAAAGTCTCTGCGCAGTGCAATCGACAAGACCTTGTAATGTGACTTCCGCCGAAATATCAGTTACAGTTATACACGCATCATTCGGGTAACATTTCTTTTTTGCCGCTTGCAAAACATTATATGTTGGATAGATATTCACGTTACGATGCTTAGCACCCGATTGCATTAAAATATATGAATTTTTCGTAAAATGGCCATCTACATATAAGGCTAGTGCTTCTTCAGACGTGTATTTGATAGGAGCTTTGGATGGAAATGATATTGATTTTTTTATTTTAGTAGCACTATTCGGCGAAACTTCCAACAAGTCTACAATTCTGGCAGCATCTCGTTTGCCGACCCTCTAAAGACTCAATTGGGCAGCGAACATTAACTTTGCATGAGATTCGCTTTCCACAAGAGAGGACACTTTTGCACGTTTTACACGATTTCCGACCTCCAAAAAATCCTTTACAGGACGTCCAAGTCCTGATGATCCCGTTTCTGTGTTAAGAAGGTCTGTTTGGAAGTGAGGTAACGCAATATTTCCATCTAACCAGCTTTCATTTTGAACCTTAAACAAATCCGCTCTTCGCCTAGCTTTATTCCACCTTTGAGTGAGCTTAGAGGTGAAATTTTGCAAAATTAGTTTTGTTTTTCGGCACTGTTCCTCATTACCACTATTATTAAGACCAGTTTTATTGAATACATAGCCAATAACAGAAGCACTCCTCTCTTGGGTGGCATCCTCACTTCGCCAAACTTCAAAAAGCTCCTTTTTGGGAAATTGCCATGGCACCTTAAAAAACTAAACAAAATCTTCAGTAGCAAATAGTTGCAATTTATTTCTTCAAAAACTTACTCGGCATAAACTAGTTTATTATCTAGACACAACCAAATAGCGGTAGCTTGCGGATGAAATATTTGAAAGTTCATAAAAAAATGAAAAACCTGTTTTTTTTCGGGCTTTTCTTTTAATCAGCCCGCTTAAAATCTATGGCGCAAATTCATAGTCAGCCTTTGATTAGGGTATAAAATCGATTCTATTTAAAACCGGTTTTAAGCTTAAAACCATATTTTAAGTTTTGTTATTCATAGACACATTTTTCCCATCCTCTAACGAGTTCCTACTTTAAAACGTATTTTAAATGTTTTTTGATCAAACAATTCACATAAAAAAATAATTCAAACTTCAAAATGGATTCAAAAATAGAAACGAAGGCAATTTCCGTTATTATTTTTAATTTAAAACAATTAGTTTTTATGCATGTATGTACATATGTATTATGTACATACATATATGTATATGTATTCCGATAAAACGAGACAGGGGACAGAATTGGGAATCGATGGAAAGGGAAATGCTACGGCAATTTGTGGAACGACATTTTGGAAGTGGTGGAAAACATAGGCAATGAGCTTAAGATGAAAATATCAATGGATAGTAATTTGTGTAATTTGCTTATAAGAAAATATATATTTATATATCTTACCAACATTACACTGATTCTTCCAACAAAATGTATATGTATTGGAATTGGTAGCGCACGATTCGTTTGAGGTTATTTCATATCAAGGATATCAATAAAAAATTTAGCAGTGGTTTTGTCGAACCTATACCTCGAATAAAATTTTTTTTCATCTAACTCCTCAAATGGGTTCGATCGGGTTTTATACATTTTTGATTTTGTTATCAATTTAACATCTTCGAAATTTTGGAAATCACGATCCCCGGAATCATTTAAATAACTTTCTTTATTGAATGCTGAAAAAGCTGTTTTTATTTACTTAAAATGACGTTTGACTCATTTTAAATTTAAAATGGCTTTCTAAGTTTAATATGGACTTTATGACAACTATGAATACCAAAAAACCGGTTTTAGCTTAACTAGGTGATTAAATATTTTTAAAATCTGTTTTATCTGACTGAATTTGCGCCTATGTTGGTAAATAGAAGTTGGTGATTATTATAATTATATATTGTTTAAATAATAACATACCTCAGTATATAAAAAGAATTAAAAAAAAACGCTTGCACTTTTTTCAAACTGGGTTGTTTATGTGACCACTTACGCGTCGAAATATATAATAAACTAAAGCGAAAATATCACGACCTCCAAGGGGGATCCTTCACAGTCAAGCTGTGTGTCAACCAATTTCATTATTTTTGATTGGACTAGAGACTATATTTATCAAAGCATAAAATTGCAAACAAAAATTGGGAATTTGTCATTATAAATTTTGGGAATTATTTCCCGCTAGATTGGTCGTTTCACCCACTGTGAGTCGGAGGTACTTGAGTTTTTGTTGTCAAGATTCGATATGGTTTTGTATATTTCACGCGAGGTAAATGGTTCGAATACAAAACTGTTGCTTTGGAATTTGTCTCTGCCTAATTCTGGAAACAAGTCACATTCGCAATACCTTTGTGGGGGACAGGGTTTTAGTTCCACAGCAACGGATGCGAAGTATTTGTTAAAGCTGTTAGCAATATCTATTGGGTTCGAAACACACACATTCTCAATCTCTATTTCTGGCACTCTATCTTTTATTTCGCTCTTATTCAGTATACTGTTAACAACTTTCTTGCTTGATGTTGCCGTTGCAATTATTTAATTTATTAGAGTAAAACCTATCCCGACTAGCTTCTATTTCCTTTTTCACATCCTGACATATTTTATTGTAATATTTGCCCTGGCCTCTGCCAACTTAGAATCAAAACCTTGGGCAAATTCTTTTTCGAGGACATCGACGAGCTATCGGATGGATCACCATCGGTCATACTTGAATTTGCCAGGGCGCCTGGATGGCTGAAACCAAGAAATTAATACCACGGGCGGGAAAACAACATGGGTATCACAATGGGTCCACATAGACCTAAGTGTGATGGGGATGTTATCATTCTCATCAGCCCTTTTAACCTAACCTAATAAGTTTCAAGTTTTGAGCGTGTCGCTTACACCTTTTCCTTAACGCGTTTTTTTTTTGTTTATCAATTTGAGTAAGCTAATCCCAATCCAAGGTCTAATTCTTCTTAGCCTAGGTGCCTCTGACTGAGTAGTTGTGGCATTCCCGATATATCTTTTGAAAGTGTGAAGAAAAGTATCGTAGGATCGGCTTCCTCATAAACCGGATTCCAGAACTCAAACATAAGATCCTCCTTCAGCTTCTCAAAATCAATTTTTTTTCTTACAGAAAAGGGTATGTACTTATTGCTGTTAGATCTTTTTTCCACTAAATGTTCAATGTTTAAGTTTACCATGCAGTGATCTGTAATTTTATGGTCTTGGACTTCAACAGTTACTCTGTGCAAATCATTTTTCTGAAGTCTAACAAATATATGATCAATGCAGGTTTTAGATTGATCTGAAATTCGAGTAGGTTCATTATCAATTGATTCTAAGCCATAAGATGACATAAGAAGTAGGTAGTTATCGGAATCATTGTTTCTTTTTAGAATATCAATATTCATATCTCCTAATATCAATAGATTTTTTGTTTTCATGCTTCTTAGAATACTATCCATATGTTCAATAAATATGTTCTTGTTCAAATTGTTCTCATGCAAGCAGTATACACAAAGAATAACAAATTGTTCACTACCCAAGGTGCAATTAATATGCATTACATCTGCACTACCCAAGTTATTGCACTTAACTTTACACTGATACGAATCTTTTATAAATACTGCGACACCACCTGAACTATAAAAATTATTGCAATTTCCATAGAGATCATAACCTGGAATATTGTAGTTGGATAGTTCATGATCGTACAGCCAAATTTCAGAGAGAATAATAAAATCAGCTTGAAAATCGAATGTACTTATATGAGCCAGAAATTAATTAAAATTTTTTCTCATGCTACGAATATTTTGATGGATTAACTTTGTGGATATTTTTATTTGTTTATTACATGGTATTTTTGCGTAATGATAAGAAGTAATAGAGTTTAAATTCATAATTATAAATAAATAAAATTTTGTTATAAATCACAGAGATCAGTTAAACACCTTACTTTAATTGCAGCATCTCCTTCTTTCTTCCGCAAAAATATCGTGTTGTTTCTCATCCACATGTATTTGTAGTTCTTCTCCATCTTTATCTTCTTCGTTCCATTGAAAAGCTCTCGGGTGAGAAAAGTCATACTGTCGTTGATGTAAATAGCCATTCCATCATGGTCAACGCTACTATGCGTATCACAATTGAAAGTACTTATTTTTCCTTTTTGCGTTCAACTAACGCTACTATTAGAGTTGGGCAAACTAGTTCACTCCACTGAAGTAGTTCAGTAGCTCTCGTTCACTAAAAAGAACTAGTTCACCAATGTAGTTCAGTAACTCATTTAGCTCAGTAGTTCTTTTAGCTCAGTAGTTCTTTTAGTTCAGACTCAGCTTCACCATTCACCTCTCACTTACACAGTATACAGACACAATATACGTTCATCTCATTTCTCATACTCATCCATAAGGTATAGTTTACATCCAGAAATAGACCAGTCAGTCGTTCGTATATGTTCCTTTACAAGTTCGATTGAGAGGAAATACGAAACTAAGGGGGGAATATAAAAAAAAATGTGTGTATAAAGACACAACACACTGGAGTACGGTTGACTCGCACGACCATGCAACTCAAAATGGTTTGAATTGGATGCAACACCAACAATCCTTTGGGTTGCGCTTGCGAGTTTTATCTCTCTCTCATACGGTAGTGAATTGTATTATACCTACTACTGTACTACTACAACTACAAAGGATACGTTCCCAAAGAATCCGTGTAAAAAAATCCGGTTTTGTATGGACATACTTCTTATCTGGTGAGCCGTAGACGTAGTGAACTACAGAGCCGTCACCGTCATCTGTATTGTGTTTGTGTTTCACAACTCACTAGTTCAGATACAGATTCAGATGAGAGGTGAGCCGTTGAACTACTGAACTAAACATATCTGAACTAGTTCATTTAGTTCACCAAAGTGAGCCGATCTTTTGAACGGCTCCTTCAGGAGTTACACAACTCTAGCTACTATGCGTATCATCTTTGTACAAACATATAAACATTCCTACAGGAACGCCAAGAAATTCAGTAGAAATGTTGCACGAGTATCCCGACATAGCTTTGGCGCTTGAATCGGTCTGTGATGAAAACTGGATTGTGCCCTGAATTGATTTAGACGAGTTTTCAAGTTTTATGAATGTCTCGTCAAAAAAAGCTATTTTCAACGAAAAAAAAAAAACATATTTTTTTTCTGTACAACCAGCGCAAACGAATAGACTTTCGGGTATTTCGGATAAATTAATTTGTGTACTGCTTGCCATACTTAATTTTTTTCCCCGATCACAATCCAGTGTTTGTTGCCAAATATTTAAATCCTGCAACATAGCAATGCAAAGTTTAAAAATTGCTCTTATGATTGCACAATAGATTTCAAAATATGTAATTATGTATTAAGTTTTTAGAAATGTTTGTTTTCAGCATCTGTTCTTCGGTGAAACTATAACATAGATAATTAATAATTAATATGTGCGATAGAAATTCATTCTCGAAGTAAATAGGGAATAGTAATTCAAGATCAAGTGAGAGGGTGGTTCATTGTGAACCCATGGTTATGAGAAAATACAAAAAAAAAAGCGTTTAAGAGTATAAGACGTGAACATTTTTCTTTAAGGTTTATTGGGGTAAGAGAACTCAAATTTTTAGGACCCGTCCTAGCCTCCGCTCGGTCGGGGGTAGAATTTGCGAAAAGTTATGAGAATTTTTGCGAGAGCCATGGAGCAATGCCTGTTAAAAATCTGAATAAAGTAGATTGGCGCTGCCGACAAAATTGTTGCCGTGATCTGAGAATATTTGGGAAGGTACCTCGCGGCGGGAAACGAACCTGGTAAAAGCCGCCAAAAAGGCTGAGGTAGATAGGTCGCTCACAGCTTCCAAATGGATAGCGCGTCGAGAAGCAAACAAATTTGCAGGCGTACCCCTTATCTAAGCCGCATTTTCAACTGAAGTATGTCTTGAGCAAAAACGGTCCTGCAAAGTCCAGATCGGTATTGAGAAATGGACGACTGAACGTGGTTCGTTCCGGTGGCAGGGTTCCCATCAATTGGGTTAGAATATGTTTTTTATATCGAGTACAAGTCTGGCACTCTCGTATAACCCTTTGACTTAGTTCCGTGGTCGTGGTATCCAATACTCAGCCCGTATAAGGCGAGTCATAAGTGAGATTTCCCCATAGAGTGAAACTTGATGAACGTAAGTAACGTACAGTTGAGAGAAAAGACCGTTGTAACGGAGGAGAATGGGAAAACGTTCGGACGAGGACAAAGTGGACGTAGCTAATCTGCCATATGACCTCAAAACCCCCTTCGAATCTAAAAACGCATTAAAATTTCGAAGCCAACTTTTGTGAGATACCTTTCGACCTTGGCACAGAGATGAGTAGTCCGAGGGAAAGTATTTTCTCTGTGTTAAAATAATAAGGTTTTCCTTAGTATCAAGGATCTCTAAATGGGAAAGCGTACGCTTTTGGTATGAGGCTCTTATCGATGAGTTACGTGACCTATTGGCGAAACGATATACATAAAATAAGACACAAATTGCGTTATGTCAGGAGGAGAATCTGCTCAAGATGCTTTTGCCATCGGTAGCAATTTGGTTTGGGAATGGGCTAATGCACAATTGCTCTGCCTCAGTAAACCTGGATACGGGGAGCAGTTCCTCTAACTTTGGTTTGGGAATGGGCTAATGCACAATTGCTCTGCCTCAGTAAATCGCCATTCCTTCAAATGTTCATTCGGCACAAACCTGTAAGTTTTGGATACAAGCAGTGCTGTCTTAACCCGGAAAAATTGGAGCTTGTATTATTCACTAAGAAGCACAGCAGCCCCCTCCCCAAATTAAATGGTACATAGCTCAGCTTCTCAGATCACGCAGGAAACTGAGCCGGAAGTTCAACACACTTAAAAGAGTGAAAGCCTTAGGCTGTAAATGGGGAATTCGTCCTCAGATTATGTAATGGCTTTATACTGCGGTGGTCAGACCCGTACTTATGTATGGAATTGTAGTCTGGTGGACAGCACTAGACAAAGTTAGCTACGTAAATCCGGAGAACGGCCTGCATCTGCGTTACAGGAGCCATGTGAACCACCCCTAGCGCTGCTCTTGAAACAATGTTAAATATGCGTCCGTTTGACATTTATGGTAGGGACACAGCCGACAGAAATGGGTAGGAAATATCTGTCTAAATGACAAATCTGCATTGGAGATCTACAGGGAATTATCCAAGATAGGTGATGGTATAGGAGCGGGTATTTTTAGGGTCAGCTCAGTCTGAACTTGTTCAATTGGGACATTTTTATTTACACCGATGCGATAGCCAGGCAGCTATTAAATCACCCGAGTCACCATTTATAAGATCAAAATTGGTTAGGCACTGCCGCGCATCTCTAAACGAGATATCGAGCAGATGCATGCACACGATGTGCTGGGTTCCTGGTTTAGTTTAGTTAGACTTTTATTTCAAATTAATTCTTAACAATGATTAAATAACTTCGTCTATTTGGTGATGTGCTGGGTTCTTGGTCATAATGATATGCCAGGTAACTGTGCAGCAGACCAACTAGCCAGCAAAGGTACAAAACTGGGAATTTTACCACACAAAGTGAACCCCATGTACCAATAGAATCAATAAAGCACAAAATCTCTACGCAAGCACTGCAACAGGCTAATGAAATATGCCGTAACCTTGATACGTGAGGTCACGCCAAGCAGACTTGGCCTAAGCTAAATCGACGTAAAACTTACAGGCTGCTAAAAATTAGCAGAGCACATATCGGCAGCCTAAGGACTGAAACGAATAAAATTTGGAAACTTCATACCAAAAAAAAAATCGTTTGTGATAGTTTATGTAAATAATTTTTATTTGCTTCAAAAAATATATCTTTTTAAATTTGTTTACGGTTAATGAAATCAGAAAAATTATTTTGGCTCCCATTCTTTTCGCAACTTCTTTCGAATGTCCTTCATAAGGTTGATGACAGTTAGGTCCGTGACCTTTTTGGATGCTCTTTTCCATTTAATACCAAAATCTTTAGGGTCCTTAGCACACTGCTCACTTTTCCTCAATTTCGTCTTAACTAAGGCCCAGTACCTTTCAATAGGACGTCACTGTGGGACATTAGGTGGATTCATGTCTTTTGGGACAAAATCTATGTTCTTAGCCACAAGCAAGTTTAACGTCTTTTGAGCATAGTGAGCTGAGGCCAAATCTGGCCAAAATAATGTTGAACCTTCGTGTTTGTTTACAAACGAAATTAACCGTTTTTGCAGGCACTCGTTGATATACACTTCCGCGGTAATTGTCCCAGTTGTAACAAACGGTGTGCTTCTGTGTCCACATTGGCAAAGCGCTTGCCATACGAGATATTTCGATCCGAACTTTTCCACTCCAATCGATGTTTCTGATTGTGGGAGAATCTCTTCCTCAAAAGAATTATAAAACTGATCACCTGGAAGAGTACTAAAGTCGGCTTTGACGTAGGTTTCGTCGTCCAAAATCATGCAGGCTTTTTTGCGTCCAATCAAGTCGTATAACTTTCGAGCTCGTGTTTTTATGGCCTTTTTTTGTTTCTCGGTAACTTTTGGTATTTTCTGTTTTTTCCGCGTTTTTATACCAGCCCGTTTTTTACATCTTTGTACCATTGTTTGGTTGGTACTACATTTTCGAGCAACATCTCTGGATGACATGGTCCGGTTCTTAACGATGACACCCACTATTTTGTTGTCCAAATTTTTATAATGTGCTCCGTTTTTTCCCCTACTTTTCTGTTTTCGCTTGATAGTCAACGTCTCCAAATATCTTTTTATAACAGAATCAACTGTACTGCGTGATACGTTCAAATTTTTTGCAATAAAATGGTTCGGTCGCGAAGGATTTTCGAGCCATTTGCCGATGATCTTTTTGCGGCATTCCTCTTGACTTTTATAAATATTTACAACTGCACTTAACCAAAATCAAATGTAAACTGAAACTATATAGTATGAAAGACAGTTTGGGAATAAAATGGTATTTAATTATTTACACATGTGAGGTATAGCCGTTATTGAAATTTACAGATTTTATTCGGTTCGGTCCTTAGTTGGCGTCTGGTGGTGGTGGTGTCTGGTGTCTCTACTCCAGTGATGGCTACCTCTTCCAGTTCATCCCGTATTTTTCTTTCAAAGTTATTTATGGTGATGAGATTAATTTTAAAGATCTTATCATAATCCATGAATTTAGCTAATAAATGATGACAAAGACGCCCACTTTTTTCGAAAACTTGCATTTTAAACAAATATGTAATATGCCACACCTACTTTATTGTGGCTTTGTTAACAAAATAAGAATAGAATATCATACGATCCATTTCAGACGGATTGTAACTTTTCTTTGTTTTTATTTTTATTGATTTTTTTTTTTAAATTAATGCATTTTAGGAAAATAACTTCAATGACTTCAACGAATTAAAGACTTCAATGACTTCAGATGACTTCAATGAATTAAAAGACTTCAATGACTTCAGATGGTTTCAATGAGTTTCGATTGCTTCAATGACTTCAAAGACTTCAATGACTTCAAGTGAATGCAGTGAATGCAATGAATGCTAGTGACTTCAAGGTGACTTCAAAGAATGCAGATCATTCAAAAAGACTGCATTAATTTTGACTTCAAAATCATGATTGCAGATAATGGATTGGTAAACCATGACTTCAAAATGAATGGTGATTTATTTTTTTCAAATTGATGTTATTAATGAAGTCACCGAAATAGACGGACATGGCTAGATCGACATAACTTTCGACGTTGATGTATTTTGAAAGTTTATATATAGTTTCGTGGGGAGAATGAATGAAATTAAAAAACTTCTTTGTTTCCTTTCTTTATTATTTATTCTCCGACATCTACTCTAGACTAAAGCTAATAAACTAACCTAATGCTTGATCTCTGTTCTTATCTACCTGTTTAAGCATCTCATCGATTTGACGCTCGACTTCCTACCTGTACACTTCGGGGTATCGATAACTTTTTGAATAAATTGGTAAATTATTTTTGGTAACAATTTTATGTTTTATGTTACTTGTAAATGTAAATCGCACAATTGACTTTAATTTCAATAACTTTTTCTGCGCCCATTATGTCTTTGATGTTATTACTATTTGTATATTGTGGTCGCTGTGGCCGTGGTGGTTAGTGCGTTGGACATTGGACTCCTACGCATCCTGCTCGGGTTCAAACCCAGCCCGGATCCAGCACCCAAAAAAGTTTTTCACGGTTGCCACCTCTTTCGAATGTCTGACAAGAAATGAAAGAGTATCATTTCTCAATGAGCTTCTCAATTCGCCGTTCGATATCGGCAAAAAACTGTAGGTCCCTTCTTCTCATTTAAAATGCCATCAAATGGAAGAGTTTCTTGGCCGGCTATTATTTCTTCTACTATTTCAGTTCTTAAAATCATTTTACTTAATAAGATCAGAATATTTATGGATTCATTATGAAGTTTATGAATGTGTACTTATTTACCCTGAAACAGTGCATTAAAACGATTGAAGTGGAGCAGAATGTATTTCAGAAATATAAGATACATTTTTATCTCAGTTTTATTTAAAAGTTCCGAAATTCTGCTTGCTTCCTTCCTTTTAGAGAAGTTAGCCTCATATACAAAAGAGTATTGTAGATTGCAGTACGGTCCGATTCCGAAGAACAATCTCTGTACATAGCTGCATAGTTAACCACCGCGTTGAAGCTGGAGAAATGATTTTGTTCTTGAACACGTTAAATGCTTCCTGAAACTCTGCTTACTGTGCTGAACTCTTTGGAATCTCGAATATGTATGAGCTTGTTGTGTTTCAAAATGCAAAAGTGGAACCAGAAGTCTAAAAACGAGTCAGTAGTGTAGGTGATAACAACGAGTTCTGTTTTGTTCTGATGCCCAGTATCGACTCGCCAATCGTTCGCTTTAAATGCCCTCGTCACCTCCGATCGTACTTCCCATTCCAGGTCCAATTCGTAATCCACTCGGTTAACCGGGTCAGTTACGTAGCATGTGTCGTATTCTCGCCTTTGTTCGAGTGTTCAAGTGGGCGAGAATACATAACATGTGCTATTGTCACTTGACGCCGCAGTGTTGCATTTGACCTGTATTCTTCTTCTTCTTGCACACATGTTTAGCACTTGTGGCCTACTTGTTTGTTGTGCAAGTAACTCGTTGTGTGGTCTCGGGTTTGTGCAGTGTTGGGCACAACAATGTGTAGGCTTATTTTCTCGTGGATTGTATATGGTACTTCTATTTGTAATTCTTGTCATAAGCTACCTTTAATATTCTACTTCTAAGATCTGTGAAGGTTTTACCGCCTGTTCTTTGTGTTGTACTGACAATCCTGCGTAATTAACGTTGAGTATTACTCTTATACTTTCTAGAATTTCTAACAAAACTTCTAAATGCTTGTGCAAAGCTTCTGTGCTTATTGGCCTGCTAACATTTATGCATTTGTAGGATTTATCAAACGTTTCTTTGATACTCCGTATTTTGCTAACTATTTTTAACCATTCCATTCGGTAGACTGTGACGAAAATAATAATGACTAAGGTACTTAGTATTTTCTATTATTATGCATGTCTAATTCGCCTACCTTGACATAATTACTCTATTAATTTCTAGTTTTAGTGAAAATGTGCTTTTTATCTTTCTTTTCTATACGAGATGGGTCTTTGTTTGTAACTCGTCGTCGTATATGTGGATAAAGTTGAGTTTGATGTACATTTATATACTTTATTCTTTATTTTTCCATTAAACTTGTGCAAGAGACGCAGCTCTGGAAATATAATTTTCTGCAGTTCATTCATAAAGCGCTGCTTGTTTACAGCTTCCAATCGTCCTTCTTTTAGAATAGATATTATTATGGTTCGCCGTCGTTGGTTGCGAGCTCCTACGCCTCCTCGCCTTTTCGGAGGTGCCACCGTTTCTGGAACTTCCGTTTATTGTTTGCCCCGGTCATGGATTCGCTGTATTTGTTGTCTGGTACGATATTCGTCAATATTTATTGGTTTGGGGGTAGCTGTTTGTTGTTCTTTTATTATTTCTAGTATGTCCGTCTTCGATTGTTTCACAGCTGGCTTGTAATAATAACACGTCTATATTCGTTAAAAGTCTCATATGTTCATTTAACGTAGAATGAAAGTTCAAATAGGGAGTTGTTATATGTAAACTTATATTGTCATCAACAATTTTTTTTTTAATTATACTTGTACCTAATTCGTTGTCGGTTATTATTAAATTTGGCTTTTCGAAGTATTGAAATTTGTACTTGAGTGCTTCTAAAATTGATATCCATGATCTGTCTTTAAGCGGATGCGCGGTTGCGGATTTATCATGTTGCTTAGGGGTTTCGGTAAGATTAAACTTGTATTTAATAGGATGCCTATCAAATTTGACTATATTTCAGATTTCACAATTGTTTATTAATTTATTTATTTCCTTTTGAAAATTGGGATAATAGTATTTATATTTTAACTCTGAGAATACTTCATTTATTCCCCTATGGTTATAATTAAGGTGCTCTTTCTCTATGATTGATAGTAATTTTCCCTTGTCAATGATATCTTTTAAGAAATAGTTGGTTCTTAAGATTTTCAAAATTTTATTTTTTGCAAAAAATTGTCTATTTTTTTGGAATTTTAAAAATAATTGCATTTTTGGACAATATAGACATAGAGCCATTAAACCTTTTTCCAGTAATATACTTTCCATAATATTCACTACGTTACTCTCCGGAACTATTTTTACAATATTTCTAACTTCTTTGAATACTACTTGGGACAAAAGTCCAAAAAATTTCCGTGTTCCTGTTGTGATGTAATTTTGAATTTTAATTAATAAAGAAAACATTTTGGAACACATTTGTTATAAATATTTTACAATTATAGATTATGACTCACTTTATTAGGAAATATACAGGGTGTTTCCAAGTAACTCGTCAATACTTTGGGAGCTGATTCTTGCGTATAATTGAAGAAAAAACTCTTTCCACAACAAAGGTCTATCTCCAATGTAGACAGCATTTATCGAGGATTTAAGAAAAGGCCTACTTTGGTGTACCTTGACCCATGCTAACACAAATATCTCCGCTAATACTTACTACAGATATTTTATTGAAGGCTTCAATTTGAGAAGTAGTAATACTCTTTTTAACTGTGCTTAAATAAAATTGATATCTTTTTTGGCTTTCCAGATATTTTTTTTTTTTTAAGTCAATATCATTAATCTTGCCCATTTTTTTGACTTTCAGGTCGTTACAGTTTTATTATTTTTTCTTTATGAATGAAACAATTGTTAGCAAAATAATTAGTATAAGTATGGTGAAAAATCCACGGATTTCCTCTTTGTCATATTTTTTTCATAGGTATATCCCCATTTTCTATAGGCAACCATGGAAAAAAATTAATTTTTTTGTAATAAATGCCGTTTATCTTCCTCAGAGCATTTGAATGCATCATAATACGTTAAAATATATTCATGGATTTTATTTGACTTTCGCTGCTTTATCGGCTTTAAATCTTACTTACTTAGTTGGCGCTACAGCTCGAGGTGAACCTGGGTCTGCTTCTCGCAACCATTTGTGTGTGCGTGTTATATTTTTGCACGAATGCAAGGGACCTACAGTTTTTTGCTGACTCCGAACGGCGAGTTAAGAAGCTCAATCGTGACAAATAATACTCTTTGATGCTTGTCAAACATTCGAAAGAGGTGGGCACTGTGAAAAACGTTTAGGTGTTTGCGGCGGGATTCGATCCCAAGACCGCTGGCTCAGTAGTCCGACGCACTAACCACTTGCGCTACGGTGCCCACCATCGGCTTTAAATCGCCATTTGTAAAAGTTTGATCTGTCGTAAAAAAAAAAACAGTTTTTATACTTATGCGATGGAACAATCCAAATAAGACGTGCATAGATCGAATAAGCAATAACATAGGAAAAAATCATGTTGTTTCCAACTGACAATTTTCTTAAAAGCCTTTGAGAACTTAGGAAACAAAAACAAAAACACTAAAGTAGTACAACAAAAAAATATCTACTGAAGTATTTAGTGCATATCTTCATTTTTATCCTCAATTGATTAAACTATCAAAAAGTATTTAGTTTGAAAACAAAAATTAAAATGTACGAGGAATGAACTCAAGCTAAATCAAATGCACTTTGTCTACGATACAATCACTCAACTATCAACGCAATGTTTGTCTTACCTGATGACTGTAACTAAAAGATACTAACGGAATAATATTCTTTGTCTTGTGATAACAATCCAATTCACCGTAATTTTAAGTTTACAACTTGGTTTTTTTGGATTTTTGTCACAAAATCGGTACTGAACGAAGCACTGTGAGTCGGCTACTACATTCTCCTTTACTTTTTTTTTTACTTTTAAAAACATTTTTATTAATCCATTTAAACCAATATAAACTTAGATGCTAGATAAAAATGCTTAAATCTAATTAAAATCTAACTATATTACTTAATCTAGCTTACTAGCTCTTAGGGGGCACTCCAGGCTGAACTTTATTATTACAAACTATTGCCTTTCGGCTTTAACCTAACTATATTACGACTACGCTAATCTAACATTCTCCTTGCCTTTGATGTATTCCACGTCGAAATCGAATTCTGTTAATTTAATCTTCCAGCGTTGGAGCTTGTTATTTGGTTCCTTTAGTTTAGAGAATTTAACCATACTAAAGGCCTGTGATCCGTTTTAAGGGGGGCAATCCCTTTAGAAATTTAAAAAAATCGATTTTTTTTCAATTCATATTTCGAAGATATAATGTATTGAGAGTATATTGATCCGAGGAAAAATTAAAATATTGAATATTTACAGAGTTTTTGCACATATAGTCGACCGCATATAGTATACTGCATATTATGGTAAAGTGAAACTTTAAATGTGATTATCTCGAATCCGTATTTTCAAAAACTGCTCGGACTGTAACATAGAAAGTTATTGGCTGAAATTTTGTGAGGCTTTTCTCTATATCATTATCGGAGGGATAAACCTAAAGTTTTAAGGATTTCATTTAAATAAACTAGTTTTTTAGGATGAAAAATGTCGAAAAAACCGTATAAAATTTGAACATAGATAGATAAATAATAAATAATATGCAAAACAATAAATAAATCATTTAGTAATAATAAAAATAAATAAATAAATTAATATATAAATATATATGCACATTTACATAAATAAATAAATAAATAATACGAAAAACACAATAAATAAATCATGTAAAAATAAATAAGAAAAAAAAAAAAAAAAAATGAATATATACATCTACATCAATAAATAAATAAATAATATGGAACAAATAAATAGATAAACAAATAAATAAATAAATAAATATATACAATTTAATTTTAACAGAAAATAAATAAATAATAAGCAACATAAATTACAAAATTAAATAAACGAGTGAATAAATAAAACATTAAACAAAGATATATAAATAAATATAAGACTATTAACGTTATTTTAGTAGAAAAATACAGAAACATGTTTAAACATTAAACTGGTTTATAAGATGATTATCTGATGTTTCACAGTGTCTGAAAAATCGATCAGTCAATCTCGTAATTCTTTCGGAGATCAATTCAACATTAGCCCGCCAATGCAGGTCGAGAGTGGAGTGGTAGTGAGGTAGGTTAAGCATCATTTTAAGTATTTTGTTTTGTGATACTTGTAGTTTTTTAATGTGACATATTGCACAATCACCCCATACTTGACATCCATATAATAAGATGGGTTGAAATATGCCTTTTAAAAATAACGATTTTATTTTCAATACTTAACAGTGACTTTCTGTTTATGAATGGGTAAAGTATTTTTATGGCTATGCTCGTTTTTTGTTTTGTATTTACAATATGTTCCTTAAATGTTAGTTTTTGGTCCAAATGCATGCCCAGATATTTAACAGTTCTTTTCCAGTTAACACTTACACCGTTTATGCTTATTGCATTGCTGGGAAGGTATCAACTTTTTCTTTTTCTTGTAAAAAAGATTGATTGCACTTTATCAGCATTTATCTTTATCTTCCACTTGTTGTAGTATTCAGATAATATTTCAACCGCATTTTGTAGATTTGTCTCAATGTTGAGACTAGATTCATGCGATGAAAAAATAGCTGTGTCATCAGCATAAATGGCTAAATCACATGACGGTAATCGTGGAAGATCCGATGTATATAAATTATACAGCACAGGACCGAGTACGTAGCCTTGAGGTACATCTGTATACAAATGGTGATGTAGAAGCACTGCTATTTATATGCACCCTACAACACCTGTTTGTCAGGAAATTCTGAATGAATTTTATTAAATAAAGCGGAAACCCAAAGCTTATCATTTTGTAACTGAGTCCTTGATGCCAAACAGAGTCAAAAGCTCTTTCTATGTCTAACAATACCAGACTAGTAGATTTGCCTATAGAACGGTTACTTCTGATGTGTTTCACTATTCTGAAAACTTGGTGAGACGTACTATGAAAACTCCTAAACCCAAATTGTTCGTCTGGTAGTAGGTGACTTTCATCAATTACTTGAAGAAGCTTACGTTTTAACACCTTTTCAAATATTTTGCTAAGACTGCTCAGCAAACTTATTGGCCTATAGCTATTTACATTTTCAGGAGGCTTGCCTGATTTGGAAATAGGAATTACTTTTGCAATTTTCCAGATATCTGGAGAATACTGAATCTTTAAGCACGCATTTATAAGAAATGTTATAAAGCGAATTGCGGCCTTTGGTAATTTCTTAAGATACAAATTTTTAATACCATCAAGCCCTCCTGTTTTTTTTAACTCGCAGACTTTTTATAATTTCTTCGATATCTGATCGAGATATGTAGTCATCTCGAGAGGTTTCAACAATCTGACTGTTTAATCTATTGGTAAAAATTTTGAACATTTTATTAAAGATTTTATTGGTTTTACTTCCCATGCATGTGTCAGAAATAGAAAGTAATTTTCTTTTTGGTAAAAAGATAAATAGAGAAAGAGTGACAAATGCAGCACTTTTGGACCTCGCATCAAAGACACCTGAAGAGATATTGAACTGAGCCGCCATTTTGTGAAAAAAAAAATAAAAAATTGTTTTTATATTTTCATAGTTCGAATAAAATGATCTTACAACTTCAAAATGATTCTTGATTCTTGCACCTTTTACCCGCAAAAGAAATCTGAGTCTAGACCAGATATCACTTAATAACACTACTATCGAGTATTCCAATTCCAATGAAGTTGGAACCTAGATAGTATGGTTCTCGACAAAAAACTGAACTGGAACTCATACGTTAATTACAAAATTACCAAAGCAACAAAAGCCATGTGGGCCTGTCGTCGTATGTACGGTAAGACCTGGGGAATAACCCCAAATATATACACAATGATGATACGACCTATCATCACATACTCATCAGTAGTATGGTGGTACAAAACAAAAGAAAAATCCACCATTTCAAAGCTTCAAAAGCTACAAAGATTGTCATGCCTCGTCACTACAAGCGCTATGCGCACATGCCCCACAGCAGCTATAGAAGCACTCATTGGTTTAACGCCACTCCACCTTTTCATAAAAAGGTTGGCAATTAGCAGCACTGTCAGACTACTACAAACGGGAGAGATAAACCGCATAGATCACACAGATCAGGTGAATCTTCTATCCGAAATCCCAGAGCTTGACATGATCTGCGCGCTAAATGACCGCTTACCAAAAACTTTATGTTTCGGCAGGAGGTTCGACATAGGGATTCCTAGCCGTGAAGCATGAAAATATAAAAATCCTACATCAGACCTTAAAGGTAACGGATGGATCAAAGATGGACACCGGGGTGGGTGCTGGTATTTTTGGACCAAACACTAGAATATCAATACCTATGGGACGAATTCCCAGTGTATTCCAAGCGGAAATTCACGCCATTCAAGTGTGCGCCAACGTCATCCTCAAATCGGGAATAAAAGGTGTCCTCATCCATATACTCACGGATAGTCAAGCAGCCTTAAGATCACTAGGCTCAAACCTGTTTGACTCCAAATCAGTCCTGAACTGCTTCAATACTCTCCAAGACCTCTCCCATAAAAACAAAGTCAAACTTTGGTGGGTGTCTAGTCATGGGGGTATTGAAGGAAACGAGAAAGCTGACGAACTGGCTAGGAAAGGTTCGGCTGAATCCTTTATCGGCCCTGAGCCGTTTTGCAACATTCCAAATTCAGCTATTAACTTTAACATCAAAAGTTCGGAAAACAACATGTGTATCTCCTATTGGGAAAATTCCCAGGGTCTTCGACAGGCTAAAAGAGCCATAAAACCTTTCCAAAGAAAATCCACAAAAAATATGCTCAGGAAAATATGCTCAGGAAACTGAATGTCGTCTTTGCATGGAAGACGAAGAAACCGCAGAACATATCCTATGTGACTGCATGGCACTTTATGCCCTCCGGAGACAACAGTTCCACAGATAAATTCTAACTCCCGCGGAACTTCGTACAATCTCCACCAGTGAGATCCTCAAATTCATCAAAAGAATTGAGCCTCTTCTGGTTCCCTAAACTGACTTCGTGGTACAATAAATCTTTTAGGTCTTTAGTTATCCTGGACACCACCCATAGAGTTAGTTGAAATTGAAACCTATCATCTGAGTTTCCTACCACTACGTCGATCTGTCTGTCTCTCGTTCTCGTCCTTCATGTGCTCGCGCTGTGTGTAAACATTAAAAGGGTATTCATATCCCCTTTAGCGTGTGTAGATTATAAAAAAAAAAAAAAAAAAAAAACTTCAAAATGATTCAATTATTTTATCACCTTTAAAACACTTAAAAAATGAGTTCTAAAGGGATTGCCCCCTTAATCGTAATTTTTCTTCCGAATAAATACGGCCTAACATACTTCGTGGCCCGGACTATTGTGGATTGCCTACTTACACAATGTACATGTATTGATTGAAGTTGTATTAAATACCACTCTCTCCTATTCTCTCTTTCACACTAGTCTAGTTTATAAGTATCATATAGTAATGAAGTTAGTTAATAAATGAACTCACAACAAATCGGTCGTTCGCTTGTATTATTAACGGCTCCGAATACTACATGGTGGCAGCGGGGTTTTAAGCACCCACGGAGAAATTGTATTTTTTTTTAAATTAATCGGTATCGGAAAAAATAAATAAATAAATAAATAAATAAATGGCGGTGGCGGTGCCAGTTTCGGATAATAATAATTTTACGGTGCAGGCTCCAGGACATTTTTCCTTTAGCTCTTCCAAATGGCCTTGATGGAAGCGACGGTTTGAGAGATTTCGGATTGCGTCGGGATTAAGCAGAAGGGATGAAGAAGAACAAGTGAATACACTAATTTATTTGATGGGAGATCTAGCTGATGACATCTTACTTTCATTTCAATTGTCCGAAGCGGACAAAAAGAAATATGCCACTGTCATTCGTCAGTTTGAACAATTCTTCGTAATAAAACATAATGTTATATACGAGCGTGCAAAATTTAATTCCCGTTCTCAGTTGGAAGGGGAAGTGTTGAAGATTTTATAACCGCACTTTATATGCTGTCCGAAAATTGTACATACGCGACTCTACGTGAGGAAATGATACGTGACCGTTTAGTGGTGGGCGTGAGAGATAGACGTCTCTCTGAACGTTTACAATTAGAATCTGACTTGACACTTGAGAAAGCCATTCAAACGGTTCGTCAACATGATGCGGTTCGTCGACAGCAACATGAGCTGTCCGCAACAAGTGTTGCGGTAAACCGAATAAAACTTCATAAACAACCTCCAATGTCAACAAACGCAGCATCGTCGTCGTATTACAATACATCAATTAACAGTAGCAGATTTCAAAGAAATAAGAATGAAATAAAATGTCAAATGTGTGGATCACCAGCAAAGCATTACAAAAACGAATGCCCAGCTAAAGGTAAACAGTGCAACACGTGCAGAAGGTTCAACCACTTCAGTGCTGTATGTAGATCCTTCCAGCATAAAAACCACAATGTCTACGGGGTAGATGCAAATGATGGCGAAGGTGAGGACGAGGAGGATGATGACGAACTTCAATTTTTAGGAACGGTGACAGAAACAGGCGCAGAGAGGTGGAAGCTAGGGTAATGGTAAACAAATCAATGGTGAACTTCGCGCTATATACAGGTGCGCCGGTTAATGTGTTACCATTGTCTACATTTAAATCGGTATTTCACAATGAAAAGCTAACAAATACAAACAAAAAATTGACAGGTCCATCGGGAGAAAAATTAGAAATTCTGGGTAAATTTCGATTATTTTCGTAATAAATAAATTGAAATCTCCACTTCTAAGCTTAAAATCGTGTCAAGATTTAAAAATTATTCAACGCGTTAACAACTTGGATCAAAAAACTAATGCGACCCGAAGGAAAAATTATCGTGAAACAAACACTAAATGATCTGGTGTTAATATAGAAGAGGAGTTCCCAGAACTATTTAATAAACTTGGCTGCCTCAAGTGCGAATACGATATTAAAATCGACTCAAACGCAAAACCCTTTTCGATTTATACGGCGTGTTCGGGTTATGAACGTATTTCATTTTGTGTGTTGGATGGGTAAAATTAAAGATTAATTCAAGATCACTAAAACACACTCCGGTTAGTTGGACTTACTTTATTATAATGGCCAAAGAATCGATCACGTCCACTGCTCAATGGTGTTGATGCACAATATATACAATATTATATATTAAGATATATAAGTCAGACCACTTTCAGTAAATATAAAAGATTAAGCATGCAAATTAGTAGATTATATACATTTAATTATTTGTGACCGACCAAGGTTAAGAAAAGTCAAAAAACATCGCAAGCCAAGTTACTAGACATATCATTGAATTAGACTAATCGCATTGGTCATTCTATTACAATTAGGATATTAGGAATGAGTAATTAATTGAAAATTAGAATTTATATTAACTTGTTCTTAAATTATATTAAATATGGAATGCCTCTCGTACAGTCGTAAACATTTTCCCCGGCCGTGAACGTAGTAGGCTGGCCAAAGTTCCCCTTCTCCTGGCTCGTGACATATGTACATACATGGGAATTTCGTCCTTTGCTCTCTGACCTTGTCTTACATGTAAAGAAACTGGAGTTAATAATTTGAATCTTTAAACATATATAGTACATTAACAGAAGGACAACATGAGATGAGGATGATAACTTAAGACCAAAAGCTACTGATGTCTCGCTTTCACATATGTCTGCATTTTTTGACAGGCGATCTTTTTTTTTGTTTGTATATTTCTCCACCATTCGTACAAATGAAGCGATTGCACTTGTGGACTGGAATGTCTTGTGCACGTTGATGTTGTTTGTTTTGGGTTAAAGATGGACTGGAAGTCCAAGTAGAGTGCGAAGAGTGGCTGCTGTTTATGGACTGGAAGTCCAAGTGTGTGGGGGAACAGTCGTTGCGTTGTGTATTACTTCGGGACGATGACCCCATCAGGTAACTGCTATGGATTGGGTTGTTTTATTTTGTTTTGATTTTTTATTTTTTTTTTTTTTTGTGTCGCAGCTGTTGAGTGTTGCAATTTCATTGGTGAGTTGAGAGCTGCTGTGGCATGAGGGCATACTATACATATGTATGTATAAATGAGTCTGTGTAAATTTAGGGTGAAATTCCATCTGTAGCAAATGGACTGTATAAGGCGTGTTGTGTCGCAGATGAGTTGATGGTGTGAGGAGTTGCGATAAACACGGATCTGTGTGATTGGTTTCTAGATGTCGAAATTTGATGAACCTATGTCGGTGGTCGAATGACGTATGGGTTTGTTATCATTCTGACAAATTGGAGGAGTGTCTTCGAGATGAATTGTGTTTACTGGCAGTGGACTAAGTTTGGTTATGGGTCTTTTAAATTCACCGGCTAGAGTTTTGAGCTTAACAACTCTGATGATATTGTCGGATCCAGGGTAGGTGTCTACGATGCGACCGAGACTCCATTTTGCCGGTGGAAGTCTTTCATCCTTTAGCAGAACGAGATCCCCAATTTCTAAAGGTGGTTGCTGCTTAAGCCACTTCGGTCTGTGTTGCAACCGTGTCAGGGTCTTCTGATAAAGGACATAAAGGTCTCGAATTGAGACACGCTTCAATTTGTGTAAGAAGCGTGGCGAGCTCTTCATAAGTAAGTGTCCCATTCCCGACAACTCTTTTGAAGTGGTGTTTCACACTCTTGACACCCGCTTCCCATAACCCTCCAAAATGGGGGGAAGCGGGGGGAATGAATTTCCACTGTGTTCCTTTACCTTCCAAAACTTCAGCGATCTCCTCCCAGTCGTAAGTTCCCTGGGCCATTAAACGATGAAGTTCCGCGTTGGCTCCGACGAAATTTGTACCACAGTCGCTGTATACTTCGTGGCAGAGTCCTCTCCGTGCAGTAAACCTTCGAAATGCTGCCAAAAATGCTTGTGAAGTTAGGTCAGTAACAGCCTCTAAATGTAGTGCCTTAGTTGCCAAGCAAACGAATATGGTCAAATAACCCTTATAACATTTGGCTCCTCGGCTTCGCCATGATTTAATATCGATGGGACCAGCATAGTCGACCCCGGTATGCGTGAAGGGCTTTGCAATCCTCACCCTTGGGCTGGGTAGATCTCCCATTAATTGATGAGCTGCCTTACTGCGATATCCAAAACAGATTGTACAACCGTGGATGTGTTTTTTAACAGATCTTTTTAACTGGTTTCGCAAATACCCCATCATCATTTGGATGCCGCCATGAAGTGTTCTGGCATGTGCCTCGCTGATGATTAACTTGGAAAAGTGATGTGTTGGTTCAGGATTATTGGATGCTGCTGATCGTAGGATAGATCGGCGTTTTTAAGCCTTCCACCGACTCTCAGAATGCCTTCACTGTCTGTAAATGGATTCAGTGGACCCATTCCCCTAACCTTGTACTTCTTTCGGAAACATTTCGGATTGAGCTACACGTGCTAGATCCTTTGCTGCCACATCCAATTCAGCGACAGATAATGATCCAAATGTTCGTTCTGAGCTCCGTTTTCGAGAATTTGATCCAAATCTTCTGCAGTCTGCGGTTATTTTGATGATTTGACGTAGACTGGATGATCGATGAATAAGCTGACTGAGTTTGTTGTCAGTGACGTGGATGTCCGCATGAAGAACTTTGATGGGTTTCTTCCCTTCGTCGGTATTCACATCAGCTGGTTGTTCTGGAAATTGAAATTCCCACGCAGATCGTAAAAAGGGGGGCCCGTTCCACCACAGAGTGGCTTGGACCAGTGCTGATGGGAGTATTCCGCGAGAGACCAAATCAGCAGGATTTTGATGGGTAGGAATATGGTACCATTATGTCGACCTTCGTCAAACGTTGTACCTCTCCAACTCTGTTTCGCACAAAGGTTTCCCACTTCGCAGGCTCTGCACGTATCCAGCACAGGGTTATCATTGAGTCTGTCCATGCAAAGGTGGGAATGCCTCTCCACTCAAAAGTCTGGGTAATGTGATATATAAGCTTTGCAAGCATGACTGCTCCACACAATTCCAAGCGCGGAAGGGTGACTGGGCTTACTGGTGCCACCTTTGACTTTGACATGAGCAGATGCATGTGGATATTTCCATCTTCATCTTCTACTCTGAGATACACCGCTGCTCCATATGCCTTTTCCGCCGAATCGCAGAAACCATGTAGCTGGAGTCGATTGGCCTTACCTGTAGTGGGCAACCATCGTGGAATGTGTAGCTTGTTAATAACCGGCAAATCATTATAAAAAGTTCTCCATTCTTCCAGAATATCAGGATCAACCGGATCATCCCAGGATTGTTTGCGGACCCAGAGAAGCTGCGTCAGGAGTTTTGCTTTAGTTATGGAAGGTGCGATCCAACCCATGGGATCGAATAAACGGGCAATAGATGATAATATGGACCGCTTGGTTGTGTGTGGATGCTCCAAGTGGGTGTAGGTGAAGGAGAATTCGTCAATAAGAGGAAGCCACTGTATACCTTAAGTCTTTACTCGATCTGTGCCGTCAGTTGGTAACGAGAAGGATGCCTCATGGTCCTGAACGGGTATACTATCGAGAAGACCCTTATTGTTGGCGGTCCATTTACGCAAGTGGCCCTAGCTTCTTGCAGGGTTGCAGCCCCCGAAATCAAGTTATCCACATACATTTCGTCTCGAATCATCTTGGCAGCTGTTGGATGAAGCTCTTTGGATTCGTCTGCTAATGCCTGAAGAGTTCGTATCGCCAGGTAAGGGGCAGGTGCTGTGCCAAAGGTCACCGTCTTGAGACGATATGTCTTTAACACTTCGGATGGTTGATGACGCCAAAGAATGAGCTGGTAATTAGCATCGCGTTCCTGTACCCTAATTTGTCGATACATCTTTTTCGATATCTCCGGTGAACGTATATCGATAGAGCCTCCACCTAAGAATGATGTCCGTAATGCTGCGTTGAAGTGCCGGGCCTTCCATCAACTGGTCATTCAATGAGACGCCATCAGAAGTCTTAAACGACGCATCAAACACCACTCGGAGCTTGGTGGTCGAGCTTCCCTCCTTAAGTACAGCGTGATGTGGCAGAAAGTACTGATACCGAACCGAAAAGGAACCTTGCTCTACTTCTTCCATATGACCAAGCTTCAGATAATCTTCTAGACAGTCTTTGTATTGTTGTTTTAAATGAGGGTTTGTTTCTAGCCTCCTTTCCAGACTCCGAAATCGACTGAGAGCCCCTTCTCTTGATCTTCCTAAAATAGGGTAGACATTTCCTTTGAACGGAAGAGCCACCTGGAAACGGCCATCAGTTAGTCGTCGAACGCTTTTGTAAAATGTGCTTCACATTCGATGTCTTCTGGCCTCTTGTATGATTGGTAAGACGTTTCTTCCAACTCCCAGAATCTACGGAGTTCTGTCTCGATACTGCATGTTTGGAAGAAATTGTTGACTCGATGGGATGTTATGGGGGCTCTACCATATAGGATCCATCCTAATTTGGTTTTCTGAGCGATGGGTAAATTGCTGTTGAGAGGTTTGACAAGTTCCGGCAGTAAAATATCAGCCAGGACATCACTGCCAAGTAATAAATCCACCTTAGCTGACTGCATGAAATCGGGATCCGCTAAAGTCAAACCCTTCAAGTGTTCCCAACCTGTTGTAGTCAAAGTTTGAGTCGGAAGATGCCCAGACAGCGACTTGAGTACTAGAGCTTGAGTGGATGCTCTAAACGCTGAGTGGTGAGAAGCAAAGGAAATATCTACCACCTTTGAGCAAGTGCCGCTGCTAACCAAACCCAACCCAGAAACTTCGACGGAGGTCGGCTTTAGCGGAAGACAGAGTAGCTGAACAGCTGATGTCGTTATAAAACTACCCTCTGAGCCTGAGTCTAATAAGGCTCGCAGTGAAAAAGATTCGCCGGTCATCGAGGTCACCTTGACTAAGGCAGTTGCTAACAAAACTTGGGTTGTGGCATTTGTTAAATAAAATGTGTTGATCGGTTTGAGTGTCGATGAGTGTTCTCCCTGTGATGGTTGAAATGCGGGTGCGCCAGCATTCATCGTGGAACTGGATGGCTCTAAGGTATGCCCTTGTGTGGTGAAAGTTGCTGATTAACTGCCTCTAATGTGCGAAATCTGGTTTCCAAAAATTGTGTAAATTCAGCAAAAGTTGGCAGTGCTTTAATATCAGCCTTAGATCCTAGCTTTTCCTCCCATAGCTGTTGTGTTTTTGCAGGCAATTTTTGCAGCAGCGCGAAAATTAGCAATACATCCCAGTGTTCAACGGCCACCTTCAAGTTAGTCAGGCTGTGCACCACTTCTGTCGACGTGTCCAATAGCTCCTTGATAGCCTCGGCTCGTTCTTGAGAGCTAGACGGCTGATTGAATAAGCATTTCAGCTGTGTGTTAACTAGGAAACGTTGATGATCGTACCTATCTTGTAAAATTCCCTAAGCTTTGGAATAATTACCACAATCCAAAGCGAAGTGAGCCAAAAGTTTCTCCGCCTCACCAAACACGCTTGTTTTTAGATAATGCATCTTCTGGATTTCCGAAAGCGACGCATTGTGGTGGATTAGTGAGACAAACAGATCCCGAAAAGTGCGTCAAGTCTCCTAGCTACCTGAGAACATTGGCAAGTTGATTTTGGGGAGCTTTATCTCAGCCGACCTAGACACATTTGGAATAATTGGTTTGGTTTCTTGTGGTTTCTCATTCGGTTTTGCTTTCGACGCATGTGCCTTGTCCAAAAAATCAAGAAGATCACTGCGATATTCGAAATAGGCTTCTCTGATCTTCTCATAAATAGCATCTGCCGCAGCTTCCTTTTGCTCTCTTTGCTCCTCCTCATCACCCAAGGACGAGAGAAAATTTTCGTATTGAACCTCTGCCGACTCCATGAGTTTTTCCAGCATGGACAATCGGCCAGACAAATAGTTATCTGTACGCCTGGCTAAACTTGTCTTGGCGAAATTGGAAACATCATTTTCTAATTGTTTTAAAACCTTTGCTAACACATTGATCTTCATATCAAATTTTTTAAATTGCTATGTTCGCAGTTTAAGATATGTGTGTATTTATGTTTATATATTTATGTGTAATTATATCAAGTAATACGTATATGAGCAGTAAGTAAGACAATTAAAAAATCTTCTTACTTGATAACTTCTGCTAGTTGTTGTCCAACTCCTCTTAATTTGTTTTTCTATGTGTTCCTATATATCTAGTTCTTGCAGAATCTCCAATTTCGGTACTGAAGAAATGACGAAATCTGTCTATCTATCTGTGATTTTTTCAAGGTGAAAGGTCGTATATATTTCCGCTCCGAGTTTGAACTTGTCCTATAACGTACACCGTTGGCATTAGCTATATGAAAGAACATGTAGCGGTTTAGACTCACACACTAGTAACATTATGAACGCTAACACTTGTGTAAGGTTTATATGTAATGACTGTATATTATACATTCACAATGTCGATCTAGCTTTAAAAGACATCCAGGGAATAGTGAAGACAAATAGTATGTACTTGAAGGAATATAAGACAGAGTTTGAAGAAGCACTAAAAAGAAATCAATTGGAAATAAAAAACCTCCTCGAAGCAATCGAACATAGGTACACTGCCCGGCTCTATGCTATGAAAACTGCACAAGAGATATGCGAAAGAAGTGTCAAGGAAATTGAAAAAATGAGTGATTTCACAGAATCATTCAAAACTGAGAGCAAAGAAATATGTGATAACGCGAAGATAATGGCAATAAATAACCAATTAGTGGCAGACAGTGTGAGAGAGATAAAAAATGATATTCAGGTTGGAGTGAAAAAAATGAGTGAAACAAAGAAAAACGAAACCAAATTAAACTATGCTGATCAGCTGAAGCAGGCAATTTACATCTAGCCAAAAAGCAAACAAGAAAATTCGACGACAAAGAAAGAAATAAAACAAAAAATAAACCCGGCTTCTCTCTCTCTTAAAGTTGATAGCGTCTCCGACAGAAAAGAAGGCGCAATAACAATCAACTGTAGAGGTGAAGAAACTGCTCAGAAGCTGGAGAGCGAAGTAAAACAAAAGCTAGGGGAGAGATATGAAGTAAAAATCTTCAGCAAGAAGCGTCCACAGCTGATGATAACAGAAATCAGTGAAAAATGGAACAAGGTGGAATTAGAAGAAGCAGTGAAAAAGCAGAATAACCTTAGTGGTACGGTAACGTGTGTAAAAGATTTCAAAAACAAAAACAGGGACGCATATTATGCAATTATTGAGCTAGATGAATGTGATTACAAAAATGTACTGGAAAATCGCAAGCTAAACATTGGATGGGAAAAATGTCGAGTCTTTGAGCACCTCAATATAAATAAGTGTTTCAAATGCTGTGGATTTTACCATATCGCAAAAAACTGCAAGAATGAGATGAAATGTGCAAGATGTAGCGATAGCCACGATACTAGAGAATGTAAATCTAACGAAACCAAGTGCATTCATTGTTAACGATGCAACGAAAAATTTGCCCTAAATCTTGACACAACCCACGACAGTCGCGATGCAGAATGCACTGTATACAAAAGACTCATCCAGTCTGAAAGAAGTAAGTTTGTTATATAGCAACCACATAAAATAAATGGCGTATACTGCAATATACAAGGACTTAGTAGCAACTTTCCTGAGGTCGAACAAAATTTTATTGGTAAAAACTATGATTTTTTAGTAATGTCTGAGACTCACATAACGGATGATATCGATGATAATGAGATCATTTTAGATGGTTTTAATCTGATTAGGTGTAACAGTGAATCTAGACACACAGGTGGGCTATGCATCTATGTTAAAATGAATTACGAAGTGCACGTGATAAGAAAAGAGACACTACCTAGACACATTTACTGGCTTGTGGTAAAAATCACTAATAAGAATAATCCATCCATGTATGTATATAGCAGGAGCGTACCGATCGCCCAGCTCACCGGAACGGGTTTTTTGTGACAAGTTTAAAGAATGGCTAGAGGAACTGGTAGACTTAGACAAACAGTTTGTTATAACAGGCGACATAAATATAGACTGGCTTAATAATTCCAACACATATACTAAAGATATTAAAAATACAATCGAAGTGGAAAACCTTTGTAAACAAATTGTAAAAGAGCCAACTAGAACACTGATCGATTACGTTATAACCAATAACCCAACAGCAGCTTCCGAAACGAATTCCGAGCTGAAAATCAGCGACCACGAAACACTTATAGTCACACTCTACCCTAGAAGAACAATCACGGATAACGTAAGAGTCAAAGAGTTGGAGTTCATTAGGTACAACCGACTATCATTCGTGAGTCAGTTAAGAGCCAGCACAATATATACAAATCGTGAGGTGGACCCCAACATAATCGGTAGTATACTTCAAGATGAACTGGCACGAATAACAAAAACACTAATGTGCACAAAAGTAATTCCTGATAAATACATGGTACAATGAAAGACTACAAAGGTTGAAACGACAAAAGGTAGCAATATACAATGAATGCAAATCAACAAACAATGAATCCGGCTGGGGTAGATACCGTGACATAAGAAATAGGTATAAATCAGAACTGACGAAAGCCAAGAACAAGAGCATAAAAAATAGTATTGCAAACGCCAATAACCAAAAGGCAATGTGGAGAACCATTAAATCTAAAGTTTTAAATGAAAAGAAACGCTCGATAAAAGATATATACTTTAACGGAAAAAAGTTGGTTTCTTTAACAGAATTCGAGGTAGAGTCTCGTCAATAAGTGCTATAAATATTTATAATGTCATGATTAAACCGCACTTTGAATATTGTTCATCAATTCTGTATCTGTTGTGAATATATGTTAAATAGGCTTCAGCGGTTACAAAACAGGGCAATGAGAATAATCTTGAAATGCAATCGATATACACCAATCAGACTAATTCTCAATACACTAATGTGGTTTAATGTCAAACAGAGAATCCTTTTAAATGTTTTATGTCTTATTTTTAAAATCAAAAATGATCTGTTACCGATTTATTTAAAGAAGCATCTGAGATATGTAAGAGACTCGCAGCCATATAATTTAAGAAACCGAGATGATTTTAGAGTGCCAATGTACCTACAGAATTTAACACAAAATAGTATTGTATACAAAGGGTGTCAACTATTTAATTCACTGCCCATGAATATAAAAAATGAAAGTAAATTCAATAGATTTAAGCAAATGACAATTGAATATATAAAATGTAACTTTCCTCATAACTAAATATCAATGTACATAGTTAAATTCATACTTAGGTTAAGTTCAAATTGTTAATTATAATTCCTTATATGAATTTAAATAGCAAAATTATGCTAAATAAACGAACGAATAAAAAAAAAAAAAAAAAAAAAAATCCCCCGATGTGTTTGCTGGGTTTCCAGTATGTGAAATTCTCCGGTTCCGTATTCCAATAGGCGTAGAAGGACCAAATGTTCGGGTTATGAACGTATTTAATTTTGTGGGTTGGATGGGTAAAATTAAAGATTAATTCAAGATCACTAAAACACACTCCGGTTAGTTGGACTTACTTTATTATAATGGCCAAAGAATCGATCACGTCCACTGCTCAATGGTGTCGATGTACAATATATACAATATTATATATTAAGATATATAAGTCAGACCACTTTCAGTAAATATAAAAGATTAAGCATGCAAATAAGTAGATTATATACATTTAATTATTTGTGACCGACCAAGGTTAAGAAAAGTCAAAAAACATCGCAAGCCAAGTTACTAGACATATCATCGAATTAGACTAATCGCATTGGTCATTATATTACAATTAGGATATTAGGAATGAGTAATTAATTGAAAATTAGAATTTATATTAACTTGTTCTTAAATTATATTAAATATGGAATGCTTCTCGTACAGTCGTAAACACTGCGCGTCGTATACCAATTCCGATGATTCCGAAATTAAAAGACAAACTCGACGAGATGATCCGGTTAAAGGTAATCAAATCGGTCGATGAACCAACTGAGTGGTGCTCCCCAATGGTGATTGTAGCGAAGGCAAATGGGGATATTCGACCCAGGGATGAAAAATGATTTTTTGCAATTGTATTGCAAACTAAATACAAATTGTACTTAAATGCGTTCAATTGTACTTTTTTCTTGTGGCAGGTTAATAGCTATATGCTCCAACAATAGCGACGTGCATTAAATGGAATGCTTATTGTAATGGTTTGCAACTTGTAAGATTAAATTACTTTTATTTATTTATATTTCATTTATAAATGTAGGGGAACCTGGGGACACTTGATCCCTTGGGAGACTTGATCACTGGCTATTATATCGATGTGGGAATGTTTTTGTCTTTACTGCTCACTGGCAACACACTATTTACCGTTGGTTAGAAGCGATAAATATTAATTTAAAACTCGCACGCAGATAGCAGTATTGTGGTGACGTGTTTTTCTTTTTTAGTTGTCCAATTGTTTTTTAATAAGTATTTTTACTGTTTTTTTAACATAGGTGTTGATAATTAATACGAGTTATCTTTGAAAATAATCGAAAACGGGTTCATTTAGATAGGTCTTCGAAGGTTTGTTTTTAAAAAAAATATCGATACGTATTAGAAAAATTTTCAAAAGAAAATTATGACCCCAGGCTAGATTTGATCCCTATAATGTAGGGGAGGCTTGTTCCCAAGATATTGTGCTTCAATAAGCAGTTTTTCGAAAATTAAATTTTAAAATTTATTTATTTCATTTATTTATGATGAAAAAGTTTAAATTTGCGGGCAGAATCTATATGGAATATTGACGAGACTAGGCTAACTGCAGGCCATAAACCAAAGAGTGGTTGCTACCAAGGGGGAAAAACAAGTAAACAAAATGACGTCAGGTGAGCGCGGTGAACTGGAAACTGCATGCTGTGCTATACCTAAACGCAATGGGGAACTATCTTCCCCCTTTATGATCTTCCTACATAAAAATTTGCAGGGCCGTATGCGGTATCCTCCCATAATTAAGTCTGCCCTAAGTGCGGATCAAGTCTCCCTGAATGGGGGGCACTTGGTTATTTTGGATAGTTTTAGAAAAACGGCAAAAAATATATTTTATCTTACATACTTTCTTAATTAAACTGTACAATATGATAAACAATTAAATTGTTTATAATATCGTTAAAATAAATAGGCAAATAATGTTTTACTTTTTAAGATATTTGACAAATTAAAAAGGGGGGGTCAGGTGTCCCCAGGTGCCCCTATAGATGTACAATGCATTATAAAAAACAAAAATAAGTTTTACGAAATTATCACATATACATTACACATATACATAACATATGTAGCTCATAAATACTTGGGTAATTATACAGTGGAAGTCGCTTATAACGACGGTGAAGAGACCGAGCAAATGTGGTCGTTATAACCGGCGGTCGTTATATCCGACTGCCCTCCATAAGTATTCAGAGAAAACTTAAAAACATTCACAGAAAAAAATAATTAATTTTATTTTTAAATTATGAAGGACATTATACAGAGTTCATAAATAAATTAATTTTTTTTTTTTATGTTTAACAAAATTAATCACTCCAAACTCGTGTGCTATTACGCTTTTTTTTCACCTAATTCCAAACAGAAAAGTTCCTACGTTTTCTAGAACTCATGGCTGCATAAGAAAATAAAATCAATAAACTCCTAACTAATATCCTACTATAATAACTAAGTATGTAAAATGCGTTAACTCAAATAAATACACAAAACTCTAGAACTAAGATCAGCTATCCTGGCGATAATAATAATATGCAACACATACACAGCTGCAAAATGATCACCATGATCGGCGCCGCAAAAAAAAAAACACTAAACAATTGTGTAAAATCACTGGAGTGAACAAGAAATATTCAGATTAACGTACACACATACATACATATGCATATACGTGAATGGGTATATGCAATTTTTTCTAAATTTTCTCTCACTTCGTCGTTATAAGCGACGAAATCGATTCTTTTTTTCTCGAAAATTGGTCGTTATATCCGAACCGTCGTTATATACGACGACGTTATATCCGACGGTAGAATAGCTTAAAATATAAAGAATCCAACCAATTGATAGGAAAATGGTCGTTATAAGCGACTGGTCGTAATAAGCGAGGTCGTTATAGGCGATTTCCACTGTAATTATATTATTTTATGCTTTATTTGATTTAATTCTTATTCTAAGGGTTGATCTTCAATAAGATCAATGATATTTTATTTCTTCTTCAATTAGATGCTTGCTTATTAAAAAGCTGTGACAAGATTCGTTCCTTATAATGTTTTTTAGTCTTTGATTTAATAATGTTTTGGATCGAGAAAACCCTTTCAACGCATGCCGATGAATGTGGAATTGCTAGCGAAACTTGAGCTATTCGATAAATGTTTTTGAACATACGTATATGCCCATTATTTGCATTTTTGAAAAAGCTGACCTCAGTCCAAAATGTGGCCATGGTTTTTGTTTTTACCGAGTAATTTCCATACAACGGCGGGTGCAACCGCAGGTTTTCGATTCAAGGCGTACAATCGTGCGATATTGGTACAACCATCATAAGCTTGCTAACACACGATACAATGATTGCATACGACCGCAAATTGCTTACAACCATTGTACAACGATTGTATCGTGTATTTCCAACTTTGCACAACACTAAAAACTGAATATTGATTTTTTAAATTATGAGCCCCATCCAAGCCAAATGTCATAGAATAAACGACGAGGGCCTGTTTGGATGCGTTCATAAATGCAGTCAATTTAAAAATAAAGTAATAATGTAGGCAAGTAGCAAATGTATTAAATTTTGAAGAATTGTAATATGCAATATTCCTAAGTAAAATATATTCGCCTGAGTGTACTAGATTTAGTAGAATTGTACTTGCGTACTTTTAAAAATCAATTGTACTAAAAAAAAAACAATTGTACGTCGTTTTTCATCCCTGATTCGGCCATGTGTTGATTTGTCACGTCTTAACTTGTCAATCTTACGGGAAATACATCCAATGCCGGTTGTTGATCATACGCTAGGTCAATTGGGCGAAGCGAAGATATTCTCTAAGTTGGATACTAAAAATGGATTTTGGCAGGTTAAATTGTCATCGCGATCACAACTATTGACAACGTTTTTAACTCCATTTGGAAGATTCTGCTTCCTTCGCCTACCATTTGGTATTTCATCCGCACCGGAGTTTTTTCAAAAACAAATCCAAAGAATTTTAGAAGGGACTACAGGGGTTGTTTGTCAAACTGATGATATTTTAGTATATGGCAAGGATAGGGAATCGCATGACATAAATCTTCGAAAAGTTTTATGTAAGTTGAGGAATGGAGGGGTCACTTTAAATCGAGATAAGTGCAGCGTGGGAATCACTTCCGTTACCTTCCTGGGACATCACATCGACGAAAAGGGAATTCATCCATATGATTCAAAAATTAAAGCGATTTTGGACTTCCCAACACCACAAAATGTGACCGAAGTCAAACAATTTCTTGGTCTCGAAAATTATCTGGGTAAGTTCATTACTCATTTATCTCATGAAAGTCAGACTTTAAATGAACTTTTGAAAAATAAAACGGCATTTATATGGGATGTTGGTCAAGAAGCAGCCTTTAGGAGATTGAAACAGATGTTAACTTCGGCCCCAGTGCTAAAAATGTATAATCCAACACTGTGCTGTGATAAGTTTTGGCATTTTCTTTAAGGTATCCATTTTACAGTGGAAACGGACTACAAGCCGTTGATCTTCACGACACACAACGCTTTTGTATGAAGATGATGATCTTCGCTTTCAAAATTAGATACACCCCTGACAAGGATCTCATTGCAGCGGATGCACTATCGCGCAGACCTTCAACTAAAGGAGAAACTCAGCGTTTTGACGACGAAGAAGAAATCGAATCATTTGTTAAAAGCATCGTAGAAGAACTACCAGCGACGTCAGCCCGCTTGAGTGAAATTGAAAAGGCTCAAGTAGAAGATCGAGTTTTGTCGGAAGTGAGAACTCTTTGCCAATCAGGATGGCCTCAACAGTCGAGGGTCTCGGTGGAAGCGAGAAGCTATTACAATGATCGCCGCAGCCTATCAATTAACAACAACCTTATTTTGTATGGGAGTCGTATAGTAATACCCTCTTCAATGCAGAAAGAGACAATCAAGAAGATTCATACAGGGCATTTCGGATTAGTGAAATGCAAACTTCGTTTGAGACAGTCAGTTTGGTGGCCAGGATGCTCCAGAGATGTTGAAGATTCTATCCGAAAGTGCCCTACCTGCGTTCAATTTTCGGTCCCAAGACATGAACCATTAATAAGTTCACCAGTTCCAGACCGCCCCTGGCAATCTATTGTGGTTGATTTGTTCTTTTGCAGAAATAAGACATATCCTTTGGTCGCCGACTATTATTCGCGTTACCCAGAGGTCGTAAAATTGGAGAATCAGACTTCGTCGTGCGTAAAAGAAATCTAAAATCAATTTTCGCAAGGTTTGGGATTCCAGAGACGGTTAGATAAGATAATGGGCCGCAATTCGCTCCGGTTAACACGTCTGAGTTTCGCCAATTCGCAAAAGCTTGGGGGTTCCAACACATTACATCGAGTCCTCGATATCCCCAAAGTAACGGGTTTATTGAAGTTATGGTGAAGACAATTAGCTTGTAAAAAAAAATTTAGAAGAACCTCAGCTCGCAATTTTGGAATATCGTGCAACACCTCAAGCAAATGGGTTCAGTCCGGTGGAAATGCTTATGGGTCAGCGTATACGTTCCATTTTACCCACGATTCCAGAGCAACTGAAGTCACACCCAGGTAATTTGGAAAGAGAACAGAAAATAAAACAACAGCAAGCTAAAAATTATAACAGACGACATGGGGTATACGAAAGGGCGTTTTCGGTTGGCGATGTGGTATGGATCCGAGATATTCACCAATGGGGGCGGATAAAAAGTAAGGCAGAAACCCCACGATCATATATCATCGAAACAGACAAAGGAGAATATCGACGTAATTCATATCATCTCAACAATGCACATCAGATGCAGCAAGTTCCTTATGTGCCAGGCGAAATTTCGATCGAATGCAAGGAATCGAAACCGGACACGCACACATACATCTCTAATAGGGGAAATGAGGGTGAGTCGGCCGAGACAACAGTTACTCCGAATAGCTCCTTGGGCCCCACCGTTACTAGATCCGGCAGAGTGGTAAAGGCTCCTGCTCGATATCCAGCGTAGGTAATATTTGGCTTGAATTGCAATCGTTAATCAATTTGTGAATTAATGAATTTATTTTAAAACTGCTTCACAGTCTCTTTGCTTAACAAACTTTTAATATGAAATCAAATAAAACTAAACTAATGAAATTAAATTCTTTAAACACTAGCATTAAATTTTTAGGGGAGATGTGGAGTGCCTACTTACACAATGTACATGTATTGATTGAAGTTGTATTAAATACCACTCTCTCCTATTCTCTCTTTCACACTAGTCTAGTTTATGAAGTTACCCAGCAGGAAAAGGTAATCTATTGGAATCGAAAGGGGAATCAATCGCTAGTATAGAATATTGATTCCAGAATGCATTATTCTTAACACAGACTATGTCTATGTATATTACCTGAAAGTGTTCTAAGAATGCATTATATAATTCATTCTTTGTAATGTATTATATAATAAATGCATTAATAATTAGTTATATAATTCATTTCTCCGACATAAATTATAGAATTTATCCAGCTTTAAATGAAAAATAGACAGTTTATTTTAAATATTTTATTATCAAACAACAAAAAAACAAGAATAAAAGTAAATAGGATTTAAAACACAAAAACATATTATTAATCAAAATCAAACTCAACGTAACTAATTCAAAATCAAAACTAAAAAAAAAACAGCTCAACTCATTTTGCTTTTTTCTTATCAAAGTGGATTTTTTTTAACTGCCGTACTTTTATAAGGTGAAATGCCTTTTTAATCTCGGTGGCATATTCTTTCTGGGTGTATCCTTCACGTTTTAGGACCTCTGCAATTGAAAATAGACATATGTTAATATAATGGAGAAATAAAATATGTGAACAATTAAAAGGTGTACGTACCATACATTGCCTGGTTTAAGTTTTCGAAAGCTTTAAATGATGATTTTCCTTTTATCCCCTCAAAATTGTAATTCATTATTAGTTCTTCCACGACAATTTTCCCAAAATTTTTTTGCAGCCCTGCAGGCAGCAAAATTGTTTTAATAATTGGCAACTGAAAAAACACACAAAAATAGAATAGAATATAATAATAGAATTTAATTCACAACTTACAAATGAATCAAAGTTTTCTCCGATTTGGTTGTCCACTTGTTTAAGGTCCTCATTGCTTTTTATTGGGAAATTAATTTTTTTAAAATCTTGACAAAGCAAGGTGTCCAATTTATAGTCAATTTTTTTTAGATAATTCAGACATTCATCAAATTTATCTGTAAGAATATGTAAAATTACTGTCTTATAATTTATATAGAATCAATATCAATAAAACTTTCTTCAGTTTCAGCACTTTCTACACAACTTACTTCTTGGGAAATAGAACTTTCTTCTGCACAATTACTATTAATACATATATTTTCTTTTAACAGTTCACTTGCACAAAGTCTTTTTTTGGCTAATAGTCTTCGCCAATGCCGTTTAGAATACATTTTCCTTATTTTATACTACACTCTTTACTGTCTCGCGTTGCAACACACAATGAGTTATTCATGCGTTTTTAAATAAAAACGCAAAATTTGAGGCGACATGAAGGCGCCGACAGACAACTGTAACCAAAAAATCGTTAAATTCAAAAAACACTACATTACATTTTCTGCAGATATGGGAATCTAGGTGGTAAACAATGTGCTTTATTATTATATGGTATTACCACGTCGATTCTTTTGGAATGCATTATATTTCTCACCTTTAATAACTAATTATGTATTCGATTCTCCAAGTAATACATTCCGTATTTTCCTGCTGGGTAGTTAATAAATGAACTCACAACAAATCTACGAATACTACATAGCCAAAAGCTCTTTCTCAACGGTAATATATCGGTGTCCATGATCATTTTGAGCGACTTGCATAGCAAATTGCACTATTATTATGCATCAAAACTGCTCCTAAGGCATAGTTGCTTGCATCTGTAATTACTGTACATTTTATATTGAAATCTGGATGTAATAGGATCGGGTCATTTTTTATTAGTTCCTTAGCCTCTTCGGTCCTGGCGTCCATCTCAATTGACACAGTTTACTTACTCATGCTATGTGACACAGTGTTAATAGAAACTAATTGTAAAAATTGAACTGTATTCGTGCCATTTCTAAGAACATATTTTCAAACAAAACGCAACGCAATCGGTTTATTTGTAGCAAGTAAGTCTTCAGTTTTATTTTATTTTCTTTAGCATAACATGTGTTTTGGCGTAGAAAATATATTTGTTATGGTTTTAATTTATACATAAGCACAAATAATGTCCGTTTTGTAATAGAAATTTTAAATTTAAAAAAAAAAAAAAATTAGATGTGCGATGTTTTTTTTTTTGGGTTCTTCAATTTAATGCATTCAGCATTAAAAACTTCTCCACACGGGCCAAAACAAGCGTGAAGTGCGGCGTTGAAAAATAAAAATAATAATACTAATAAAAAAAAAGAGAAATAAAAATAAAAAGAAGGGTTATACGATTGGGAATCGAACCCAAGTAGCTTGGTTAGCAGGCCGAAGCTTTCATTTTATTTTTTCATTTTCAATGCATTTTTTATTTCCAAATTCAACTATGTATATCTTAAATGCTGAACAAAAGTGGTTAAAACTTGCTTTACTAACTTAACTATCTTACTCTAACTTACTGGCCCCACACGGGTACCCTATGCTAAACTTAATACTTATGCTATGTCGTTCGACTTAACCTAACTTTTACTATTTAATTTTATTTAACCCTTTGTTTCCTAGTGATTTAACTGTGAAACCACATACTAAATAATTTTGCTCTATTTCCCTAGTGGCTTTTTGATGAAACCAAGTTGATTTCTAGGAACATTCATTCTAAAACGATAAAAAAAAATTTCTATCAGTTGTAAATACCTCGAAATTGATAATTTGTGTCAAAGTATGAAATTTGATTGATCGTGCCATTCGGAGTGAATTATTTGTTCGGTGAACAATTAACGAAAAATTGGATTTTTGTTCAATTGATAAAACAATTTGTGTTCTTTGTATCACAATATTTTGAATAGTAAATATAGACTTAAGAATTTCTGTCTCGTGAATTTGAGGGCATCTATAGGTTTTTTAGAAAATTGGCTTATCAGATGAGGTGATCTCGTGCTCTACCTCGTTTGTATGTATGTGTCAATTTTTGTCCTTTATAAAATAGATCGCTATTTTTGTTTAAAAGGCGTTTCAGTTTGTCTGCTTCTTCAGAATTCAGATCATTTCTATCGCGGGATTCTAATGATTCTTCTAAAATATTTATTTCTTCATACAAAATGGAGGTGAATTGATAAATTTAATTTTTTTTGAGTTTATATATATTCTCTATATATTCTTCTTGTTTGGTTTAAGTAAGTTTTGTCCGATTAGTCCGTCAAAGTCTTTATTTTTGAATTCAGTAAGTTTCAGGCTTATTATAAGCATCTTCGTTGAATTCTTTTGATAATCGTGTAATAATTTCCTAGTCACTAAAAGTTTTTCCTAAAGGGTGTTAAAAGATATTTTTGTTTTTAATTGGGTTCTTTTATAAGATGGAAATAAGTTTTGTTTCGTAAAGCAATGTGTTTGAGGATCCCGTGTCTATAAGACCACGGATTTTCTCATCACCAATGCTAAGTTCGACTATCGGTAGATTCCTGGACATGGTCTACACTCATAGCGTCAGGAGCGATATTTTTCATTTGAACCGAATTATTGAAATTTCGTTGGTTCCTGAATTTCTAAACTGTCCTGATGTTTGTGTATTATTAAAGTTGTTATAATTATTATTGTTATTAAATGGTCTGTTATTATTATTATTATTATTGTTACTAAATGGTCTGTTATTATAATTATTATTGTTATTAAATGGTCTGTTACACAGTGCAACCAATAATCTCGGGCCAAAGACCTAGAAAAACTGCATCCAGGGCCTCAAAATCGTAAAAATGCCAATTTTTTTAAACCATTTTTTCACATTTTTCGACCATTTTTGGCCCGCAACTCGTACGTATTTGCCCAAGCCTTTTCTTACATTTAGTTGACAAACAAAAAAAAAAAAACGTATTTTCTATGTAAAATTAATTGAAACATAATTGTTACAATATATTTGTGGACAATGTGGCGATACGTAATTTTTTTCTTCTTTTTTCATTGTTCGCTCTTTCTCTGACGCTTTTTCTTTCTCTGGGCATTTTTACGATTTTGAAGCCCTGGATGTAGTTTTTTTTGGATCGGTTTGTTTTGCACTTTTTTTCTAATCAAAACCTATATCTTTGCTGAAGACAGAAAAAAATTCCTACGGTTAACCAAGATATAACCATGAGAAAAAAACCAGAGAGGGCTCAATATAAGGTTTGCGCCAAAATATTCATGAGGCTATAAAATACGTTAGGCAGTCAATCTGGCAAAACGAATGATGCAGTTTCTAGTTTCGGTAAGTACTTTCAGGTTTAATGTTCAAATCTTAGGCCCGAGAAGATGACCTGAAAAATGTCATACAGTGTTATTATAATTATAATTATTATAATTGTTATTTTTTGGCCTATCATTGTATCTAACTTGTTCATGATTACTAGTTATTCGTCCATTATTGGACGATCTATCTTCTATCCTCGCTATACTGATATGTTGCTCTTTGGTTATTATAGTTATAACTTGGTCCTTGTTGATACTTTGTTAATAATCCTGATTCTTCTAATAAATAATATGCTTCTCTTGGACTTGCAATTAAGATTGCTTGGTGGTATAAGGCGTAATAGCTTTGTCGTACGCCATAGTTCCTCATTAATTCCATCCTTATTTGATTCCATGTTGGATTGACTCCTAGAGTTCTGATTGTTTGCTGAGCTGGGCCCTGGATCTTGTTGATTACGTGTCTTTAAAGGAAGTATCTTTCCAGTGGTGTTGCTTGCTAACAGTGAACGAAAATTTCGACTTCGCGTATAAATGAAGATAATGAGTACTCAGAACTTCCGCAGAATACTTTGATTTTCGATGATTCCTTAACCCAGATATGCCTATCGTCCTATATGTAGGACACTTTTTTTTATACACAAGCTTTGAAAAATTTGCCAGATTTGAAAAATCATAGGCAAACGCTGTCAGCACCTGTCAATCGCTATTGCATCAGTCAGCAATTGTGCATACAAGTACTTTGGTTTTGTTTTTGTTTTGTGTCGTTTCTATGCTGTTGGAGTTGGGCTATCTTTTCAGAATTTTTTCGTCATGAATCTCTCAAAGTAAGTACCATCTTAGCCGTTTTTTTTTTTCAAAAAGATATGGATGTTTTGACAGCAATTAGTTTAATGTTTAGAGCAAAGCATTGTATCGAAACGTTTATGCACATCTGCATACCAAAAATTGATGGCAAACATTGCCGTCCTACATGTAGGCCAATGGGAAGTATACCATTTTTCGAACTTTTTTTTTCATATTTTAGGATATTGAAGTTGCATGAAATAGTAGAATACCTCAACAACGATTCCGAACAAGAGGCTGTTATTAACGTGATGCCGCCTGTCAACTGCTGCGAAGATCTCACGGATGAAGAAGATGGAAGGGAAGAGGAGATTTCTATAGATAACCTTCCGGCAAGTCACCTGTTATCAGAAGCAGAGCTAGTTACAAAGAACAGTTTTAGTGGTAGTGATTCGGATAGTGATGTTCCTCTTGCTGCCATTGCAGATCAATCTACCTCGTCAAGGAAAAAGAAAGTGAAAAAGATTGTTCATTGGAAAAGGGAGGATATAAATTCAAAATTTGAATCGTGGCCAGTTTTGACCAGTGTTGACAATTTGCAAACTCCCGTTGATTTGTTTTTATCTTTTATTGATGACCCACTCATTGCAAAGTTTGTAGCTGAAACAAATAACTACGCTAAGAAAAAAATCTGGTATTTGAAGATGTATCTGCAAATGAAATCAAGACGTTTGTCGGAATCTTGCTTCTGAGTGGTTATGTAGATCTCCCACGTAGAAGAATGTTTTGGGAAAGAGACCCGGATACACATAACGACTTAGTAGCAAAATCAATGTGTCGTAATAGATTTGAGTTTATAATGTCCAATATCCATTGCTGCGATAACTTGACCATAGACAAAAATGACAAATACGCAAAAGTTCGCCCCATGTTTGAAAAGCTGAACCAAAAGTTTTTAGAGTTTACACCCCACAACGAAAACTTTAGTATTGATGAAGCGATGATTGCGTACTACGGCAAGCACAGTTGTAAGCAATTTATGAAATCCAAACCCGTAAGATTTGGATACAAGATATGGGTAGGTGCAACCCATAGTGGATATATTTCTTGGATGGAACCATACCAAGGCGCAACAACCATAATTGATCCTAAATATAAACATCTGGGGCTGGGCGCAAGTGTCGTTTTGAGTTTTGCGGACAATTTGATATCTAATGGGAGATTTCCGTACCATTTTTTCTTTGACAATTTCTTCAGGGGTCTGCCTTTATTAGAGATACTTTTGGAAAGGGGTATCAGAGCATCAGGTACGATAAGAGAAAACCGCATTCCAAATTCATTTTTTTGAATAAAAATGAAATGGCAAAACAAACCAGGGGTTTTCATGAATACATGTGCACTTCAGACAATAAAATTAATGTGGTAAAGTGGAATGATAATAAAATGGTGGCACTTGCAACCAATAATATAAATGTGCGACCCGAACACTCCATTCGTCGATTCTCCAGAAAGGAACGGAGATACATCAATGTATGTCAACCAAATCCATTCCACCAATACAACAAATATATGGGTGGTGTGGATCGTGCAGATCAGAACATCAGCCTGTACAAAACCTCTATTAGAGGAAAGAAATGGTACTTTTCCATAATAACTCACCTGTTGGATACAGCTGAGCAAAATGCATGGCAACTTTCCAGGCTAAGAGGTGAAAAACTTGACCATTTACAATTTCGTAGGCGAGTTGTAAATAGCCTATTAGGTACCTACGGGCAAAACAAACAAATGACGAAAGGACGTATATCTTCAAAGCGCAGTATTGAAGTTCGATTCGATAGACTTGACCATTTGGTAATACCTCAAGTCAAACAAACGCGTTGCTCATATTGTCATGACAAATGTACTACCAGATGCATGAAATGTGAGGTAGGTTTGCATACAAAATGTTTTGTAGAATATCACACTAATGCATAGATGATGTCTAGTATGCTCTTTCTTTTACCAGTCGTTATGCTCATAATTTTTGTATTACTGAACATAGTTATAAGTTTTCATTACTTTTAAAATAATTTAATTTAATTCATTTTACTAATTCTGATTTATTTGTGTTTATCTTTTGTTATTTTTGCTTACTGACTTGTTTTTTTATACTTGCTTGATTTGTAACTAGTTGCATTAACTGAAATAAAGTACTCCTCTACACAAAACTCAGAAAACTTTATTTTTCTCTAACAAAAATAATTTGTTACTTCCCATTGACCTATATATAGGTCAGCACTTTTTTCCAAAACTAAGGATAAACAATTTTTTTTATTATTTTTTCTGTGCAGCATACATTCGTAATAAGCCAAAAATAAAGCTTAAATCTTAATACGCATGAACAAAAAATCTTGGGCATATCTGGGTTAAGGACTTCACCTATTGCTAAATTAAATAAATACTTGAACTTCGGCTTCGTTTGCCATCTTTTTGTTACTGTCTTTTTTTTTTCTTTGTGTTAGAGATCAACTACTTTTTATTTATTTTTATATATTTTATATATTTTGGCTTTGTAAGATCACTTTGCTATTCGTTGAAACTTTAGTGTTACACTTTCACTTTGGTATATTTATTTTCTTTTGGTAAAATATATAATATTACTTTGATATTTATATCTTTGTTCTCAAAATTGATGTTACCACTTTTATGAGCTTCCATAGAACATCCCATAGAATATTCGAATGCAATGTCTTAAAATGTTCATAAGCTTCTTTTATAGTCAGATTCATGTGTCTTTTTTGGCAGGATTTTCTTTTTCCTGAATCTCAAACTGAAATGACATCTTTTCGGTCTGGTGCCATTCGACTAGAAATTCGAGGTAGGAATTCCTTACAAAATGTGGATCCATCCAAAGTTGTCAATGACTAGCTTTCTTAAAACTGCTTCTTTTTTAGTTGGACTTTGAGGAAGGCGTAATTTCTTGTGGCTCTTCTTACAGCTTTGCCAAATGTTTGTGGACACTTGAATGTACCTATCGGCCAACTTATTTGATAAGCTTGGTTTTCTTGTGCTCGTTTTCTCTCCCGATAAGCTTTAACCCTTTCCATAGTCTGGTTTCGTTGCAATTTCAGTACCTGATCTCGTTTCTCTTATTAGTAATATTTTTTAAAGCCTGTCTTCTTTGCCGAAACATTTTCTTTTCTTTTTCTAGATATTTTTGGCGCTTTTCTTCATTGTTCCTAATTTGTTGTACTTAATTTCAACAACTATTGATTATAACCTTACTTTTATGTAAGTAAACCCAAAAATCAACCAACTTTTTACATGTTTTGCCATCTTTCTGTTACTGTCTTTTTTTTTTCTTTGTGTTAGAGATCAACTACTTTTTATTTATTTTTATATATTTTATATATTTTTGCTTTGTAAGATCACTTTGCTATTCGTTGAAACTTTAGTGTTACACTTTCACTTTGGTATATTTATTTTCTTTTGGTAAAATATATAATATTACTTTGATATTTGTATCTTTGTTCTCAAAATTGATGTTACCACTTTTATGAGCTTCCATAGAACATCCCATAGAATATTCGAACGCAATGTCTTAAAATGTTCATAAGCTTCTTTTATAGTCAGATTCATGTGTCTTTTTTGGCAGGATTTTCTTTTTCCTGAATCTCAAGCTGAAATGACATCTTTTCGGTCTGGTGCCATTCGACTGGAAATTCGAGGTAGAAATTCCTTACAAAATGTGGATCCATCCAAAGTTGTCAATGACTAGCTTTCTTAAAACTGCTTCTTTTTTAGTTGGACTTTGAGGACGGCTTCTTGTGGCTCTTCTTACAGCTTTGCCAAATGTTTGTGAACACTTGAATGTACCTATCGGCCAACTTATTTGATAAGCTTGGTTTTCTTGTGCTCTTTTTCTCTCCCGATAAGCTTAAACCCTTTCCATAGTCTGGTTTCGTTGCAATTTCAGTACCTGATCTCGTTTCTCTTATTAGTAATATTTTTTAAAGCCTGTCTTCTTTGCCGAAACATTTTCTTTTCTTTTTCTAGATATTTTTGGCGCTTTTCTTCATTGTTCCTAATTTGTTGTACTTAATTTCAACAACTATTGATTATAACCTTACTATTATGTAAGTAAACCCAAAAATCAACCAACTTTTTACATGTTTTGTGGAACGGTCGCTACAGAGATACTAGCTTGATTATTTAATAACAAAGTGCAATATAATAATCTATATTATGTACTTACATGTTTTTTTAATCTCTATTTGTAGAAAAAACTTGCTGGCACTTCTGGGTTACAATCAGAATGCTTTAACTGCACTGTGAGCTTTATAATAATAGTATGCCAGACCAACAAAATAAAATAAATCTGGTAAAGAAAAGTCGGTGTGGTTGAAGCAATCGTTATCTGTGTCATTTGTCGAACCAAATTTTAATATTTTGGCATACTTAAGTTTGAGTATTTACTTAACTTAGGTATTTCATGCAAATTGTTTCTGTAAGCACAGTTCAAAAAAAGAAAGTGTGCAGTCTCGGTTGGCGTGGATGTGGAATGACCCAGGTATATAAGTTGTTGTTGCACCAATATTGGTCCTTCCCTTCTCCTCACCAAAATAAATGTCGTCCACGAAAATACGATTTCATTTAAAAACAAGAGAATGATATTAACAACTAAAATGTCAAGATTCTTATTGAACTTACATAAGGTAAAACAATGAGGAACAAATTATGGCCAATACCAATCTCTCCAGTGTGAACTAACGATTCTTGAATATACTCGAAGTTCCAACGAATAAAAGAAAAAATGAACTGAATTTTGCACAAAGAGAAATACCTTACTTACACAATTAAATTACTTGAATCCAAATAACAACTCTCCGCAGTGTTCTTAAAAATGAAACCGTTCTTGAAGAAACACGCCATAAATTTCTACCGACTTCTTCAAAAATCGCGAACAACGGGAGCTATGTATAGTTTTATTACCGAAATGAAACCGTCTTTTCCTTTAAACTGTCTGAATGAAAATCGTGTAAATGGCAGACAAGGAAGAAGCGAAGATACAGAAGAGGTCCACGCGAGCATCTTTTTAACGAAAATTGGAGAAATCGGTGGTGCCGAATCATTAAGAAGTTATCTTTAAGCAATGAAAAAATTATTGAAGTTTTTAAAGGAAAGTTAATTTAGATTTAAGTTTTTTGTTTTGAAATTTGTGTATAAAAATCGGCTCGATGACATAAGTTATTAAATTTAAAAAAAATAAAACAAATAAAAATAAATAAAGACTGCATTGATGAAGTATTGGGATTAGTACATAACCATTTTCATATGGTAATGTATTCTGTATTTTGCAGATAATTTATTCAATTTCGCTGCCATTATTCCTAAAGCTTGAGAGGATGCAGCGGTTTCGTGAAAAAAATCGTTAAGTTCCAAAAAATGTTGGCGCAGCACGAATTCAACTCCATTGTCATCTTTTACAAAACCTTATATTTTTATTGGCTTTATAGTAATTTTTGTAAACTGCTAGATTCTGATTTTTGTTTTGATCAATGTATCAATTCCGCGAGTTTTCTCTCTTTTTATTACCTTGTTTCGTTTAGTGATATGATTATTTTTTGTTCTAAAATCTTTGTTGGCTGACGAACATCTATTTTAATAATTGTAGGTAATTTTCTAATTTATAAGCAGGAAACTTATCCACACTGTCATATTGTTTGGCACAATCTGGTATAAGTGTAGCAAATTGTGTACATTATAACTTATTTTATCTTTTCTGTAAAGAACCTCAAAATTTGTATCAAATGTATTTATCATCTTCTGTACGCATTCTAAGTTGATTACGCAATTTTTGGGACAGTTGATAAACCTGTATGGTGCATGTGTAGCAGTAGAAAATGCATGTACAATAATTCTTCATCAAGAAAATCTTTCAAAACCACAAATCTAGTATCCAATATAACCTGACGAAATTCTACGGCCGATTGTACCAGTAACAAATGCCTTGCTGGCAAATTTATAGAATTCTTCGCTGGCTGCAGCCATTTCAGTAACAGTTTGAGGCATCAAAATGAATCTTGATCGATTTTTAGCGATTGCACGCGTTACTTTTCGCAATAAAATACATACAGAAGCAATGCTTACCCCAGCGAAATCAGCAACAGAGATTTGCATTGAACCAAGTGCATAAAAACGCAGTACAATCAGCAATTGAGCGATTGGCCGAATATGACGTGATCTAGAAACATGGACAATCCGGTTGAAATTATTATCTATAATATATTTAAAATTCTGTTATGTGAATGATTACCGTTCTAGAGAGTAATCCAAATCAGGTCGAATAATTGCAAGCAGTGATGACATATCATTTTGAGCTAAAATCGTATTTTTCAGCTAAGAAAATCATAAAAATACGATTTTGCAAAAAACAAAAACACAAATTAAAAATTATGAAAACAAAAACAAAAGGGAAAATAAACTCACATTTCAGTTTCATTAAAATTATTTTTTTTAAGTATTGCAAACTTAGGTACATTTATCAATAATAAATAAAGAAATATATAATTACTTGTTAGATTGAACTTAGACTGCGATTATTATGCTAGCACTGAATTTCCTTATATATAACTTGTACATACATATATACATACATGATTGAATTGAATTTGCTAAAAGTATTACTGTCAAGATTAAGGTCATAGCATTGTACGTCCTGCAAATGAAGTAAGACTTTTGTATGAAGCATTCTTTGTAAAGTGTATGTGGTTAGTCGATTCCTTATTTTTGTTTTATTTATGTATGTTAATATCCCAAAAATTTCGATACAAGCCGATGAATTTGGTAAGGATAGGGTAGCAAAAACAAATGATTTCATCAAAGGATCTGCAAAATTTTCACCCGATCTCCTTATTTCCAAAACATGTTTCCAAAAAACATATATTTTGTAACACACATATATGTACATATCTGTTGGTGATGACGGTTGACTTTAAAGAAACTCGAAATTTAAGTTTCTTATTTCTATAAATTTCGCATCCGCGTCACAGATAGAGGACATACACTCTATCGGAACTAAGTTGAAAACACTTTGAAATAATTTATATATACATATTATATTTTATTATATTTATATTAATTGGATATAATAGGGCTTCATTTTGCAGTAATTGATTCTTAATAGCAAACTTTTATAAAATTTTGTGAATGAGTTTATTATAAAATCTCAAACAAGTCTGTTTAAGTGTGGCAATATCACTACACGATAAATTTAGCTCTTCCAATTCCAATTGATGATGAACCTCAATACCAAAGTACATAATAATGAATAATGAGAATCTATAATCAACGGTTTAGATGCGGTGGTTTTATTTGTCGTTGAAAATTGTTTCGATGGAAGCAACTCATGAATTCAAATAGCAAGAATTAATTGTTAATGTACTTTATGAAATGAATGAAAAATCGTAAAAAGTGGCTAATTTTTGGCCAAAAATCGTAAAATGTAAATCGAGTGAATGTGTGTCGTTGTCTAGCTATGTAGTTTGTAGGGGACATTGCAATCACTCAATTGTAATGATTGCTAAAAAAATCCTTTTTTATTAAAATCTTTGTTTCATACACAAAACAAATAATAACATCGAATTATAAAATACATTTAACACAGACACGAACCGGTGCGGAATTCCGTGCAGGTATGCGTTTCCATACATGGGTCATGCTCGCAGTGCAAAACAGCTGCATATTACTTCACGCTAGTGACTTCAGCCGGCTAGCTACCTTCTTCGAATGGCTATCGGGTTCTCTTCCGATTTTAACCTTCGTGGATGGTGGGTGGGAAAATTGAACTAAAGCGATCTCACTTAGAGAACTGCTAAAGTCATACATTTTTCTTTGTGCGGTGTGCATTGGTGTCTTTTAAGTAGTTAACTAGTTGTAATTTAATTAATAACATTAATTTGCTAATTAAAAAGTGGTAAACCACCCACATGTACGTCATATAATATACAGTGCAAAGTCCACCCCACCACACCAACAGCAAGAGCAGTGGCGATAGGATCAGCACTGCGCTCAAAAAAAAAATCCAACTGTACGTCTTCGATGAGTGATTGTACACCAAATAAAGAACACCGTCTTGACCTGTAAACCATCCAGGCAAAGATCTCAAAGACCCGTACAGTGCACGTGATCAGCGGCATACTTGCCCACCACTATCATAGTTCAACGCATCGTAAGTAAGCTGGGTGTTGGTTAAAACAAGTGCTTCCAGCACTGCACTGCCGAAAGTCGAAGCCCCGCCACCTCTAGCTTCAAAAAGCCACACGCCGTACTTACAACGTGATTGGCTATCCGTCAAAGCTGGAGAATCACATACCAGGCACAACACCTTGCCGAAATACATCGCCAGCAAAAGGAGCAAGTAAAGGATTTCACATCCCGTATTGTCAAAAAAAACCGAACGCCGACTTACATAGCCGGCCCAACTTGTTCGTATTAAGAAAAGACCTTTTGATTAAATTGTTAGAGAACTTTATTGAATGCAACCGTACTCGTCGAGTTCTAAATTAAATCTAACTTAATCTACCGAACCTAATCCGCCGCAAGGTTTCCTCACGCGTCGCATATCCATATCACCATACCGTGCATGCCTAATGCACGAGCCGCTGATTCAGCAAGTAGGTAACGGATGCGCGTGTACAGACACTGCACACTCGTGGGCTCTGGTACTGTGGGAAACTGCTGACTAAACATAATGCCACTTTACCTGGTGACACGCTGCTTCCTCGTGATGGATGTGCGGCACGTTAACTCCTCCCCCTTCGAAAATCTACGTCCCGTAGATCTTAGCGATGTCTGGCTATAAGGGCCGGATATTGGGTGGGTCCACTGCTTTATCCACAGCTTGTATAGGTGGTATAATGATCTTCTTATTAATCTTGCGCCAAACGGTGAATATAGCTGTTAGTACCAATAGGAGCAATGAAGCATCTACAACCACTGAGAATCGACTTCTATAGGTTAAGCTGGCCAGATGATGTATGTTATCCAAACTGATGCTGTGTACGTATCCAATGTCAACCTTGTGTCCTACTGAGGTAATATTCGTGAGGACCGGAGGTAAGACCTGTAGGGACGTACTGACTTTACTTGAAAAGGTTGTATTTCCCAGTTGGATGGTCTCGTTGTTGATCTGGATCACGTAAGTCCCTTGTAATGATTTCGTAACATTTTTGGTTACCAGCTTGCCTTTGAAATTGGTCAAAAAGATGGTGTCCTCCTTAATTAACTCGATGACCTCCTCGGAATTCGTTCGAAAGGTGCAAGGCGCATGTCCGCCCTTTAACAACCTTGCAATACAACTTCCCTCTGATAGTTTTTCCAGGTCCCTTTGTTTACACACAGTTGAGTTACTGATTAAAAGACACGCATGTGTTATACCATAGGTTTCTTCATGATTCACGAGCATTTGTTGAAATGGCAAATCAATTTGTCGTCCCTTTACAATCGATGACCTTGTCCATAGTAAGTTGTAATCAGTTTTCGTCACCTTTGGCATTGAAAGGACGTATATCAATACGGAGTTATTTGTATAAACTGATGGTGTCCCGTACTGCAACGCCTCGACTTCATTTGTGTATGGCAGCGTCTCAAGTTCATTGATAATCCTATTGATTTCCTCACGGTCCAAGAGGTTTGTATTAATTAAACCGTTCTTTGCCATTTGACATGCATAAACAATCTCATTGATCTCCTCTTTGATAATTGAAATCTGATTTAGGATGTCTTGCTCCAATTTCGTCAAATTTGCGGACCTTACTTCATTGTTCGATCTTTCGATTACCCAGTTGATCTTCTGTGTGATGTCCTGAGTTACGCTGAGGATTCTGTCATTGATTTTATACTGGTGGTTATTATTGTCGACAATGTCTTGTCCGGCTCGAAGAAGTTTATCCCAATCGGTCGCATCAGGATTCCCCGCTATCCATTTCCATGCGGAGCCTATCCAGTTGATTGACCTCCTTCCCCTTGGTGCTCTGCCTTTGAGCGCCGTAATGCGCTCCTTAATTTGACACAGATGGTGCTCAGCGACGATCTTCCTTTCGTGCTCCTTGATGTTGGCTTCAACTGCAACCACCATTTTTTCAGTAAGGCTTTCGAACTGACTCAAGTTGATGACGTGAACGAGATTGAAGTGTCCGTCTATGATCCATCCTTTCCCATCCTTGATGGAGACAATTGGTGATTGATAGTCGTAGATATGGAAACCTTGTACGGCTACAAATAATAGCCTGCAGAATATACGTAAATGGTTTTATTTTCTTCAATAGGATAGAATATGCTAGAATATGTAAGTATGCTATTTAGGTTACAATTAAGCCTAGTACATTTGAAGTAAAATTAAAATGGAATACGACTTATACATTAAGAAATAAAAAATAAAAAAAAAAAGAAATACTTATTTCAAAAATACACGGTTAATATAATTAAAATTATTATTAATACATCATTTGAACTTATTAAACTAAGATTGTGTTAACATTTTTAATGGTTATCTATCTCAAATTTATTAGCACATTTTATTAAACGAACTTAAAGGAACATTTCTCTTCATTGGTTCGGGAATGCTGTTTTGTAACTGTACATTAGCCCAATTAGATATAAGAAGGTTGACATGTGCATATCTTAGTTTAGAGATAATTAACAGGAGTATTCGTGTTTGTGCTATATTAGTTGATATGATATTCTGTGCCAATGAAATTAAGGTGCTTTACTTAAATCTTATTCTAGTGCCAGTTTAATATGTAATAACATAGTACTTAGATTTTTGTGCAAATTCTGTGTTCGTGCCATAGTAAAAAATCGTTTGCATAGTGCCTTAGTGCCATCCCCCTTTTTTTTTTTTTTTTTTTTTTTTTTTTTTTTTTTTTTTTTTTTTTTTTAAAAAGCGTAGGATAAAGTGTTCTAGGCATTCCTTACATGCGTCTTATGAATCTTTCTTCCTGTGGTAGTGACCACAGTTACCTTGTTGTTTTTTGCTATAACTTCTCTTCGATACAGGGGCTTGTGCTTGCCCTGGATTCTCTTAAAGGAAGTATAAACTACATCCCCTTTTTTAAATGTCTTCGGTATCGATCTTTTCCTATTATGCCACAGGTTATTGTCGGATTGCTTTTTCTGAATTTTGTCCCTTAGTTCCTGATTGACTTTAATGCGGAAGTTGGCCATTTTTTGGAAATTAATCCTACCGCTTCTATTGAAGAATATGTCAGCAGGTTTTCGGTTTGTCACGGAGTGAAGCGTGTTGTTGTATCTATCGACAGAGATATTTAGAAGTTCCCTCAATTTCAAATCCTTGTATTCAACCTTTAAACATCGATAAATTTCTAGGATCGTCGAGTGAAACCTTTCAACCTGGCCGTTAACCTCACTACGGTTTACCGGCGTTTGGTACATCTTTATGTCCAACATCTTTATGAAGTTAACCATAATCGGACTGAGAAAGCTTCGCTCGTTGTCCGTGACTAAAACCCTTGGGACAGTGAAGTAATGTAAGATCTTTATTACTTTATCCCTGAGATGAAGAGCTGACTTATTCCTTATGTGGAATAGCTTGGCGAACTTAGAAAATTTGTCTATACAGGAAATAAATTTTTCCCCCTGAATCTCCATTATATCCATATGAAGAATTTCACATGGATAGGAAGGAATTGGAGTAGGTTGGATTTCGGGAGTTGTTGGATGCCGATCATATTTATTGGCGAGACAAATGTCGCAGGACTTTGTGTATCGAGTGATCAAACTGTTCATTCTCGGGAAGTAGTATTTTTCGAGAAGTTGTTCCTTATTTTCCCGAGCGTTCCTGTGCGCTCGCCTGTGCTCGGTACTAATAAGTCTCCACACGCGATCTTCGCTCGTGACATCTTCTACTATCCTTTGAGTTATTCTGATTTTATAGCTAACGAAACTCTCAAGATAGACTGTCTGTAGTAAGTCCATACAACATTCGGGGATCTTAATGCCATTGATTAGATTTGCACTTAACCGTGTCTTAAGAATCTCTGTCAATTCTTCTTTACCAAGATATTCGACGGATATGTAATGTCTCGAGTAACCCGGATGTGGCTCCTCATAAACATTAAGGGGTTTTGCTACATTTATAATCAGCTGGTTACGAAAAACATTTATTGGTACTTCGACATGCGGAATTAAATCTGTCGAATCTTGTGCTGCGCTGTGCATGGTTTCACCAGCCGATTGTGTAGAACTTCCGTCAAAATCGGTAGGATGCGTGGAGCATCCATTCTCGGCAGCCGTCTTCGTTATGGAACTGACGGATTCTGTGTAGGAATTATGCTCCGAAGCTGTTTCCGTTAAGGAATCATTATGTAGCACATTCACTTGGTCATCCGCTTCAGTATCTACTGAGGTGGTCAAGTTTTGGTTACCAATCCTAAGTCTCGAAAGGGCATCGGCTACGACGTTGGATTTACCCGGTTTGTAAATCAACTCGCAGTTGTATTCTTCGATTCTGGCCTTCCAGCGTTTCAACTTTGCATTGTAATTCCTATTTCCTAAAGCGTAGGTCAGTGGCTGGTGGTCGGTAAATATGCGGATCTTTTTTGCTCCGTAAACATATGACCTTAAATTGTCCAGAGCCCAAACTATGGCCAACATCTCCTTCTCGTTGGTGGCATAGTTCTCTTCGGTTTTGTTGAGAGAACGAGAGATGTACGCGATGGGTTTGTCCTTACCCAACTCTCCTTGTGAGAGCACGGCTCCAATGGCCGTATTCGAAGCGTCGGTAGTAAGGATGAATGGGCTGCCGAAGTCTGGAAAGGCGAGGACTTCTGCAGAAGTAAGGAGTATCTTAAGGTCATCGAAGGCACGCAGCGCATCCTGATCGAGAGTGATGCGGATGTTCCTCGACTGGTTGGCTTTCACTTGGGAGTTCTCGCCCCTAGTCAAGTTGGTTAGTGGTTTGGCAACCTTGGCATAATCTTGTATAAACCTCCTATAGTAGGACGTAAGTCCAAGGAAAGACTTGAGCTCTTTCAAATTAAGGGGAGGTTGGATGTTCTGGATTGCTTCGATTTTCTTCGCGTCGGGACGTACACCCTCAGGTGTAATGACGTAACCAAGAAACTCCACTTCTGAATCCATGAAATGGGTTTTTTCAAGGTTAACTTTTAACTTAGCCTCGTATAATCTTTGTAATATTGCGTCGAGATTTTCAAGGTGAGTTACCTTGTCCTTCCCGAAAACGATTATATCGTCAATATAGACGTAACAACTTTTCCCGATATAGGGTTTTAACACGTCATCTATTGAACGTTGGAAATTCGCTGGTGCATTTTTCAACCCGAACGGTAATCTGGTGAACTCATATTTGCCGTTCATCGTTGAAAATGCAGTTTTGGGTATGTCGGAGGGTTTCATCGGTATTTGATGAAACCCGGAAGTCAGGTCCAAGGTTGTGAAGTATCGAGCCTTGCCAAGGCTGGCGAGAGTGGAGTTGATATCCGGTATCGGGTATGCGTCCGCCACTGTAACGCTGTTTAGCCGTTTATAGTCAATGACCATTCTATACTGCTTCTCACCGTCAGGCTTGGGTTTTTTCGGTACAACCCAAATAGGTGAGTTGTAAGGGCTTTTGGAGGGTCTAATAATACCTGCCTCCAGAAGCTTGACTATTTCTTTTTCCACCTCTTCCCTAAGGCAAGATGGATACGGATAGCTTTTGGTGTAAATGGGCTCATCCGTAGTGGTTCTGATTTCGGCTTGAATAGAGGTATCAATTACTTCATTGACATCAATCGGCCCAAACAAGGAGTTATATTTTTTAATCAACTCTTGCAACCTTGACCTAACTTCGTGGGACAGTTTCTCACTCAAGACTAAATTGACCTGATGAGACTCTTTTTCTTTGAGTGGTAGACTGATTCCTGGCTTCACAGTAAGGACGTTATTTTTCCTGTTGATAACAGCCTCAAGTTCCTTCAAGGTATCGTCGCCAATGATACCATCGAAGGACTTAAGCCCTGGCAGAACATAAAACTTCAAAATAGTGTCATTGCCGACTTCGGAGAAAAACTTCCCTGTGACATAATTACTAATTCTAATCTTCCCTGCGGCAGAGTGAACAAAGAAGGGTTTACTTAACGAGAGGGTCGGTTGGTCTATACATTGACTTATGAAATTCTTGTTGGCCCCCGTATCCACAAGAAATTTCAACACGGTGCCATCCTTCGTAACATACTCTATATATGGTACGCTGGATGGCCGCTTGTCATAAAATTTACTTCGTCGCTGAGCGCCTCTTCCGCGGCGTCCAAGTAACTGTCCTCCTGTTCCTCACCATCCTGTTCGGTTTCTATGTGATACAACCTCTGTTGTTTGTGTTGGAAATTTTCTGACCTTGCCCTTCGTTTGAACGGGTTTGAAGACTTTGGACGGTTCATATAATTGACCTGACGAGTTTGAACACTCCGGTCAACGTCCATTTTGTCGGATGGTTTCGGTCCAGGTCTTGGAGCTGGACCATCATTTCGAGGGGGTGAGTTCCACGGGGCTCTGGGTCTTCCCGAGTAATTTGAAGAGTGCTTTTTCGGCGGCAAGGACGGACTAGCAGCCGGGCTACTAAACATTTGGTTAACAGGGGCCGTTATCAAATTTGGCACTGTATAGGAGTGAATGGTATTGCTCCGGAAATTCAAATTTTGGATCTCTAAGCATGTAGAGTATGCTTCCGGAAGGGTCCTTGGTCCCTTGATGACGAGTGTTCTCGATATGTCGCCGTTAAGGCCGCGCACGAATACATCCAAGGCCCTGTTGCGGTAGGTTTCTACCAATGCTCTAACCGTCTCTTCACCAAACGATTCCGTTTTCAGTTTGTTAACCATCAAGGACAGTTGATGGTTAACGGCTGCATAGAATTCGTCCAGCTTGCCGCCTCCCTGCCTTAACTGGCTGAGCTGGTGTTCCAGCGTTCGCATGTCCCTCTTGTCTGCGTAGTGCAGAGAAAGACATTGTTTGAGTTCCAGCCAGTCGCTGTCAAAAATATTATAGGAGACGAGGGCAGCATCCGCTGGCCCCCGGACCTTGCCGCGTACGTGCTGAAGGATAGCTCGATAGATTGGTTTTCCCTTGACTATCTCAAAATCTCTCAGGATGCCCTCCACAGCATGTATCCAGGAGACATACTGGGTAGGGTTTCCGTCGAAAACCTGGAGCTCCTTCACACAGTCCGGCAGGCGGCTGATGTCCTTCAAATCAGCCTCGTTCCGAGGAGGACAGAGTTCAATAATAGGGTTAGCCCCGCTTAGTTCAGCTGACCCTGCCAGTGGATGTTCCGGCCTATTCTCGAGGGATTTAAGTCGGGTATCCAATTCCCTGAGCTGAACCAGAATGGTGTTCACGGCACCAGTCAGTTCAGTCACCGACTTAGTTATTTGATCCATTTTTATAAAAAAGAAAAAGGAAGACGCTTACCTTGGCTCACAATTTATATTTAGCACAATGATACACGAGAAATTATATTCTCTTTTCTCTTTAAATTTGCTTAGCACAATAAATTTGCTTGGCACACTATTCAATCGGCCCTTGGCACATGAAAATTAATTTTACAAGGGATTTAGTTAGCACAATATATATTAGCACTTATGGCAAAATTCTTTGGCATATGGAACTTTTAATTTCACAAAATTTTTATTTAGCACAAATCAAACTTAGCAAGATTCCTCAGAATATAAGGATTAATTTGTTTCCTTTTGCTTTATTTTTTCTGTTTCGATTCTTTTTGTTATTTTCTTTTTGTTTGTGTTTTTTTCTTTTTTGCACTTACAGAATACTAATCTGCATTTCAAGAATTATTATCAGGAAATATCTAGAAAAGAAAATGAAAATTAGCCGAACCGAATTTAAACCATTTCTTTCTTTCGTTTTATTTTCCTGAGGAACCGGCCTGGGAAGGTTCGTCTTATGCCCTTTTAGAAGCCCACGTTGAGATTGTGGGCGACCTACTCGTGGCACGAATTGCTTCACTATCGACCTGCTTATCTGATCGATCTCCGGACATGTTCCCATGGATATGCCGGAATTTGCTACATCGGAGTTGGAGTGGTTACTGTGTTCCCATGGTAACAGCAACGTTCACTCAAGATAGAGCGTACCAACTCTTTCGTCCTGTATTAAAGGACCCGTAGCTATCGAACGACGAAAGAAGCAGGCCAATTTTTTAGGCCGGTCCCTGCTCGGGCGCCAGTAAAGGATTTCACATCCCGTATTGTCAAAAAAAACCGAACGCCGACTTACATAGCCGGCCCAACTTGTTCGTATTAAGAAAAGACCTTTTGATTAAATTGTTAGAGAACTTTATTGAATGCAACCGTACTCGTCGAGTTCTAAATTAAATCTTACTTAATCTACCGAACCTAATCCGCCGCAAGGTTTCCTCACGCGTCGCATATCCATATCACCATACCGTGCATGCCTAATGCACGAGCCGCTGATTCAGCAAGTAGGTAACGGATGCGCGTGTACAGACACTGCACACTCGTGGGCTCTGGTACTGTGGGAAACTGCTGACTAAACATAATGCCACTTTACCTGGTGACACGCTGCTTCCTCGTGATGGATGTGCGGCACGTTAACTCCTCCCCCTTCGAAAATCTACGTCCCGTAGATCTTAGCGATGTCTGGCTATAAGGGCCGGATATTGGGTGGGTCCACTGCTTTATCCACAGCTTGTATAGGTGGTATAATGATCTTCTTATTAATCTTGCGCCAAACGGTGAATATAGCTGTTAGTACCAATAGGAGCAATGAAGCATCTACAACCACTGAGAATCGACTTCTATAGGTTAAGCTGGCCAGATGATGTATGTTATCCAAACTGATGCTGTGTACGTATCCAATGTCAACCTTGTGTCCTACTGAGGTAATATTCGTGAGGACCGGAGGTAAGACCTGTAGGGACGTACTGACTTTACTTGAAAAGGTTGTATTTCCCAGTTGGATGGTCTCGTTGTTGATCTGGATCACGTAAGTCCCTTGTAATGATTTCGTAACATTTTTGGTTACCAGCTTGCCTTTGAAATTGGTCAAAAAGATGGTGTCCTCCTTAATTAACTCGATGACCTCCTCGGAATTCGTTCGAAAGGTGCAAGGCGCATGTCCGCCCTTTAACAACCTTGCAATACAACTTCCCTCTGATAGTTTTTCCAGGTCCCTTTGTTTACACACAGTTGAGTTACTGATTAAAAGACACGCATGTGTTATACCATAGGTTTCTTCATGATTCACGAGCATTTGTTGAAATGGCAAATCAATTTGTCGTCCCTTTACAATCGATGACCTTGTCCATAGTAAGTTGTAATCAGTTTTCGTCACCTTTGGCATTGAAAGGACGTATATCAATACGGAGTTATTTGTATAAACTGATGGTGTCCCGTACTGCAACGCCTCGACTTCATTTGTGTATGGCAGCGTCTCAAGTTCATTGATAATCCTATTGATTTCCTCACGGTCCAAGAGGTTTGTATTAATTAAACCGTTCTTTGCCATTTGACATGCATAAACAATCTCATTGATCTCCTCTTTGATAATTGAAATCTGATTTAGGATGTCTTGCTCCAATTTCGTCAAATTTGCGGACCTTACTTCATTGTTCGATCTTTCGATTACCCAGTTGATCTTCTGTGTGATGTCCTGAGTTACGCTGAGGATTCTGTCATTGATTTTATACTGGTGGTTATTATTGTCGACAATGTCTTGTCCGGCTCGAAGAAGTTTATCCCAATCGGTCGCATCAGGATTCCCCGCTATCCATTTCCATGCGGAGCCTATCCAGTTGATTGACCTCCTTCCCCTTGGTGCTCTGCCTTTGAGCGCCGTAATGCGCTCCTTAATTTGACACAGATGGTGCTCAGCGACGATCTTCCTTTCGTGCTCCTTGATGTTGGCTTCAACTGCAACCACCATTTTTTCAGTAAGGCTTTCGAACTGACTCAAGTTGATGACGTGAACGAGATTGAAGTGTCCGTCTATGATCCATCCTTTCCCATCCTTGATGGAGACAATTGGTGATTGATAGTCGTAGATATGGAAACCTTGTACGGCTACAAATAATAGCCTGCAGAATATACGTAAATGGTTTTATTTTCTTCAATAGGATAGAATATGCTAGAATATGTAAGTATGCTATTTAGGTTACAATTAAGCCTAGTACATTTGAAGTAAAATTAAAATGGAATACGACTTATACATTAAGAAATAAAAAATAAAAAAAAAAAGAAATACTTATTTCAAAAATACACGGTTAATATAATTAAAATTATTATTAATACATCATTTGAACTTATTAAACTAAGATTGTGTTAACATTTTTAATGGTTATCTATCTCAAATTTATTAGCACATTTTATTAAACGAACTTAAAGGAACATTTCTCTTCATTGGTTCGGGAATGCTGTTTTGTAACTGTACATTAGCCCAATTAGATATAAGAAGGTTGACATGTGCATATCTTAGTTTAGAGATAATTAACAGGAGTATTCGTGTTTGTGCTATATTAGTTGATATGATATTCTGTGCCAATGAAATTAAGGTGCTTTACTTAAATCTTATTCTAGTGCCAGTTTAATATGTAATAACATAGTACTTAGATTTTTGTGCAAATTCTGTGTTCGTGCCATAGTAAAAAATCGTTTGCATAGTGCCTTAGTGCCATCCCCCTTTTTTTTTTTTCTTTTTTTTTTTTTTTTTTTTTTTTTTTTTTTTTTTTAAAAAGCGTAGGATAAAGTGTTCTAGGCATTCCTTACATGCGTCTTATGAATCTTTCTTCCTGTGGTAGTGACCACAGTTACCTTGTTGTTTTTTGCTATAACTTCTCTTCGATACAGGGGCTTGTGCTTGCCCTGGATTCTCTTAAAGGAAGTATAAACTACATCCCCTTTTTTAAATGTCTTCGGTATCGATCTTTTCCTATTATGCCACAGGTTATTGTCGGATTGCTTTTTCTGAATTTTGTCCCTTAGTTCCTGATTGACTTTAATGCGGAAGTTGGCCATTTTTTGGAAATTAATCCTACCGCTTCTATTGAAGAATATGTCAGCAGGTTTTCGGTTTGTCACGGAGTGAAGCGTGTTGTTGTATCTATCGACAGAGATATTTAGAAGTTCCCTCAATTTCAAATCCTTGTATTCAACCTTTAAACATCGATAAATTTCTAGGATCGTCGAGTGAAACCTTTCAACCTGGCCGTTAACCTCACTACGGTTTACCGGCGTTTGGTACATCTTTATGTCCAACATCTTTATGAAGTTAACCATAATCGGACTGAGAAAGCTTCGCTCGTTGTCCGTGACTAAAACCCTTGGGACAGTGAAGTAATGTAAGATCTTTATTACTTTATCCCTGAGATGAAGAGCTGACTTATTCCTTATGTGGAATAGCTTGGCGAACTTAGAAAATTTGTCTATACAGGAAATAAATTTTTCCCCCTGAATCTCCATTATATCCATATGAAGAATTTCACATGGATAGGAAGGAATTGGAGTAGGTTGGATTTCGGGAGTTGTTGGATGCCGATCATATTTATTGGCGAGACAAATGTCGCAGGACTTTGTGTATCGAGTGATCAAACTGTTCATTCTCGGGAAGTAGTATTTTTCGAGAAGTTGTTCCTTATTTTCCCGAGCGTTCCTGTGCGCTCGCCTGTGCTCGGTACTAATAAGTCTCCACACGCGATCTTCGCTCGTGACATCTTCTACTATCCTTTGAGTTATTCTGATTTTATAGCTAACGAAACTCTCAAGATAGACTGTCTGTAGTAAGTCCATACAACATTCGGGGATCTTAATGCCATTGATTAGATTTGCACTTAACCGTGTCTTAAGAATCTCTGTCAATTCTTCTTTACCAAGATATTCGACGGATATGTAATGTCTCGAGTAACCCGGATGTGGCTCCTCATAAACATTAAGGGGTTTTGCTACATTTATAATCAGCTGGTTACGAAAAACATTTATTGGTACTTCGACATGCGGAATTAAATCTGTCGAATCTTGTGCTGCGCTGTGCATGGTTTCACCAGCCGATTGTGTAGAACTTCCGTCAAAATCGGTAGGATGCGTGGAGCATCCATTCTCGGCAGCCGTCTTCGTTATGGAACTGACGGATTCTGTGTAGGAATTATGCTCCGAAGCTGTTTCCGTTAAGGAATCATTATGTAGCACATTCACTTGGTCATCCGCTTCAGTATCTACTGAGGTGGTCAAGTTTTGGTTACCAATCCTAAGTCTCGAAAGGGCATCGGCTACGACGTTGGATTTACCCGGTTTGTAAATCAACTCGCAGTTGTATTCTTCGATTCTGGCCTTCCAGCGTTTCAACTTTGCATTGTAATTCCTATTTCCTAAAGCGTAGGTCAGTGGCTGGTGGTCGGTAAATATGCGGATCTTTTTTGCTCCGTAAACATATGACCTTAAATTGTCCAGAGCCCAAACTATGGCCAACATCTCCTTCTCGTTGGTGGCATAGTTCTCTTCGGTTTTGTTGAGAGAACGAGAGATGTACGCGATGGGTTTGTCCTTACCCAACTCTCCTTGTGAGAGCACGGCTCCAATGGCCGTATTCGAAGCGTCGGTAGTAAGGATGAATGGGCTGCCGAAGTCTGGAAAGGCGAGGACTTCTGCAGAAGTAAGGAGTATCTTAAGGTCATCGAAGGCACGCAGCGCATCCTGATCGAGAGTGATGCGGATGTTCCTCGACTGGTTGGCTTTCACTTGGGAGTTCTCGCCCCTAGTCAAGTTGGTTAGTGGTTTGGCAACCTTGGCATAATCTTGTATAAACCTCCTATAGTAGGACGTAAGTCCAAGGAAAGACTTGAGCTCTTTCAAATTAAGGGGAGGTTGGATGTTCTGGATTGCTTCGATTTTCTTCGCGTCGGGACGTACACCCTCAGGTGTAATGACGTAACCAAGAAACTCCACTTCTGAATCCATGAAATGGGTTTTTTCAAGGTTAACTTTTAACTTAGCCTCGTATAATCTTTGTAATATTGCGTCGAGATTTTCAAGGTGAGTTACCTTGTCCTTCCCGAAAACGATTATATCGTCAATATAGACGTAACAACTTTTCCCGATATAGGGTTTTAACACGTCATCTATTGAACGTTGGAAATTCGCTGGTGCATTTTTCAACCCGAACGGTAATCTGGTGAACTCATATTTGCCGTTCATCGTTGAAAATGCAGTTTTGGGTATGTCGGAGGGTTTCATCGGTATTTGATGAAACCCGGAAGTCAGGTCCAAGGTTGTGAAGTATCGAGCCTTGCCAAGGCTGGCGAGAGTGGAGTTGATATCCGGTATCGGGTATGCGTCCGCCACTGTAACGCTGTTTAGCCGTTTATAGTCAATGACCATTCTATACTGCTTCTCACCGTCAGGCTTGGGTTTTTTCGGTACAACCCAAATAGGTGAGTTGTAAGGGCTTTTGGAGGGTCTAATAATACCTGCCTCCAGAAGCTTGACTATTTCTTTTTCCACCTCTTCCCTAAGGCAAGATGGATACGGATAGCTTTTGGTGTAAATGGGCTCATCCGTAGTGGTTCTGATTTCGGCTTGAATAGAGGTATCAATTACTTCATTGACATCAATCGGCCCAAACAAGGAGTTATATTTTTTAATCAACTCTTGCAACCTTGACCTAACTTCGTGGGACAGTTTCTCACTCAAGACTAAATTGACCTGATGAGACTCTTTTTCTTTGAGTGGTAGACTGATTCCTGGCTTCACAGTAAGGACGTTATTTTTCCTGTTGATAACAGCCTCAAGTTCCTTCAAGGTATCGTCGCCAATGATACCATCGAAGGACTTAAGCCCTGGCAGAACATAAAACTTCAAAATAGTGTCATTGCCGACTTCGGAGAAAAACTTCCCTGTGACATAATTACTAATTCTAATCTTCCCTGCGGCAGAGTGAACAAAGAAGGGTTTACTTAACGAGAGGGTCGGTTGGTCTATACATTGACTTATGAAATTCTTGTTGGCCCCCGTATCCACAAGAAATTTCAACACGGTGCCATCCTTCGTAACATACTCTATATATGGTACGCTGGATGGCCGCTTGTCATAAAATTTACTTCGTCGCTGAGCGCCTCTTCCGCGGCGTCCAAGTAACTGTCCTCCTGTTCCTCACCATCCTGTTCGGTTTCTATGTGATACAACCTCTGTTGTTTGTGTTGGAAATTTTCTGACCTTGCCCTTCGTTTGAACGGGTTTGAAGACTTTGGACGGTTCATATAATTGACCTGACGAGTTTGAACACTCCGGTCAACGTCCATTTTGTCGGATGGTTTCGGTCCAGGTCTTGGAGCTGGACCATCATTTCGAGGGGGTGAGTTCCACGGGGCTCTGGGTCTTCCCGAGTAATTTGAAGAGTGCTTTTTCGGCGGCAAGGACGGACTAGCAGCCGGGCTACTAAACATTTGGTTAACAGGGGCCGTTATCAAATTTGGCACTGTATAGGAGTGAATGGTATTGCTCCGGAAATTCAAATTTTGGATCTCTAAGCATGTAGAGTATGCTTCCGGAAGGGTCCTTGGTCCCTTGATGACGAGTGTTCTCGATATGTCGCCGTTAAGGCCGCGCACGAATACATCCAAGGCCCTGTTGCGGTAGGTTTCTACCAATGCTCTAACCGTCTCTTCACCAAACGATTCCGTTTTCAGTTTGTTAACCATCAAGGACAGTTGATGGTTAACGGCTGCATAGAATTCGTCCAGCTTGCCGCCTCCCTGCCTTAACTGGCTGAGCTGGTGTTCCAGCGTTCGCATGTCCCTCTTGTCTGCGTAGTGCAGAGAAAGACATTGTTTGAGTTCCAGCCAGTCGCTGTCAAAAATATTATAGGAGACGAGGGCAGCATCCGCTGGCCCCCGGACCTTGCCGCGTACGTGCTGAAGGATAGCTCGATAGATTGGTTTTCCCTTGACTATCTCAAAATCTCTCAGGATGCCCTCCACAGCATGTATCCAGGAGACATACTGGGTAGGGTTTCCGTCGAAAACCTGGAGCTCCTTCACACAGTCCGGCAGGCGGCTGATGTCCTTCAAATCAGCCTCGTTCCGAGGAGGACAGAGTTCAATAATAGGGTTAGCCCCGCTTAGTTCAGCTGACCCTGCCAGTGGATGTTCCGGCCTATTCTCGAGGGATTTAAGTCGGGTATCCAATTCCCTGAGCTGAACCAGAATGGTGTTCACGGCACCAGTCAGTTCAGTCACCGACTTAGTTATTTGATCCATTTTTATAAAAAAGAAAAAGGAAGACGCTTACCTTGGCTCACAATTTATATTTAGCACAATGATACACGAGAAATTATATTCTCTTTTCTCTTTAAATTTGCTTAGCACAATAAATTTGCTTGGCACACTATTCAATCGGCCCTTGGCACATGAAAATTAATTTTACAAGGGATTTAGTTAGCACAATATATATTAGCACTTATGGCAAAATTCTTTGGCATATGGAACTTTTAATTTCACAAAATTTTTATTTAGCACAAATCAAACTTAGCAAGATTCCTCAGAATATAAGGATTAATTTGTTTCCTTTTGCTTTATTTTTTCTGTTTCGATTCTTTTTGTTATTTTCTTTTTGTTTGTGTTTTTTTCTTTTTTGCACTTACAGAATACTAATCTGCATTTCAAGAATTATTATCAGGAAATATCTAGAAAAGAAAATGAAAATTAGCCGAACCGAATTTAAACCATTTCTTTCTTTCGTTTTATTTTCCTGAGGAACCGGCCTGGGAAGGTTCGTCTTATGCCCTTTTAGAAGCCCACGTTGAGATTGTGGGCGACCTACTCGTGGCACGAATTGCTTCACTATCGACCTGCTTATCTGATCGATCTCCGGACATGTTCCCATGGATATGCCGGAATTTGCTACATCGGAGTTGGAGTGGTTACTGTGTTCCCATGGTAACAGCAACGTTCACTCAAGATAGAGCGTACCAACTCTTTCGTCCTGTATTAAAGGACCCGTAGCTATCGAACGACGAAAGAAGCAGGCCAATTTTTTAGGCCGGTCCCTGCTCGGGCGCCAGTAAAGGATTTCACATCCCGTATTGTCAAAAAAAACCGAACGCCGACTTACATAGCCGGCCCAACTTGTTCGTATTAAGAAAAGACCTTTTGATTAAATTGTTAGAGAACTTTATTGAATGCAACCGTACTCGTCGAGTTCTAAATTAAATCTAACTTAATCTACCGAACCTAATCCGCCGCAAGGTTTCCTCACGCGTCGCATATCCATATCACCATACCGTGCATGCCTAATGCACGAGCCGCTGATTCAGCAAGTAGGTAACGGATGCGCGTGTACAGACACTGCACACTCGTGGGCTCTGGTACTGTGGGAAACTGCTGACTAAACATAATGCCACTTTACCTGGTGACACGCTGCTTCCTCGTGATGGATGTGCGGCACGTTAACTGAGCAATACGGACACCAAACAACTGCAGAAAGGAGATACTGCTGAACAAAATACACCATCAGCCACCGAACCCACCGAGAGAGATCCACCCGCAACAGAACCAGAGCACCTGATCACCAAAGATGACGTCACACCTCAATACACCTGTCAACCTGTATTTTAAACAGCAATGCACTTCATGCAAGATTATGTTTTAAATATTTTTTAAAATTATTACCTTTTTATTATTTTGAGTTTTTTTTTTTAATTATTCTAATTAATGAATTACATTTTGTTACTAACTGATAATCGTTCAAATACGCAAAGAATTTTTTCGTTTTAATTTTTATTCAGTGAAAAATTATAGGCTAGTCACCGAGACCCAGGAATGCTGTGCACAACATTGTTGGATATTTTCTTCTACATATAACCGGTGAGTCTGATTTGGTTTGATTTTTTTTTTGACGTTTCGGTTTGAACGGTTTAAGTTTAATTTTTTTTATCCAATTCGATTACCATTTTTTTTATTTTCATTTGAGGTAAGTGTTTACATGCACCCTAAACCTATGCAATACTTACATGCGATTAGTTGAAATTGAATTAATATTATTGCAATTTAACCTAATTTGGATATAGAAGTTTGTTTTCATCTTTTTCTTTTAATCTCATATTAAAACATATATGAATTTGTTTTATTTTTTTTTATTTTAATCTGAATGAATTTAGTAATAAAATAATAACGGATTTGTTAACAATTTTAAAGTTTATGAAATGTTTATTTCTTTTGATTGGGATTTAGGATTTATACAATGAAGTGTTGAGAAATTTAAGTGCTGTCGGGAAGTGTGTGTGTGTGTGGGTGTAGGTATAGAGACATTTTATAGTGGCATTTAGATGAACGAATCATAGATGATTGTCCATCATTGAATTAGGAGTTATCAAAATTATGTTTTGAGTGGCGCGTTAACCACGGTTGTTCCTATTCCTTTTAGGGTAGTGAATAGAGGTAGGGATACACTCTGGAAACCAATTCCACCTTTAAGTTTCCCAATGAAATTTCAGATTAACCCGATTTGCTTTTGAATCCAAGATGATGATTAAATAAGATATTTTTTTTATTTATTTTTTGGCATGTAAATATGTACGGCAGTCCGATAGCAAGGTGCAAGATCCCACCCCAACGACGAGCTAGTATTCGTGCAAATGCAAGCATGCCAACTCGCACTCTGCTGATTAGGACAACCTAACTTATGACTCATTGTTCTCTTAGGGAATCCTGTGGTCCTAAGAAGGCTTTGAGGATAAATGAGATCACATCTTCATGAGGTAGGAACATCTCGTTTTTCCGTTACACAGGTGGCGCCCAACGTGGGGCCCGATACGATTATTTTTTTTTGCCAAGATTTTAGTCAATTAATCTGACTATCAGTTTTCGTGACACAGTTGTAGACTGTCATTGCATGAATCACTGATAACTTACATCTATTGCCTTGTTTTTTAAGATGAAGATTAAAGAATCATTTTTGATATTTAGTCAGTGCAGTCAAGTATTCGTCTCGAGATACGAGTATCTAGATACCACTTCTTTGACTACAGCGAACAGTTCTGCACTGATGTGAAACAGCTTTGTTTATTCAGTTAGTTGAATGACCGGGATTGAGTTGAATTTACTTATCCATTTGTAGCATTGACTTCTGAATATCTGCAAACTTAAATTAAGCTTTTTGTTTGAAGGAGTTCGTCAGACGACCGGGAGATATCGGTTCTTAAGAAACCACTTCTCTGTCTGTAGCGCCTGAGTTCTGTTTCAGCAATCATATCCCAACACAATCACAATTGTAATAAGGTCTAGATCGTAGCTCCACTGTACTTATTAAACATCTTTCGAACGACCAGGAGAATGCAGTTCAAGGGATCTCGTTCTCTACTGTTTGCGTTCGGTTTTATTTTTTTTACAAGATTAACTACAATACCATCATTATTTAGCAAGTTATAATCTGAAAGTTCATTTTTGATTCATAGATTCATTCACACAAATCACACACCACTTTCCCATGCACACATGTACTATTTTATTAGTAACAGTAGATATTAGATTGAAGAACATATTATTGTTAGTTTGGTTGATTTTCTCATTCGTTTAATGTTTTGATATATATTTTTTTTTCATTCTTAGTTTTTTTATTTGAAGTTGCTTTTGTTTTTTTTGATTTTGAAATTTGAGTAAGATTTAAGAACCTTTTATATACCTTATTATGCCTCCGAAAACTCCAGGGCAACCCAATCTGAATTCATACGATTTACGTTAAAATCGCAGGAATCAAAGTCGTTACCCTAACACTTCAGTTACATTTGGTGAAAGTCAGACTTCAAGATCCCAAATGTCAACACTTTCAAATAACTTACCTCGAGCTTCGAATTCGCAAAATGACCGATTTGTTGATACTCAGCAGACAAATAGGTTGGAAGCTCCTTCCATTCCGGCTATGCAACCTTCCACTAGCCAACCAGTGATTTCAAGCGATAGCTTATCGTCATATATTAAAGAAGTTGTTACAGCTTCTATTGGTCTAAATAGATCTGAAGAATTATGAGCTAGGCGCGAGGAGTTTGAGAAAGACAGATTGAGTATTCGACAAGAAGTAGCCACCACATTTCCTGAGATTCTTGGAGCTCCAACTCCACAAGATACCACCGACGAGTTTGACGTCATACGTCGTCAACAAGAGCAGAGTACTGGCAACAGTGAATCAAGAGTTCCTGACAATGAACCGGGAGTAAATAATAACAACATTGTTCAAAATGATTCCCATCAGTTATGTGAGAACTTGCTAAATTTTCTAAGTCAATAATTCAGCGGGTTCAAGTAATCGAAATATACCTTCAGGCACTTCAAGTCGAACAGTCGAATTAAATGGGGCTTAAAATTTGATAACCAGCGAATGACAATAGATGATTTTCTGTTCCATCTTAACCGACTTAAAGTATGCTACCGTGTTACCTGGGAAGATATCTTCCTCTACTTCCATCTATTTGTCGCGGGACAGGTAGAAAATTGGTACTGGATGTACGTGAAATCGAATCCAGTAGCAAATTGGCACACCCTTCAAATGGCACTTATTGAACAATACAGGAGTCTCGAAACAGACTCAGAGCTTTCTCGGAAAATGTTCGATAGACGTCAAGGACCAAGTGAAAGTTTTGATGACTTTTACAATGCTCTATTATTAAAGAACGCATGTCTTCACAGTCCTAAAACACCCAGAGAGCTTATTGATCTAATAAAGCAAAATGTTAAGCGTCGTACTGGAGAGCTACTAATTACATTTAGTACTCATAGTCTTCCGGAAATGGTTTACGTTTGCCGAACTATCGAGGAACACGCTCACCAAAGCGATAGTATTCGTGCGAAGACATTTCCCCAAACTAACTTCAGAAGACAGATCAATGAGATAGAAGTTTCTCCCAATCATGAAGACAGTCTTGATGCTGATGCTTTAGATGTTTTATATCCACAACGAAACTCATGTCAATATACTTGCTGGAATTGCAAAGTCAAGGGACATTCCTTTATTCAATGTCCCAGCCCACAACGTAGTCTGTTTTGCTACATGTGTGGCTTAGAAAACACAACCACACCAAAATGTTCCAAGTGTTCGGAAAACCGCAAACGGGGCGATCCGAAGACCGGGGAGTTTTGCCCTCCAGTAAAGAACCCGGAACGTATGTAAGTAAGTTAAATTCGAAGACTTCACGTAAGCATTCACCTGACGTACCATATCTACCATCTGACTTACCAAATAAAAACCCAAATATGACCCTTTTAAAAAGACCACGTAACATGGTTGATTCGCCAGCACATAAGAAAAAAACAATATCTCTTCACGAGCGTTTGCTTAATTACTATGATATGCGATGCCGAATCTTCAACACCAAACTTCCAAACGACATTCTCAAACTTCGACAACGCTTTAAAAGCAAACGAGACACTCATAAAGCAATTTGTGCCACTTGCCATTGTAGCTCTGAAGATCCAAGACCTTATGCTAGAGTTTCAATCCTCGGGAAACCAATGCTAGGTCTCTTAGACAGCGGTGCAAGCATAAGTTGCTTAGGCACTGGATGTTTGGAGATGATGAAAGATTCGGGCAGGTCATTTAGGCCTTTCGCTTCCAACGTAAAAACCGCGAGTCCGCAATCACAACCCATTGTTGGTGAGTTCACCACGCAGATTACTTATAAAGGTATCACAAAAGAGATATTGCTTTTCTTAGTCCCATCGTTAGACCAGCAGTCGTATCTGGGTGTTAACTTCTGGAAAATTTTTTGAGATTGCTCCTCACTAATTTCGGAAGTGTCGCCCGGATCACTGCACAATTCAAGCGACTCGAACGCCCACGAATTGTCAACAATACAATCCAAGGAATTAGAAAATGTCATAAGTTTGTTTCCATCCTACGCTAAATCTGGGCTTGGACAAACTACACTTGAAGAACATTACATTGACACAGGCAATGCTACGGCAATTAAACAAAGACATTACCCCGTTTCTCCGGCAGTACAAAATCTTATGTATGAGGAGTTGGATAGAATGTTCGCAATTAATGTCATTGAAGAGAGCACTAGTCCTTGGAACTCTCCAGTAGTCTTGGTTCATAAGCCCGGGAAAAATCGCTTATGTTTAGACTCAAGAAAAGTTAACCAAGTGACTAAAAAGGACGCCTATCCACTTCCTCATATTGAGAGGTTGCTAAGTCGTCTTTCGGAAACACACTTCATATCAAGTGTGGATCTGAGATGCATTTTGGCAAAAGAAGACTGCGTTTACTGTCCCTGGCAGACCCCTGTACCAATTCAAGGTAATGCCCTTTGGCCTCTGCAATGCTGCTCAGCGCATGACTTATGGATAAAGTGGTACCTCATGAATTGAAACAGAACATCTTTGTTTACTTGGATGATTTGTTGATAATTTCAGCGACGTTCGAAGAGCATTTGAATTTACTTACTTCAGTAGCTTCACGTTTGAAATCTGCAGGACTGACAATTAACATTGCTAAGTCTAGATTTTGTTCTAGAGAACTTCAGTATCTAGGATATATAGTAGGTGGAGGATGCCTCAAGACCAATCCAGATAAAGTATCCGCGATTCGAGATTTTCCTGTACCAAAATCACCTCGACAAGTTCGAAGATTTTTAGGTCTATCGGGATGGTACAGAAGATTTGTGAAGGATTATTCTTCTCTTGCTACCCCTATTACAGATACTCTTAAGAAATCGAAATCCATTGTTTTTAGTCCAGAAGCGTTAGCTGCCTTTGAGCAGCTAAAAGTTGCACTAACATCTGCACCGGTTTTATTTAACCCAGACTTCAAAAAACCATTTATAATTCTGTGTGATGCTTCAACTACTGGTATTGGATGCGTTTTATGCCAATTGGATGAAGAGGGTTTAGAGAAGCCAATCTACTATTACTCACATAAGCTAAATTCTGCTCGACGCAATTATAGCGTGACAGAGTTAGAGTGCTTAGCAGCTGTTTTAGGCGTTGAAAAATTCCGTTCCTATGTTGAAGGACAGGAGTTCAAAATAGTGACAGATCATGCGAGCCTGAGGTGGCTCATGAACCAGAAGGATCTTAATGGACGTCTTGCCCGGTGGAGTTTAAAGCTCCAACGTTTTTCATTTAGTATAGAGCATCGGAAGGGATCGCAGCATGTTGTGCCGGATGCACTGTCTCGGGTATATGCCGTTGATGCCATTGCAACTGATAAGACCTGTAATGCGAGCTCGGTCGATGTTCTGCAAGTTGATCTTACAGATCCGTCTTTCAAGTCTGATGAATATGTAAGATTGATTCAAACAATCGCGAACAATAAAATCCAGCTACTTGTGGCCTATTTCACCAAATTACAAGTACAATTACAAATTTGTATTTGTTGATTACATTTACAAATTTGTTTACTGATTTTCTGTTTCACAAACTACAAACTTAATTCCAACAAATTTGTTAAAAAGAGAAAAAATGTAAGGGAAATTGTATTTGTTATTTACAAATACAAACAAAAAACCGTTTCACCATTTACTCTGCGAAGTTGTAAACAACAACTGTTTTTCACAAATTTGTAAGCTCTTTAAAAGTGAACCCACACCAAATAAAGCAGACACAACCCAGTAGCGAAAAGAGCGCATTACGCACTAGTTGTATAACTAGTTCTTGGTAAGGGCAACTACTTCCTTAGTGCATTCTAGCGAAGGCGAAGAAAGCATTATTTTAACATGGTGATGTCATAGGATGTAAGCATCCTCTCTGCGTTACCCGGAACAAGTTCATTCGTGCGTTGAACGTAGGCCCTTATAAAACGCATGTACTATAACTGATTCCGTCATTGATTACCCAGATGTACTTTATTCACGCATTACACAGAACTGATCAGATAATGCGTGAATTTTAACTAGTTGCTTCAATCATTACATATAAGTACTTAATTCACATATTACATACATACCCGATATAGCCCATGATACACGACGAGTACCTAATAATACTTATAATACAGGAATACCTCGATTTACGACGCTAATTGGTTCCAACAGTCCTGACGTAAATCGAAAATGACGTTAATCGAAGTACTGAAACTCAAAAATTCAGACATCAAAGATTTTATATTACTTCAAGTTTATTTCAGTGTTTTTATATGTAATTATGTGTATTATGTAAACAAAGTGATAAAATAATTTAAAAGGACTAAAAATAAATACATGCATACATATGTATGCAGTAAAAGAAAACAAGTACATTGCATAATATGCATACATATTGAAATGAGCAACGGTTATTTATTTATTTAAACTTTAATCTTCATCACTTGATGAAAGTAGCATTGTTACCGAATGTTGCTGGGTCTCTTCGGCAGCAGGGGCACGCGATGTAGTGGGTTTGAAAAAACTTGTTACAGTTGTCTGTATGGTCTCCAACTTCTTAGTTTTATAAAGATTTTTGTATGTTGAAATACTATTAGAAATGGAGAATGCAACTTGTTCACTTCTTTGTTTGTCTGGGTCATTTTTCAAAATATCTAATGCTTCTTCAATGTGGTGAAAAAAAGATGACAACTCTTTTGAAGAAAACTTGTCTTTTTCTGATTGTTCAGGCAAACATGGTTTTTCCGAATCTTGTAAGATTTGAAGAAGTTCCTCATCAGTAAGAGGCTCTTCTTGTTGTTTGATTAACTCGCTTATATCATCTTCAATTATCTCAGAAAACCCGATTTCTTTTGCAAAACTAAGAACTTCTACAATTACCCGTTCATCTTCGTTTAACTGATCCACGTCATGATTTTGAATGCATTCGGGCCAAACCTTCCGCCAAACCCTACTCATATTTGATGCTGTAACATCATTCCAAGCGTCTCTTATATGTAAGATTGCTTTATAGATGTCGTACTTACGCCAAATTTCTTTAATGGTCGTTTCACTTCCTGCGTTATCCAAAGATTTGTCCATAGATTCTATTATCTGTTTGAAAGTCCTTCGGAGGTAATATGCTTTGAAAGAAGCTATAGGTCCTTGATCCATTGGTTGCAGTAATGAAGTTGTATTGGGTGGTAGAAAAATTACTTTAACATTTGGATCAATTTCATCCAGACTGTTAGGATGGCCAGGGGCATTGTCAAGGATCAGAAGTATTTTATGTGGCAAATTGTTTTTCAAACAATACTCTTTAACGGCTGGACAAAACCCATTCTTAAACCACTCAGTAAAAAGAGCCGCTGTTATCCATGCCTTTTTATTTGACCGCCAAATGACCGGAAGGTTGGTTTTTGGAACATTTTTGAGAGCTCGTGGATTTTCGGAGTTATATACCAATAGCGGTTTTAATTTGAAATCCCCTTGTGCATTTCCTCCCAAAAGAAGAGTAAGTCTTTCTTTGGCAGTTTTGTAGCCAGGTGTTGTGCTTTCTGCCTTAGAAATAAATGTTCTTCCTGGTAGTCGCTTCCAATACAACCCAGTTTCATCAACGTTAAAAACTTGGCTTGGGATATAACCGCCTGCTTCAATAATTTCCTTGAGTTTTTTTGGGAAACTTGCTGCTGCTTCAGTATCGGCGCTTGCAGCTTCTCCACTCAATTTGACATTGTGAAGCTGGTATCTTTTTTTAAATTTGTCGAACCATCCGCGGCTTGCATTAAAATTGATATCATCCATATCCATATCATTTTGGTTTTGAACTTTGTGAAATAAACTCAAAGCTTTTGCCTGAATGACACCAGTAGTCACCGGAATCCGCCTATGGTTTAAATCCTGTATCCAGGTAAATAACATTTTTTCCATTTTCTCCATAATAGGAGGTCTAAGCTTTGTTATAACAGTGTCTGAGGTAGATATTCCAGCTTCAGCACTTCCAAGAATTTTATCTTTACACGCCTTTACAGTACGAACAGTTGATTGAGGAAGTCCCATAGACCGTGCAATATCAACTGACTTCTTTCCTTTTGCTAAGCGTTCTAAAATATCAATTTTAGAATTTATTTTTAAAACGTGTCTAGCTTTTTTTTTGATAATTTTAGGTTGCTCACAAGCGTTTCTTTTTCCGTCCATAATAAACAAAGCTATAAGAAAATAAGTGAATGTATATAAACATCGTACAACACATGTTTATATAGTACATACATATCGATATGTATTTGAACTTACCAAAATGGGTTGCAATTACGCAATAAAAATAAATATTTAGGCTTTAAAAGGTTTAAATTATGTTTACTGTAGTTTTTCACTTTTGTATTCAAGTCGAAAAACTGCCAAGTATGTATGACAATTGACAACAGTAAAATGAAAAAAACTAATCCCATTCAAAATACATACATACATATGTATTGTAGCTTGAGCTAAAATGCATGGCCTACTAGAAAAAATAATTCTTTTTTTTTTTTAATTTTAAAAAGTCACATATTGACGTAAGTTCGAAGCAAAAGCGTCGTAGATGGAGGTAGCTTCCTGAATTTTTTTGCCGTCGTAAGTCGAAATGACGTTAATCGAAGCGTCGTAAATCGAGGTATTACTGTATCAGTATTTCTTCTGCATGAGGAGCTGAAAACACTTCGAAAAAATTCATATTCGATTGTGGCGAAAATATACTTTTTACGCAAGTGGATATAACAATGGAGTTTATTAAAATAAACTAAGCAAATATTAATTAAATTTTTTTTTTATTTAAACGTCAACGCAATAATGATTAAAAAAAAAACAAACATAAACAAATTTTAGATAACAATTCCATGAAAAAATAAAAATAAAAGTTTTTAAAAAATGTATCAAAAGTGTGTGTTAGTTAGTGTTTTGTATCAACACTTTCGTCTGTCTGTTGTATTGTGTTATTGATATCGACGTTTTCGTCGGTTTGGTGCTGTTTTTTTTTCATCACGCAGACATTTTTAAAATGTCTGTTTTTAGCGACTTTAAATGCCTTTCGCATTTCTTTAATGGCACTCGTATCTTCTTTTTGGAGGGCTTCTGAAATTCGCAAGCAGAAATCGGTTTGAAATTGTTTTGAAGCGAAAACATACGTTTACAAAACTTACTAATAATCATGTCGGTAATGTTTTTATGGGCTTTCAAGCTCGCCTTACCATGAATGCCCTCATAATTGATATGTAATATTAGGTCTTCCGAAAATATTTTATCTAAATTTTTTGTCAGACCAGCTGTGCCTATTATTCTCTGAGCTGCACAAACCTTCACGAAAGAGAAAATATTTATCGGTTATGAAATGCAAATGAATTAAGTAATTTGATTTTTGATATTTACATAAACATTCATGTTGGCACTGTTTATATTTTGATCCAACGATTTCAGATCAGCTAAAGTTGTAAGTGGGAAAAGTTTTATTTTGTCTTCCGACTCCTTTTCCACAGTTGTTAATTGCTTTAATAATACTGAGTTGTCAGCCAGAGTCACCATTATTATTTTAATTTGTTGCTCCATAAAATCTGGCAAAGAGGAAGAATTTAAAGTACGAATTAGTAATGTTAAAGATATCTGACAAAGTTGACAGATTTCCCTGATAAAACATTTACATTTACTCTTTAATAAAGCTATTTTATAAAAGAAACCTATGACATTATGAATTCTGGTATAAAATGTACTTTATAAATAATATAAGATATATTGATTTAATAGTTCTATCACAAATGGAAAAAAATATATAAAAAAATATATTACTTACTTTTTAGATCGTCTATTTTTTTATTTATATCTTCCAGTTGTGAAATTGTTATTATTGGATCTGCAATTATAAATCGAACTAGATTAAATATAACTTAATGATTGTTATAATTACCAGCTATTGATGTATGGCCCAGTGTAGCGTTCGATCTCTTCAGCTGCCCTGGTTGATCTTCACCCTCATTACAAAATTTCCTTTTTTTTATAAGGTTTTGCTCCATTTTGCTTTGTGAAAATATTTAAAAATTAGGTATACATAATTTAATGTAATTTGGCAGGAATTTATGTGCATCCATGTAAAATAGGAATAAAAAGTAAATTTTCTCCGTATGGCAGGCTCATATATTTGAAAGTAATTTTACGTATTGGGAAAATTTCTTCATCTACGTTTACGGTCTTTGATGCAATAAATATTCCAATTGACATCGAATCAATGGGAGAATCAAAAAAACTCGTTAAATTTAGAAGCCTTTTTCCAATAATGAATGACTGTTCACGCTCTCTAAACCCTGTTATTTTGATCGGTGTGCAAGAGTTAATGCAGCAGTAGTTGTTTGGTTCCATCAGACTTAGCGAATACAATTCAGTGGTATATTTCACAATTTCCCCAGAGCTTTTTTTTTTTGAAACCATATTGTTTTTCGGGCATTATTGAATTTTCTTGATTTAATTTGTGGGCTAATTGTTCCAAAATTTTTGATGGTTTTTTAATTTTTCTTTTTAAGTGCTGCATATAATTTTCAAAATCGTATGCCGAAAAGTCGTTTAAGGTTCCCCCATGTCGTATATTGCCAGAAATATGTAAAAGATTGTGCACGTTATAAGTCACACTGTTGGCTGGGTAAACAATTGGGAAATTCTTCACGAAATCCTTTAACATTTCCTGTGCAGTATTAATGTTGGATGTTGAATGTCGAGGACAACATAACAAACGGTAAGCACAATGTAGCAGTAAAAAATGGTAGTAAAATTCTCCATCGACTATGTCTTTAAGTACCAGAGCTCCTGTGTACAAAATAAACTGCCTAAATTCCGTCGCTTTCCATCTGCAAATTTCCTCTAAACTTCTTGGTTTTCGGCAAAATTCTGTAGAAATGTATGGAGAAAGTGACTTTAAGTGGCTCGATATTTGCAATTTAGCTGCCGTACTCAACTTTGTTGATGTTTTTCGATTTATCAACTTTAGTAGCATTTTCTTTGTCACCCCTAAGTCGATCAAATGCATGCAATCTAAGGGAAATTGTAATACCATACCAATTCCCAGGTCTTCTAATGGAGTTAAGTTGGTTCTGTAATGTTTTTTATGAAGACATATATACTTTCTTTGCGCAAAATCTTGATCCGATATTAAAGTGCCGCTATTGACGCTAAAAGTAACAACTTTTTCGAAACTTTTGCCAATTTGATTATATTTACTACAGCCATTCAGTGCATTATGACCAACGATGCCTCGAATGAACGCTCCAGCAGGTGCATCACAAATGAATGCTCGAATTCTAAATGCAAATACTCTACCATTGACTTGTATACCGGTTTCCATTAATTTTTTCACTTCTTGTACAGAATCATGCAAATAGTTATGAACATCGTACGGTTTTTGTTGCCCTAGGTAGGTTCCAATCAAAAATACTATATTTGAATTGATTATTTTACCCAATATAGGCCAAAGGCTTTCACCCGAGCTTTTAAAGAGCGGTAACCCATCTATGCCGATATCTATACTAATTTCAGCATGATTGTGCAGTTTGTCGGCTAGTTTTTGCAGCTGATTACTTATGCCGTAGTGCCAATATTTACCAGGGGCTACAGTTCGAGTAATAATTTGTTCCCGATTGCAAAGAATGGATTCTGGATCAATTGGCACGTCTATTTTTTCAGACTTCAAAATAGACAGTAGATTTTTGAAACTTTCTCGAGAAGGATTATATTTGAGATACCAAATCTTTAATTTATCTGTTAAAGACTTCTCTCTTATTTCAGGTGATACATCTGAAGAAATATATGCTAGCATTTCAATATCTGAAGTATTGCTGATTAAGGGATTGCTTCCAGAGTGATCTGTTTCTTCGGCATCTGTTGGTTCTAATTCAATATTAGTTAATCTCCTAAGAAATTTTTCTCTCTTTGATTTAATCAAACGAGAAAGATGCCGTTTACTTATTCCCCTTTTTGACATTTCACTGCAAATATTTTTTATTATATTTTAACCAGTCTATTGAATAACATACTGGTCCCAATTTGAAATTGTATAAACGTTTATTGATTCTGAAACTTGTGGTCACAAAACTACATTATAATGAGCTTATAAAAACGTTGCTACTTAGATTTTGCGCAATGCAATATAATAAATAAATAAAATTTATTTATTTATTTATTATTTCTATTTTAAGACAATGAAAACATTTTTTGGAACACTTTGTAAAACTCAACTTTCAAATAATAAAATAGAAACGTTTTTCCACCCCGCAACAACTCAGTAATTTTAAACCGTAAAAAAAACTCTCTGACAACCCTCTGTACTATACAACAACCCAGCGAATTTCAGAGAATCAACGCGCAAAAAAAATGTCTACACAAATTTGGAACAGTTTTATTTAAAATATGAGTGGTTTCAACTTACCTGAGAACTTTCACAAAAAACTAAATTTGAAAATGTTCGCAAAAACTAATTAGACACAACTAATCTCCGGAAAATCACAAACTGAAATGAGTTCTTTGCATAAAGCCAAAACGATCAACATGCAGAACTGCGCATAGTCTAGACATCTTTCTTGTCTGCCCTTGTTTACTGTCTACATTGGTTTTGTGCACATACCCTTTTTGCTTTTTTCAATGCGAATATCGCGCTCATTGGCACACAACTAATTACATTTTCGCATTACTTTCCCGAAAAGAGAATGCGTTAAGTAAGTAGTTATTCGTAATAAGGAATTCTTGATTTTGTAATGTGGATTGGTGAAATAAGAATTAGTGGAATAATCAGTTCTATGTGTAATGCCTGTCGAATTCGCTACTGGGAAACAACATGAAAAAACCTGTTAATAACCCACACCAAATAAAGCACGTCAAAAAACACATTTTTGTTTTGCTTCATTTGGTGTGGGTTATTGATAGGCATGATTTATTAATTTTCTCCTATACTAAAGAGCAAAGAATACCAGTTTAGAGCTATGTCAATCGTTCTAATTTGAACAGTTATGAGATTTTGGTCCACTTAACTTCAATACTTTAATTACCGTTTATCGAGAGCAAGAAGATTGGTGGTGTGCATTTGGTATGATTATAAAACGATTTAGGGTTTTGAAATAAGTTATGTTGGTATCTTCAGACAAGTGGATATTATACGAATGACAGCCTGCGTTCTTCACAATTTTATAAAAATGAAAAACGGAAAATATACGGATTTTCACAACGAATTACATGAACTTTCCATTACAACACGTCGAGCTGATTGTAGTAGTAGTAGTTTCAAATCGTCCAACAAGCATTGCATTTGATATACGAAGAGAATTCATGAAGTATTTCAATTCAACAGACGGATCAGTTCCATGGCAATATAAATATTGCTAGTAAATAAATATACTATGTATTTACATATGTAAAGGGTGATTTTTTAGCTGGTTTGGTTTTGGCAACACTGGTTTTGACAGCTGACGTGTGTTTAGTACCTTGTGTCACTGTCAAACAGCTTCAGTTTGGTTTGCAATTTAACCATGGATCGTCTTACAAATGAACAACGCTTGCAAATTATTGAATTTTACTATCAAAATTCGTGCTCGGTTCGAAATGTTCATCGCGCGCTGCTTCCATTTTATGATCGGCATTCTCGACCTTCTGAGCAGTCTATTCGGAAGATTGTGACCAAATTTCGCACCAAATTTACTTTGTTGGACATTAAACCACCAACACGTTTACGTACTGTGCGTAGTGAAGAAAATATTGCGGCCGTATCAGCTAGTGTGACAGAAGACCGCGAAATACTGTCACTGTCAATGGTGAACGCTACCGAGCGATGATAACAAACTTTTTTTTGCCCGAAATGGAAGTTCTTGACTTGCATGATATGTGGTTTCAACAAGACGGTGCCACATGCCACACAGCACGCGAAACAATGGCGCAATTGCGAGGCGAGTTTGGTGAACAGTTAATTTCACGTTTCGGGCCGGTCAATTGGCCGCCTAGATCGTGCGATTTGACACCATTAGATTATTTTTTGTGGGGGTATGTCAAGGCTAATGTCTATAGGGACAAGGCCGCTTCGATTGACGCACTGGAAGCCAACATCCATGCATTCATTCGTGAGATACCGGCCGATATGTGTGAAAGAGTATGCCAAAATTGGACTCAGCGGATGGGCTACCTGAGACGCAGCCGCGGTCAACATTTGTATGAAATTATCTTTAAACATTAAATTGCAAGGTTCAAACTATCGATTCAAATAAATATTTCATTCATTTTTTCGAATTTTTTGTGTTTTTTTTTTAAAAAAAGTTCTCAACCTCTTAAAAAATCACCCTTTACATAATAAAAATGTTAAATACAATAAATTATCATAACAAAACGTACCTGTAGTTTGCATTTCCTCAGCAATTTCTGACCATAATTTGTCAATATATAATACGTTTATCACTATGTTCTTTTAATTTAAAATTATTACCTTTATATCGCTGCCCGAATTTCAATCAAATATAATAGTTTTTCACCCTTACACATCTCGATTCGATACTACACTACACTTGGCTTTACAGAAATTGAATGAATAAAACATTAATTCCGATAAGTCATCACTCGCATGTTTCAATCAATTTTGTTTATTTTGTTTATTTTGTCTGTTTGACTGAGTTGATGTGGGCGCTCCCATTTGATTTCATGTATTTTTCGCCTGTTTATGCCTAAAATGTCTTCTCTTGACTGTTTTGCTCATAAATACACGTGGGATACTTGACTTAGGCAATCAAGAAAAATGGTTTGTTTTGCATTATTCAATGGGGGTACTCGTATTGAAATATGTGTATCTAACACAGTTTTGTTCTATTCAGTGTGGGTTCACACTAACTGATAACATCAAGGACAAAAATGAATAAACAGACCAACATTTTTATCACCGGTTTAATGATAAGAAGAAATTGTTGTGTCGGTGTCAGTGAAAATATTTTTTCAGACTCATTTGCAATCCTAGGTCCAATTTGTCTTATTATTTAATCTGCCTTAACTCGTTTTAACCGAAACTTTTCGTTGAAAACGAAGGAATCTGCAATTTCATACTTAATTAGCGGACGATATATGTATTTTCCTTGGACTAGCACAAAATCTTCACTTATATCACTATCGGTGCTACTATGCCCTCGGCGTAAGGACATTTTTAGGTTTGAAATGCGATTTTTTTCGAAAAATACAAATTGTTATTAAATCGACGCACGATCTTTCTATTGTAAGAAATTTTCAGCAACTGAACAAATTTGTAAAATTTCTTGATTTCGTGAAACACAAACTTACAAAAAAATATGAATTTTAACAATTTTGTACTTGTTAGCAACAAAGAAAATTAACTTTTGGTGAAACGGAAATAATGAAATTTCTACAAATTACCCTTTGTAAACTACAATTACAATTTTGTAGCACAAATATTTTGTGAAACAGAATAAATCGATTTTTCTACAAATTTGTTGAAAAAGTGCTTGTAAATTACAATTTGTAAGTTGATGAAATAGGCCCCTGACCTTCAAGTTACAGAAGGTTTTGTATACAAGAAGGACAAGCACTGTACAGGGAATCTCAGAGAAGATGACCAAGTTTGGAAACTCTGGATTCGATCATCCCTAACCAACCGTCTTATCCTTCTGGCTCATGATCCTCCTCGTGCAGCGCACGGTGGAATCGCGAAAACAATATATCGTCTTCGTAAACGTTTTTACTGGCCTAATATGGCGGCTCAAGTCAAGACGTTTATTACGGAATGCAATGTTTGCAAAGCTTCAAAAGCACCGAACTCAGTTCTTAGACCTCCAATGGGACAGACATTTATAGTTGACAGACCTTTTCAACATATTTTTATAGACTTTCTTGGTCCTTATCCAAGGTCAAAGAAAGGAAACTGTTTTATGATAGTGTTTCTGGACCAGCTGACCAAATTTGTCCTAGTCCATGCCATTCGAAAAGCTACTGGTGAAGCCGCTAGACGATTCTTAGAAGAGCAAGTGTTTTCAATATTTGGAGTACCTGAATCGCTTTTATCAGATAATGGGAAACAATTTACTAGCAAAGAGTTTGCTAAATTCCTTGCAGCGTACGGCACAAAACATATTAGAACCGCATCTTATTCGCCTCAGGCAAATGCTAGTGAACGAGTAAATCGTTCTATTCTTGCTGCCGTCCGATCATATATTGGATCTGACCAATCCAACTGGGATAAACACCTGACCTCAATCGTAAGCGCGCTGGAATCAACCGTTCACTCTGCAACAGGCACTTCGCCACACGAAGGTTTATTCGGGCAGTGTAAAATAGAACATGGTTCGGATTATAACTTAATGAAAAAGCTTAATGGTTTAAACAATTCCGAATTTGATATCATACCGAAATCGGTAAAAATGAACATGATTCATGCCAATATCAAAGAATCCCTAGCACAGGCACATAAGACTTACGAAAGATCTTACAATCTCAGGAGCAGACAGTTTAAGTACGCTATTGGACAGAATGTTTTAAAATGAAACTTTGTCCTCAGCGATGCTTCGAAAAAGAGAAATGCAAAGCTGTATCCAAAATTTATCCCAGCTAAGGTAAAGAATATCGCCGGTAATAACCTTTATGAACTTGAAGATATGAAAGGAAATCCTTTAGGAATTATACATGCAAAAGACATTCGCAAATAGTAAAGAACTGTAGTTAAAATAGTCTCAGGCGTGGGTCGACTTTCACTTAACTACATATGTCCCTTTTTTCATTTCATTTTCTTTCACTTTCCTTTCAAGTAACTGAAAAGATTTGTAGGGGACATTACAATCACTCAATTGTAATGATTGCTAAAAAAAATCCTTTTTTTTATTAAAATCTTTGTTTCATACACAAAACAAATAATAACATCGAATTATAAAATACATTTAACACAGACACGAACCGGTGCGGAATTCCGTGCAGGTATGCGTTTCCATACATGGGTCATGCTCGCAGTGCAAAACAGCTGCATATAACTTCACGCTAGTGACTTCAGCCGGCTAGCTACCTTCTTCGAATGGCTATCGGGTTCTCTTCCGATTTTAACCTTCGTGGATGGTGGGTGGAAAAATTGAACTAAATCGATCTCACTTAGAGAACTGCTAAAGTCATACATTTTTCTTTGTAACACCGCATTGGTGTCTTTGAAGTAGTGAACTAGTTGTAATTTAATTAATAACATTAATTTGCTAAATAAAAAGTGGTAAACCACCCACATGTACGTCATATAATATACAGTGCAAAGTCCACCCCACCACACCAACAGCAAGAGCAGTGGCGATAGGATCAGCACTGCGCTCAAAAAAAAAAATCCAACTGTACGCCTTCGATGAGTGATTGTACACCAAATAAAGAACACTGTCTTGACCTGTAAACCATCCAGGCAAAGATCTCAAAGACCCGTACAGTGCACGTGATCAGCGGCATACTTGCCCACCACTATCATAGTTCAACGCATCGTAAGTAAGCTGGGTGTTGGTTAAAACAAGTGCTTCCAGCACTGCACTGCCGAAAGTCGAAGCCCCGCCACCTCTAGCTTCAAAAAGCCACACGCCGTACTTACAACGTGATTGGCTATCCGTCAAAGCTGGAGAATCACATACCAGGCACAACACCTTGCCGAAATACATCGCCAGCAAAAGGAGCAATACGGACACCAAACAACTGCAGAAAGGAGATACTGCTGAACAAAATACACCATCAGCCACCGAACCCACCGAGAGAGATCCACCCGCAACAGAACCAGAGCACCTGATCACCAAAGATGACGTCACACCTCAATACACCTGTCAACCTGTATTTTAAACAGCAATGCACTTCATGCAAGATTATGTTTTAAATATTTTTTAAAATTATTACCTTTTTATTATTTTGAGTTTTTTTTTTTTAATTATTCTAATTAATGAATTACATTTTGTTACTAACTGATAATCGTTCAAATACGCAAAGAATTTTTTCGTTTTAATTATTATTCAGTGAAAAATTATAGGCTAGTCACCGAGACCCAGGAATGCTGTGCACAACATTGTTGGATATTTTCTTCTACATATAACCGGTGAGTCTGATTTGGTTTGATTTTTTTTTTGACGTTTCGGTTTGAACGGTTTAAGTTTAATTTTTTTTATCCAATTCGATTACCATTTTTTTTATTTTCATTTGAGGTAAGTGTTTACATGCACCCTAAACCTATGCAATACTTACATGCGATTAGTTGAAATTGAATTAATATTATTGCAATTTAACCTAATTTGGATATAGAAGTTTGTTTTCATCTTTTTCTTTTAATCTCATATTAAAACATATATGAATTTGTTTTATTTTTTTTTATTTTAATCTGAATGAATTTAGTAATAAAATAATAACGGATTTGTTAACAATTTTAAAGTTTATGAAATGTTTATTTCTTTTGATTGGGATTTAGGATTTATACAATGAAGTGTTGAGAAATTTAAGTGCTGTCGGGAAGTGTGTGTGTGTGTGTGGGTGTAGGTATAGAGACATTTTATAGTGACATTTAGATGAACAAATCATAGATGATTGTCCATCATTGAATTAGGGGTTATTGCAATTATGTTTTGAGTGGCGCGAATAACAAGTACAAAACCCGCACTTCAAATAAAAAAAATATAACTTTATTGATTCATTGATCGAATGAGACTAAATTATTACATTATTTTTCTTAAACATCTAACTTAACGTTTGCCAAGGTGATTCTAAGAACTTGCATATTATTTATTCGGCGGAAGCCCAGTAGACGCTGACTCTACATTCTACAAGTTAATGGGATCACCTGTGCAATTACAATGTATGTATGCGTACGTTGCATATTTGGGTGTTAATGTTCGATGACGCTGTTATCGTTGTCGTTGTTCTTGTTGCTGGTGCTGACTGTGCGATATTAATGTAATGTCGTATGTTGCCAAGGTGTCAATGTTCTGTACTGCTGTTGGGGTTGTTGTTGTTGTTGTTCTTGTTGCTGGGGCTGACTATGGGATGTTACTGTAACTCCTCCCCCCTCGGAGTTGAGTGAGGGCCAATGTGGCTGAGTAGTTGCTGTGGCTCGAGCGATAGAAAAGTTGTCTAGGATAATGTTAAATTTGCTTCTGCAAAGGTAAATTATTATTATTGAAATGCATATGAAAGTTATTAGTGTTATGATAATGTATTTGTCTCGTTTTTGGCTTTCGGTGCTTAGAATATCTATTGCCTGGTAATTTTTGAATTGGAATTCATTAAATTTCTTTAAATTTAATGTTTCGACAGTGTATGCTGGACGAATTTCTGTATTGGACGCAGGGAATATGTGAATCTCATCCCAGTATATGTTAGGGTTGCTTCCGTATGTGATTCCATTGATTTCGACTTTGCAGCTGCTGTAGTGTAATAATACGGATCCTTCAATAGTTTGCTGAGGATTGTTGCAGGTTGTGTTAATGCGTGTTGCGGGGACGTTCAGTAAAAGAATATAGTTTGGCTCAGGTTGTGTTATTTCCTTGATTTCTCCAACTTCCTTCAATGGGCAGTTTGCAGGTACGTTTCTCATGAGGTTTCCGATACAGTTGGACTCGGGTATTGATTGATGGTGAATTGGTTTTTTACAAAGGAAAATATTCTCTATTTTGGGGCAAATGTTATCAAAGTACATAATACTGATTTCACTGGTTACAATATATGGCTTTACTATAATTAATTTTGTTTCATTTACAGGAAGGGGAATAATATGGAATAGGGAGTAGTTTTCGTGGGATAAATTTGGGATGCGAATGTTGAAGATTATTTTGGAGCCGTTGTAATATGCCTGCAGCTCTAGTAGTTCGTATATATGTTCATTAGATTTTATTTCAATTGATTGGTTAATGAAAGTGTTTCGGATCTCGTGAAGTTCTTTTTGATTTAAAATCACTTTAGGAATGATATTTAGTTTGGCGAGGACTATTGCTTCGGCTATGGTTGTAATATGGTTCGTGGATTAGAACATTATTATTCATAGTTGCCTGGATTTCCACAACATCACTGTAGAATTGTTCTACCGTTTTATTGCTTTGTTTCAGCGTGTGAAGATCCCTAATTAATGAGGTTTCGTTGCGTTTATCGGAATAGTGAAGAATTAAATTTTTTTTTATTTCTTCCCATACCAAGGCAGTGCCGTACATGTTCAAGATCTCGTTGGCCTGACCTTCTATCTTGTTTCGTATTGATCTTAAAACAATCTGAGCGTACGGAGATCCTTCAAGGCCTCTAATAAACAGAAGAATTTCTTCTACATTATTGATGAACTCATAGAGGAGTCTTGGATTCCCATCGAAACGGGGTAGATCCTTAACTGCATCTGGAATTCTAAGTGCTTCGAATATGTCTCTCAGGTTTGGTTGCGCTGGTTGAGCAACATTTTGAATAGGCTGACCCTGAGGTGGATTCATGGTTGAATTAAGTGTGGAATGATCCAATTCGGTCAAAGAGATTGAAAAGTTTTCTTTTTGTATGCTTTCGGGAATAGAGCTTAGGCTTTTAAATAATCTATTGCATTTAGGATATGGAAATAGGGCTGGTTTTTTGGGATGTTTCCTATCGTTGGGCATTAAATTCTAATTTCTTTACTGTTAACTTACATATAGGTATCTAGCTTTTAGTTTTTATTCTATTTTTGAATGGAATTCAATGTAAATTGACAAGTTTAACGAATGTAAAAGTAAATTATTTTAAATGTAAAAAAAAAAATATTAATTTGCTAAGCAGATTTATTTCAATTAAGTTTGACTAATATTTTTTTGTTAAACAAATTCCAGTGTTTATTACTTAGAAATTTTATAATTCATTTGTTACTTGCGAATAATTATATAAATTGAAAAGACTTACATGTACCCCATAAATATAAGAATAATTTTCATTTTTTTTTTAGATCGATGTTCCTTCGATGACTTTATTCGATATTCCCTCGATGATTATTCCGATGTTCTCTCGGTGATGATTTGGTCCCTCGATGATTTAATTTGAAGATTAGGTTTTTAGATTTTTTTTTTTTTTTTTTTTCGATATTCTCTCGAAAGTGTTCTTTTCCGGTCGTAAAGAGTTAAAACTCACTGGTCACTTATTACTTTTACACGTATTATTTTTTTCAGTAAACCGCTGATTTATTATTAGATATAAGTACTTAAGTGTCCATCAAAACCGGCCTAAACGACTGCGCCAATAACAAGTACAAAACCCGCACTTCAAATAAAAAAATATAACTTTATTGATTCATTGATCGAATGAGACTAAATTATTACATTATTTTTCTTAAACATCTAACTTAACGTTTGCCAAGGTGATTCTAAGAACTTGCATATTATTTATTCGGCGGAAGCCCAGTAGACGCTGACTCTACATTCTACAAGTTAATGGGATCACCTGTGCAATTACAATGTATGTATGCGTACGTTGCATATTTGGGTGTTAATGTTCGATGACGCTGTTATCGTTGTCGTTGTTCTTGTTGCTGGTGCTGACTGTGCGATATTAATGTAATGTCGTATGTTGCCAAGGTGTCAATGTTCTGTACTGCTGTTGGGGTTGTTGTTGTTGTTGTTCTTGTTGCTGGGGCTGACTATGGGATGTTACTGTAACTCGCGCGTTGTGGAATATGCTGTTGTCGGGTGGAAATGCGTTGCAGTTACTTTATAAATATGCTGTCGTCAGATGAAATTGTTGAAATTATATTTCGTTACTAACTTTTCCCCTCTTAAATCTGAATGTCCATATCCAGCCCTTTTTTTTAAAAAATTGCGTCTCGTAGAACTTGGCAAGTTGCATTTGTTGGTTTGTTGTAGGGATGAAAATTGGCGGAGTTGGTTTTATTTCAGGTGCCGTAGGGATGCTCATTTGATCACTTGATCTTCCTTCTTGCTTGATTGTAACGGTTGTCTGTTTCCCTCCGATGGTGGTTATCATGATTAGAATTATAGCAATGATGAGGACTGATCCATATGAAACAGAAACCTAATAATAATCCATCATTCTAACTTCCGGATATATTTGGTATTATTGATGTCGAGATTATGGATCATCTGTAGTGGTAGGCTGTCTTCTAGTACCATTTCTTTTGGGTGGCTGTATGACTGCAGATATTACTTGGATGGATGATATTTCTTCTGAACGATAGATTTGGTCTCTTACAGTAACTGTTACGTTGTGAGGAATGTTCTGTTAAGTGCGTGTGTAATCAGTGTTGCCATAATTTTTTTAGACGAATCTGCCAAAATGAAAAATAAATATGCTAAATTGTATGTGGGAGTAAAACAAAATATGCTTAAGTTAACAACAACTTTATTAGAAAAAACATAAATTAAGTTTAACAAACGGAAACAAAAAATATAAACACAGACTTCAATTTAAGGAACAAAAAAAAAATAAGTCTTGTAATGAAAATTAAATTTAATTGTTTAAAATCTCGCCAATTACAGAACTTAGTTCATCATCTTCTCTGTCTTCGTCCTCGTATTTTGCCGAATCTTTTATTGTATTACTGACATCTTCCGGTATTTCGTAGGACATGCAGCATTTATCCTCTAATCTTAACCCTTCTCTAATATACAAAATACTATTAAGAAGCTTTGAATGCATTCTACATATTTCGAAGCTTGGATTTTAAAACATTCATTTTGCTAAAGAGCCTTTCCACTTCTGCATTAGAAAATTGTAAAACCATTAAAGGAATTACAAAAGATGCCAATTCATGGTACGAATTCTCACTCAATGAATTTTTATATAAGTATACTTCAATCCAAAACATTATAGTATCAATATTTTGTATTGAATTCCATTTAACAAATATAAGATTTTGCCATTGATTTTCAATTCTGGTAATCAAACTACGTTCCATTTGCATTTCTTCTAAGAAATTGTTTATTGGCTCCTTTATGACCTTCAAACTATTTTCTATCGAGAATAGATCAATTTTTTGTAAAATATTGATGTCTCAATTCATTTATTAATTTTTTCAAATAAGATAGGCAAATAGAACGTATAGTTTGTTCATCTTCATAACAAATTTTATTTTCACTTTTCATTTTACTTAATTCAGATTCAAATTCATGACCCAAATAGGGATGTGATAGTGCATACGTGTCTATATCACAAGTTAATAAATCTATGGATACTTCATTAACGCAAATTTTTAAGGTCAATGTTTTAATTAAAAATACTATATCTACTATATACTTTCGATTGCAAAATTCTATTGACCCGTTGCACTTCGCATAAAATGTTTTTTAGGAAAATTAGATACAAATAATTCTTATCATCACTATATAAATTGCACAAGACTTGAGCTGCATAACACTTTTCACATTGCGAACATATTCGCCGTACAGCAGTCTCTATTGATAACCACCTGGTATCACAAGGACGAACCATTTGAAGAGGATCTTCTTCGTTTATGGCTTTATATACGCTTTTATAAAAATACTGGCGTGTGTGTGATTTCGAGAACCAACTATAGGTTTCACTTACCAAAAATTCAATATTTGGAGGTAAGAACTCTTTTGATGCACGTGAGACAGCGAGTTGTATGGAATGGCAAGCGCAAGGAATTAATATTAATGATGAATTAAGTTCTTTTAACTTTTTATATACTCCAGTCCTTTGTCCAACCATAACGCTTGCGTTATCTGTCGCCAGGCCAGACATTTTAGATATGTCTAGGTCGAAATCCTTTAGAACTTGTTGAATCGCAGCTACAAGATCATCTGCAGTACTGAAATTAATTTCTACCAGAGCTAGAAATGTTGTAATAATATTTTTCTTCGCTGAACTGAAATATTTAATTACTACCCCTAAATATTTCTTAATAGAAATGTCGGTTGCCTCATCCACTATAAGGCTGAAAAAACTGTTACCAATGTCTTCTGTTAGTTGGGACCTAAAATGAGGTCCCAAGACATTTTTTATCACTGCAGTACATTTCGTTCTTTTTAGCTGCATTCCACAACTTATTTGGTCTTCTTTGTGTATGTCCTTTTCACACATTATAAGGTGATCAACCGATTTAATTGAAGAGTGGCAGCAAATGTATAAGCAGTATTTAGCTTCCGCCTTACTTGAAATCCTGTGGACATGATTGGGTAAAGTAAAATTTGTAATTTTAATTCTTGATCCGAAAACTCTCATGGATTTTTCGTGCTTTGCTGTTTTAGCATGTTGTTGTAAGCATGATAATTTTGGCTTTAGGGAAGTCTTACAAATTTTACAGGTAACTTTTTCTTCCCCGAGGTTGTCTTCTTCGAGGAGAATCCAGTTTTTAAATTCTTCTTTGCACATCCATTCCCTCCTAAATTTTTGTTTGTAGTTCTTCCTACTAGTTTTCCTGGAATTCTATATTTGCAGTACAAAAATTATTTCGAAGGTTTCAGAACTTACTCTTTGTCATCATCATTGTCGTTAAACGCCGATTCTTCATCTTTTTTGATATATTCAGAAACCTGGTGAAATGTTTTAAGCTTTCTACTCATTTGCATTTAATATTTTATGAATATATGTATATATTTACCTCTCCATTTCGGAAACTCATGAAATAAAACTGAACAGCAATTCACGGGCAGTTGACTTTTGAACTGAACTTTGTTTTTTTTTTTTTATTTTGACATTTGATACTTCAAGTTATTAATATTTTCAATGATGCCAAATAGAGGAAACTTTGATGGATGCGTTCGTTATTTGTATAGCGATAATAACACGAACAGTTTCTTGTACTGAGTACAACATTTTGCATTTTTAGATATATTAAAAAATAAAAATATGCTATATTGCATATATTGCTATATTGCATATAGCATATTTTATTTATACTTTTATGCAATTTAGGGACCAAATATGCTAGATTTAGCATTAAAAATGCTAAAATGGCATCACTGTGTGTAATACCGTCAACATTGATGATGTCGTCAAACTGGTTTAAAAGTATTGCACCGGGTTCGATGAGTTCAAGTTCGGGCACATGTTGATTGTTGGCTATGGCGCATGATGAGTTTCAGCCTTTTAGCGGGTTTGGAATACAACTGGAGTTCCTCATGTCTAAAATATTTTCTAAGTTACAAATGAATAAATCATTAAATGATTTACAATTGTCTTTAATGTTATACAGTTTTTCTTCATACATACATAATTTTTATTAAGATTTGGCAATTTAATTATCCTATTATTTTTCGTTATTGGCTTTATTAGTGTAATTCGGTAATTTTTCTTTATCAAAGGTATTTAAAGCAATTCCTATCTCGTTTTTGGATAGTATCATAGAGTTACCCGTAAGGCGTATGTAATAATAACTAGTTCTTCTTTAATTTGTAACGATACACCTTGCTTTCTCTTGTATCATAGCAACTCTTCGTATTCGGAACGAAGTCACTCTTAACTTACATCTACATCTATTTACATACACTAATCGATTACGGCACGTCAACAACTCCAAGTGTCTACCTATACATCCCTCATGTATCCCTATTGCCGTTGTATGCCGAATGTCAGAGGATTGCCATGTCGCGCGATTAACAAGATTGAATACGTCACAACCTGGTCACCTAGTGAGTTTTCGTACTTTGGGCGCCACCTGTGTAACGATACCAAGATGCTCCCACTAAACACATATAGTCCCACTCATTCCCCGATCCACAGGAAACTCGGTAGAAATGCGTGAGGGGTTCAGTGGGTTGTTCAGTAGACTGAGTGCGGCTATGCATGCTTGCTGGCAGCACGAAACTAGCTCGTCGAAATGGGGGGGGGGGGGGGATCTTGCACAGGCTTCTAAGCAGTCGAACATATTTTCATGCCTAGATTGGGGTTTTATAGTTGGTAAACCGATAGCTGGATTTTGGTCTACCTGAGAGGGGTTGATATTCCTCCAACGTTATCAAAATCCTACCAGAAATCCTATATTGCAATCCTTAAAGCCGGTAAACCTGAAGGTGGTAATGGTTTACCTGGGGTGCCAGCACGTAAATTCATACAATCGATTTAATTCGATACAGTCGAGCTGTAGCAGTACCTAAATTGTTTCAGTCGAGTGTTCTCGATTGTATCGTCATATTTGGCAGCACACAACCTTGAATGTGACGTTTGAAACAAAAACATTTACTCGACAGAAAATACTTATCGTCATCGGTATAGACTAAAAAAAGAAGAAGTTTGAACTTTACGAAAAAACGAAATACAAAGATTGCGATTACAAGAAGCAATGTTGAATACTAAAATAGAAGAAAATGAAATACGAATTCGAGAGCTAGAAACTCAAAAGTTATGTTTTTTTTTTTTAAAGAGTACCTACCGAGTACCACCCTGCAATGTTTGTAGTCGGATTTTGAATATAACCCACCAATGAAGTATTTTTATTTTTAATTTTTTTAAGTTTTGTTTTATTTATGAATGTTATTGTTTATGTGAATGTTATTGTTTATGTTCTTTATTTTATTTTACAATGAAATGTTATTTTATGGTTAGTTTTAATTAAATTAAATGAAATGAATTTCTTACAAAAATTAAATTAAACAATTTTCTATAAAGAATTTTTGAATTGTTCCTTATATTTTGGGCAACCCTTGATAAATTATCACTGGGGTTTGATATTACATCAGCGTCTGAACTATTTGTAATCGTGTTTGTTGCTTCTTCTTCAAATGGTAGCCTCAAATGAATGCAGACATTATGGAGAGCACAACACACATTAATAATTCGAGTGATAGTTTCTGGGTCAAATCTAAGCTTGCGATCACTTGAAAGACACCTCCAGCGCCATTGAAAAATGCCAAAAGTTCTTTCGATTTAGCTTCTGGCTATAGAATTGACGTTGTTGAAACGTATTTCTGCACTTCCCTCTGCTGCATTCCTGTACGGTGTTAAAAGCCATGGCTGTCACCTATAATTTGAAAATGAATATCAAATTACATATTAGAGATGCACATAATATAAAAAAGGAAAAACCAACTAACCTAGAATTCGAGTACTGACTTCACCTGTGTGATACTGTGCTTTCAAAAACTCGAGTTCATTGCTGCTATTCCAATTAGCTGAATCATGTGCAGCTTCACCATGTTAACAGTTGACTGCTATAATTTCTTTTAGATGGTTGCAAATCTATGTAAAATAAAATGTTAGGGTGGTACGAAGTTAATTTATACATAATATTACCACCATTGCATTCAAGCTGTGAAACTCTTTCCGATTGAAACAGATGTGCTCATTATCTTTGGGTCTTAAGATGAGGATATGTGTACCATCAACACAGACAACTATTCCCGGCAGCTTGAATTTCCTATAATAATACTCTTTGCTTGCTTGGAATCTAGAAATGTCAAATTTTATCCATTTAGGGCAAAATTCATTTTCTAAAAGCACCAATGTACGCCGAAAGAACTTAGAAATTGTTGTCTGTGCCATTACATTAGTAACACGTTCGTACCGACATTATTTTCATAACTCCCACTGGCTAGGAGACTCAATGTTGCACAAAGCTGTAACACTGGTGGGACTGAAGTACTCCTACCGTTTCTTGGAAAGTTCAATGAGTTGAAGATCATTAAGAAACATTCCTCGTTAACCCTAAACTGCTGCACAAACATAAACAAAATATAATAGTATAATGACGTTGATGTTATTATCTTCTTTCTTAGTACTTACTCATTTTCAAGTGGGTTGCTATTATCTCTCAAATACCTTCTTTTGATTTTAGCACTAGATTGTTCTTCATTTTCACTAAATGAATCAAAAAATATCATTTTTAATGTAACTTCAATAACGATATTAAAATTTGGTATGAATAAATATTCAATTTGACACTTCACATTTTAGATCACAATGACATTTTTAAGTACAATTCACAATCAAACTCTTTTCAAGTTACGTGCTGCTAATAACGATTTGTTTCGAGTTGAACGACGATCAACAACAATGGCACCCATGAGTGGGGTTAATAATATTCCTCAAAAGTTATCAAAACTCCTATCAGAACTATATTGAACATCCTTAAAGCCGGTAAACCTGAAGGTGGTGATGGTTTACCTGAGTGGGGTCCCGCCCTCTATTCACCATCCCGGAATGGATAAGAATTCCTGGGCTATCGCTTCACTCTAGTTTTCTATAGCAAGAGCCCCTTTTATAATCGCGAAATATCAACTAAGGCTGCGCGTACAGTGGTGCGACAAAGCGACGCGATACGAGAAGCGTTTGCGTGCGAGAAAAATATTTACATTTATTTTTATATACGTGCGCACAGTGAAGCGATATTTGATGCGAGTGTTGTGAGTTTCTCGCCTACCTATCGCAAGCTTCTCGCTCACAAACTCTTCTTACCACTTTTTCAAGCGAGTTTGTGCGAGAATTGTTTGTTTTGACGTTTAAGAAAATAAATCAAATTTTGTTATTTCAGTGCTAGTGTTGTGTGGTGCAAGTTTTTGATAATTTTGGTGAGAATAATTATAAAGGAAATAAATTAAATGAAGTGATAAATAGATTCTTTTGTTTCAGATAAAGAGATGAACTCGGAACTTTTGATATCAGCCGTTTTCGAGAGGCCTCCACTTTGGGACCAAACAAATAGAAATTACCACAATAGAATAGTTATCTACAAGAATTGGGATGAAATTGCTGTTCAATTAAAAGAAGCAGAAGCGTATAATGTCTGCAAAAGAGTAGGATGAGGACGAATCATTTTTTGATAGCTTACTCCCTCATGTGAGAAGGCTACATCCATTTCAAAAACTCAACTTTAGAATGCAAGTTCAAAGAGCTCTAAGCGAAATACTATACATTAACTTTGAACATTTGTCATCAGATTCCTTAAATTCTACGACATTTGGGTCGCAGGGGTCTAGCTACTCCATGGCACGCTATTCTCCAGTAAGCGAGTCCTCACCTTCACCATCAACTTTTGTTATTGACAACAACGCTGCACAATCAACAGGAGAAGCACACACTTCAGTTATATTTTTTCAAGATAATAATGATGAAAAAGAAAATTAAAATGAATTAATAAACTTTAACATCTCAACTTTTTATTTTGTTAATTACTTAGCTATATGTATTCTCTACTTAATAACGTTGAAATAAAATTGTTATGAAAAAAAAGTTGTTGAACTTACCTTAATGTAATAACAACCTTCTCACACGCTGTTATAGGAATTTTTACAAAATTACACCAGCTCCCAGTGATTAGAGGTTAAATTTTTTCCAAAATATAATCAAACGTTTTAATTGACATTCTGGTGTATTCAAAAAAATTTATTTCATCCTTTCTTAATTGGAAGTAAAGATGATGAAATTCTCCAAATTCATTTCTACTCAAGTAAATTTGGTGAGTTTTCATCCTTTTTCTACCTCTTAACAACTTTAAATATAAATGTTCATCTAAAAATTCATCTTCTGATGACGAATCCGTATTGTTTCGAGTCTAAGCAATCGAGCAATATAACCGCACAAAATCGCTTTGGCTGTGCGCACTATGTCGCATCTAATTATCGCATCTCGAATCGCTTGTCGCATCGCTTCTCGTATCGCATCGCTTTGTCGCACCACTGTACGCGCAGCCTAAGTGTCGTTTATTAAAGTCGTTGACACTCTCCCCATTTTACTCTCACTTTCCCGTTGACACAACTTGACTAATCTCTATTCATCCTGAATAGTCCTTAGCTCAAGTGCACGAAGTAATGATTTGCTCATAAAGAGATATCGTTCTTGTTCATTTTTAGAAATCTAAACTTTCAGACTTTATTGCTTCATTATTTGATATAATCTATAGTTTAGTTTAGTTTTAGTGACTTTTATTTCATATAAAAACAATCCATTTCAGCATATTTTATCTTAAGTCTAAATTGGTTTGGCGGTTAAGCCGTCCAGATTGACATTTTTTATAATTCGTCGGAATATAAATCTAAACTTTTATTTTTTTTCTTTTTTTTTTACGTAAGAACCTAAAAAACTTAAAAATCACCATTAATAATGCGATTTCTGTACGTAAGCGCATTTTTTGTATAGTTGAACAAAATATTCCATCCTTGCTCTCCATTTAGGATACTAATCGTGCTTTCTTTATCTAGTACGCCTGCCCCGAAAAAACGTCTACGATGCTCCTGAAGAATTGGACATATCGCTATGAAATGAAACACATCTTCTCTCACTTTAAGGTTGCAGAGGTCGCATAAAATAGGTAGTTCTGGCCGATGTGGAATAAAGTTGAGTGTAGATAATTCTCCTCTTATTTTAAAAATCGTACTGATCATATCAGATGTACTACTGTTTAGAAGATACGAGTTATCTCCCAGATTGTAATTTAAATTAGAATAATACATTCTATACAGTGAGCTCCTCGCCTCACTAACATATTTCTTGTATATCATTTTGCCGGCTATCTTAAGTAGCATGTTAAGCTTATTTGCTAATGATATAGGTTGCTCTTCTGGTGATATATCCAGGTTTAAATTGTTTAAATTGATATAATCTATATATATATATCTTAACTATAGTATCTTATTACTATTATTGGTATCTTAACAACTCTCCATCAAAAACAAAAAAAAAAAAAGTAAATACACACATGCATTCGCTTAGTCACCTAAACAAAAAAACAATGTTCACTATGCGTCATATAATTCTCAATATTGTATGCAGAGTCATATACCAATCTATGCGGTACTCTTCGTTAGTGAATTCAAAAACAAAATGAACATTTACACTATCTGGACTACAAAATATATATTCTATGTGCAGTGTCAACATATACCAATCTATGTAGTACACTTCGTTATTATTACTTATAAAAATTGTCTTTGCCCATGGGACAAACGTTCAGTTGGTTATCTTATTAGAATCCGACCAGCTATTCCTTTTGAGAAAGGATCACTATTCTTATGTCAGTTATTTTGGTATTCAGTCTACGACTGATTGTTACGAAAATATCAAATTATTTTAGTATTCAGTCTACGACTGATTGTTTTTTAGTTTTTATGAAAACACCACTTTTCCGTTGCGCAGTCTATGACCGTGTGTGCTTTATTATTTTGATTAACTTAATTCTAACAAAGTATCTCTTATGCTAAGTAAGGGAAATGGTTAGTGCATGGGGTGAACGGCTGGAAAGTGCTGACAGTGAATTTGATCAAGGTGAATGGGTGAACGGCTGGAAAGTGCTGACAGTGAATTGGATCAAGGTGAATGGGTGAATGAGCTTGGGTTGAATGTGCTCGGGGTGAATGTATGGGATAGGAAGGGAAGTACGGAGGTGTCCGGTGTCCGGTTATGTTGTGTTGGCTTCTTGATCGTGTTCGTGTTCGTGTGTGTTAACTTGTCTTCCTTTTCGCACTGCGCATTTGATAACTAGCGCTAATTTTTTACAGACAACAAGATAATACCAAAAGAAATAAATCTACATACAAATGTATATGTTCGGCTAGATGGATACGTATTCACTTATGTTTCAATAAAAACTAAGCTGTTCAATTGTATATAAGTAAAGAATATTTGACTCACCGCGTGATGTTGAAGTTGATGATCCCAAGATGTTGTGCACAGTATGTTGGTTGGTCAGTTTTCACTATAAAGCTTACGCTATTGGAGGGAAGGTGTTATAAGGTTAAGTTAATTGAACGGCTCTTACACGGAATATATATCAGGACATTTGTTCTTTTCGGTAAAATTAAGAGAAGATGATAGTTGTTATTCTAATCGTGACTTAGTACTTAGTTTATTGTGGCAGGTGTCGGGTGCTTCTACTCGGTGGCTTCGTCGCTATATGCTGATCTTCACCACTGGACGTGGGTGTTACTAAACGTGGTGCGTATCGGTGATATGTGCAGTGTTCCGCATGTGGTACTGTTATTTTTTTTGTCCGTGCTCTTTGGTGTGTAGCGTTCGAGCAGGGTAACGGTTTTAGTTGACGGTGCTGCTTGAAAGGCGATATAAGCCGATGATGGTTCTCGACCACATATCTCGGCATCTTCCTATTTAGGTAAGATGTTGAAACTCGGTTGACTGTCGGACAACGTATGTACACATGTACGCATTACGACGATGTAACTATTGGTCAGGACACACTTGGGCACGTAAGCAGGGTTGTAGACGTATAATAGTTGGCGTATTATACACACTTTTTTACGTGTATAAAAGTGTGTATTATACATCTGAAAATTATTGCTGGTGTATAAAAATGTATAAAAGCAAGTAATAGGTATAAAACTGAAAAAAAAAATGTATAAAAGTACTACATAATTGTTACACTTTAAGATACTTTTTTTTACACTTTTATACACTTTTATACAATTTTATACACTTTTATACATAACAATACAGTTTTATACATTTTAATACAATTGTATACACTTTAATACACTTTTATACGCTTTAATACACTTTTGAACACTTTAATACACTTTTATACCCTTTTTACCGTAAAATGTATAATTAACCAAAAAGTGTGTCATTTAGCAACCCTGCAGGTAAGTATAAACATAAGTACGCTGATTGGATGGGGATTCTTGACATGAACGTCTGGACAACCGTGTTCGTTTTTGCACATGTGCGTATGCTCACCTGAGCAATTGCGTATATTCGCTGGTGCACAGATGCGTGCGTTCTGCTTGTGCAAATATGGGCTGGTTTGCTTGGGCAAATATGCTGCGTTTGCAATGAAGCACATTTGCTTAACCACATAGTACAGTCGCTGGGCGGCTTTGGAAAAAGCAATGAATTAGGAAATTTTCTTTAATATATGTTTTTTTACCTACCGGTGGTGTATGGAAAATACATTGGTGATTATACTTGAAGCTTTTCGTTCCCTTTCGGATAATCAAGTGCTTTAATAAAATCCTCGTTCGACGTCTCGAAATAACCATGAATGTTTATTTCAGTGATTATTTAATTGTATCTCTTAACTACACAATGGAATTGTTAAAATAAATCCCTTCTAAACGGAATTACGAGTTTAAAAAATCGCAATTGGATTGCGATTCCAAATGACCACACACACCGTACCACCACCGCCGTGAACAAAGTTGCAAAAGAAACATTGCTTCTCGCGAACTGGTATAAATATGCTGTCGACCAAAGATTTTCGCGGATTTGAGGTTGCGAACCTGTTACGTTTCTGAGCTTAATTTTCTGAACAATTCTGTCTCCGGTTGTGATATAAGGTGTGATTTGGATGGTGGGGTTGCGTTCACCAACTCAGTGGTACTGAAATATTTTTTTTAATTCTTTTACTGCATATAATTTTATCCTGTCTGTTATATGTAGTCCCCTACAAATTATATTGATTTTATATTTAAGGCGTATTGCTACTTCGTTTGACAGTAGTTTTCATTATTTTAATTCATTTAGTATTCTATTAGTAATTGAAGTAATGTTATTGATTCTTTCATTATATAAATGGTCATACTTGGTTCTTATTATTTTCTATTACGTCATTTACATAATTTGTTTTTGATTAACATAAAGTCATCGTGGTCGGGGTTTCCTGCGATCCACTTCTACGCTGACCCTATGAAATCCAAAGATCTTTTGCTTCTTTTAGGTCTAATATAGCCAAGAATTTACTTCGATCTGATTTAGTTCATATTGGATGAATGGGAATAGGATATGGGTTTTAGTGATTGTTTTATGGAGGGCTAGGTTAACTTGTTCTACAAAAATTTGGTATTGGTCGAGATTAATTATATGGATGAGTTTAAAGTTGCCATTTTGGATTTTAGCGGGTCCATAATTTACTGCGAGGATTTGTGATTTTGAATAGTCCAATATCTGCACTTTTGCATGCGTGAGTGCGATGATGAACCTTGAATTTGGGTACAATAGGTTTTTTAGTTTCTGATGTTGCTCTTATGGATTCCCTGATTCTGTGAGGACAGTAGTGTTTATATTTTCCTTACCCATTTCTGATTTATATCGTACAGTCAGCATAGAACCTAACCGCTTGTTGTGTTTTACGAACATTTCTTTTCCTATTTGATATTGTGTAGGTGGCTTGCGGGTTTTATTGTGGAGTTCGAAGTACTTGCACTGTTTTCCTTTAATTCTATGTTTCTTTTCCTAACGGTTTCGAATTGTTCGGGGGAGAATCTTTGTTCGCGGCCGTAAAATAATTCAATTGGTTTTTTTCCTGTTGTTGAATGAATGTTGGAATTATACTCATATACTGACCTTCCGAGAAGTTCGCTGAATGGCATGATTTAAAGTTCACAACTTGCACAGTGCAATCACTAATCTCAGGCCTAAGATTTGAGCATTGAGCCGAGAAGTATTTACCAAAACTAGAAACTGCATCATTCGTTTTGCCAGATTGCCTAACGTATTTCATAGTCTCATAAATATTTAGGCTCAAACCTTATATCTTGGTTAACCGTAGTGATTTTTTTTCTGTCTTCAGCAAAGTAATAGGTATTGATTGGGAGAAAAGAAGTGCAAAATAAACCGACCCAAAAAAACTGCACCCAGGGCCTCAAATTCGTAAAAATGCCCATTTTTTTCACATTTTTCGACCATTTTTGGCCCATAACTCGTACGTATTTGCACTAACACCATCTATTGAAATAAAAAATTCCGCCCAAGCCTTTTCTTACATTTAGTTGAGAAACAAAGAAACGTATTTTATATGTAAAATGAATTGAAACATAATTGTTACAATATATTTGTGGACAATGTGGCGTATAAGTAATTTTTTTCTTCTTTTTTCATTGTTCGCTCTTTCTCTGACGCTTTTTCTTTCGCAGGGCAAACAAAACCGCAAGTTCAAGGTAACATGTGAAAGCGGCGTCATTCTAAGTTAACGGGAACACTGACGATAAACAGAGGGAACTTATTGGCCAACATAATGCATCGCTTAAGAAGGGTTCTTATTCGTGAACTCATTCTTGGGAAATAATATTTTTGTAATATTTCAAGGCGGTTGTTGTGAGCGTATATTTAGGATAATTTCCGTTTGTTCGGTGTAGCTAGGAATGTGGGTTGCTTCTGATTGTGTGTATCTTGTCTTATAATTTCTAAAGTGCAGATGATATATTTCTTGTATTAGGACCATTACATTTTCTTCAGTTTTGAGACCATTAACTATGTAGGGCCTGAGATAACGTTTGAAGATGCCTATTATCGTTTTTTTTGGCATAACGGGGTTTTGTGAAAATGAGGCGATAATAATTCGGAAATGGTTGTTTTAACTGCTAGATTGCGGGCCAATATTAAGTATGAGTTGGTTTCGGAAAACATTTGAAGGGACTTCAACGGATGGTATGAGATGTTGTGATGAGGTCTCATCACTGTGTATTGTAGGAGTCATGGAGCTTACGGGGGTCTGTGGGGGTCTTGATAGACTATCAGCTACTACATTAGCTTTGCCGGGCCTATACTGAATTTCAAGACTGTACTTTTCGAGTATGGACTTCAATCGCTTCATTTTTGCATTCGTGTTCTTATGACTGACTTAATGCGTAGGTAAGTGGCTGATGGTCGGTGAGTATTTTAACTTTTTTCGATCCGTACAGGAAATTCTTCAACGAAGTGAGTGTCCATATAATGGCGAGCATCTCCCTTTCGTTAGTGGCGTATGCTTTTTCTGTGGTCTTGATAAGTATTTAGTTGGCCTATCGTCCTGTGAGAGTACATCACCGATTGCAAATTTCGATGCGTCGGTAGTAATGTGGAATTCTGTGGAGAAATCCGGGTATGCGAGAATAATCTCGTGGAAATCATTTTGTTTTTAATTTTTTCAAATGAAATGATTGCTTCTCTGTCTAAATGTATTGATGTATTTTTGGATTGAGTTTTGCGATAGTAGTCTGACATCCCCAGAATGATCTAACATCTTTTAATGTTTTCGGTTGGGGAATTCGAATATGGCCTTTACTTTTTCGGGATTCGTTTCGAGTCCGTCTTTGGAGGCGGCGAAGCCTAAAAACTCTACCTCTTTTTGAAAAAAAATTGATTTATCCAGTTGAACTTTTAAAAATGCATCTTCCAAGGTTTTAAAAACGAGTCTAGTCATCTCTCTAGTGGTCCTCTTCGGTTTTATTAAATATGATGATGTCGTATCGTATTTTTTTTTTTTTTTTTTTTGTTCATACGTCAAGTACACATACTCAGATCCATTATCAGAGCATAATTTGCCTAGATAGAGCAAGCCTATCGCCAGATAATGAGATCTGACTGCTCTAATTAAAGTCTGCAATGTGAGATGTTTTCAGTGAGAGGCAAGGGGACTCAGTAAATCAGCACCCTATGAAGTTCAAATTCAAACCTTCAAATCAAACGAATTCAAATTGCAAAACTACGAATTCAGTTTGCAAATAAACAAATTCAAAGTGCAAAAATACGAATTTAATTTGAAAAATAACGAGTTTAAAGTAAAAATGCTATATAAAATTGAATATTATGAAGGGCATTTAATTCCAAATAACGAAATAAAACTATATATATGTAGGTATCTTAATTGAAAATCCTAATAAAATCAATGTGATTCTAAAAAAATCAGTTTTCGAAATAATTACTATACCCACTAAAACACGTCTAAATAGTACAAAAAAAAAAAAAACATCTCTGAGGACACAAATATACAGTATTGTGCAAAACTATAGCAACCATTTCAGCAACTGCCTTTAGAAGCATTTTTGATATAATTTTATTTATTTAAGAAAGAAAAAAACGTGTTTGGAGTTATGTTTTAAGAGCACTTTACTACATTTATATAGTTTTAAAAAAATTATAATTCACTTATGAAGAAAAAAAATTAAGAAAACAAAAAAAAATCACAATACGCCTGTGCAAAACTAAAGCAACTTTTTCAATATTTTGTGTATTGTCCCTTATTTTTAACAACCTCGGCACATCTGCGGGACATGGATGAAATTAAGTTGTCAATTATGTTTTGGGTATATTTTCCCACTCCTCTTTCAATGTTTTCAGCAGCTCTGATTTGTTCCGGAATCGTTGCCCTGCGACTCGCCGCTTGAGTATCCCAAATAGATTTTCAATGGGATTCAAGTCGGGTGATTAAGCCGACCAATCAAGAACTTGACTCCCCTTGTTACTGATCCACTCCTTTACCACCTTCGATGTGTGTTTCGGGTCATTATCATGTTGAAACACCCAACGAAGGGGCATTTCCCACTCGGCGTAAGGTAGCATTTGTGTTTCTAAAATGTCTCTATACTTAAAACGATCCATTATTCCAGTAATTTCATAGAAAGGACCGAGACCATAGCCGGAAAAACATGTCCAAATCATTGCATTACCCCCACCGTGCTTAGCTGTGACGGTGCAGTATCGGGGACTAAGTCGCTGACCTTTGGCTCGCCGGACATTGCAAGTCCCATCGGAGCTAAGAAGGTTGAATTTGGATTCGTCACTGAAAAGTACCGTTTTCCACTTTTAAATGGACCAGTGAAGATGTGCTTTTCCAAACTGTAACCTGCGTTCATGAAAAAAAGTTTTAATTTACCGCGTTTTGTCAATAAATCGTATGTCACCTTTTTGCCAAGTGTTTCTTTGTTAGCACTGGTTTTTTGCATGGCCTAAAACTTCGAAGATTATTTTCTATTGCCCGTCTTCTAACGGTACTTTATTCTATATTCAAATCTAACTTCTTCACAATTTGTTGTGAAGATATGAATGGGTCTCTTTTAATGAGAGTAAAAATTTGCCGATCTGTACGTGGTGTTGTTTTACGCGGTCGACCACCCAAATGCAGCGCTTCAATATTTCCCGATGCTTTGTAATTTTTAGTTAGTCGCGAAATTATAGATTTATTTATTCCGTATTTGTTAGCTATCGATTTCTGTGATTCTCCACCAGAATAATCACTTATTATTTTCGATTTTAGGCTTGTATTAAACTTATTTCGCGTCATAGTGGTAATGCCTCTTTCATACGACTTCACCACACCAAATGAATGAAGAACTGTAAAAGTTTTGTATTTCTCGCATTACATGCAAAACTAACGGGAAAACATCGGAGGACACATTTTTTTTTTTACTTGGAACTAAAGTTGCTTTAGTTTTGCACAGGCATTGAACCATATTGTTTGGTAGCTGTTTCTATTAATTGAGTATGTAATAATGTTAAAGACATCTTTAAACTTATTTCCACTTAATCTGTTTAAAGTGTTACGAAGTAAAAATAGTAGAAAAATAACTGTCAGTAGTTTTCCTGAAATAGTTGCTTTACTTTTGCACAATACTGTACATACATATATCTATATACATATGTATATATATGTATAAATAAGTCTTACGACCATCAATTTTAAGTTCCACATATATGTAAATATGCATTCACAAACCAAATCTGGTACTACAAGTTCTATTAGCATAAGCCTTACCTCAGCTTTCATCTCATCTTCTTTTTTTTTGGCTATAAATAACACAAAAATTTGCTGTGGGCTCTTGGTCTATAGGGTGATGTCAGAAAAAGTATCTGTTCATTGGTTGAACGATCCTCTCTTAGATTTCATCATTTCTTTCTGGTCTCTTAAATGTGCCTGTTCTACTCTGTTAGCTCTAATTTCACCAGGTGCATCGTTGCCTAAATTCTTTACTTCATCAAGAAGTGGTAGAGATGTGAAGAAATTGTCCACATTAAAACTGTAACTGGCTGTATTAGGTCTAATACAACAGAACCACCGACTCCGTATTCTGGATGAATATTTCCGGTACTTGCCCCTTGATAAGGTTATCCATAGATCAAGTAACCAAGACGAGTCCAAAATATACATCCTTACGGATGTCTTCGAGGAGAAGTGAGTACACCATGTCCAGACAAAGCTCTTCCGGAAGTTTGGAATATGAAAGTTCCGCAATAAGGGCTCGTTTTTCCACTATGAAAACATCCGTCGGTGTGCCTTCCTTCTGTTTCTTGTCGAAAATTATTTAAAATAAGACATGTACTCTGCGCCTTGGTACGAACTGTTCCCGCATCATCTCCACTATGTTGTGGTGAGGGCATCTTCGTCAGTGATATTTTTCACCTTTTTAAAAATTTCAACGCCGTGTTGTCCAACTTTGTGATGTCAGGTTCACCACCGAACCTCTCTGAACATTCTGCTAAACCGACGTTCTTCCGTATCAGATTCTGCAACTGGGTCTGTGTGTGTTGGATTGTTTCGTTGTTTCTCGTGGTAGCCGCTTTTCCAGTAGCAGCGCCACAAGCGACAGTAGCAAGGCTAGATCCACCAGAAGCAGCAGTACCTGCGTTTCTTCGTCCAGCAGCAGCAGCAGCAACATCTTCAGCATTGTTTGGTCCACCAGCGGTGTCGTCAGTGTCGTCATAAACACTAACAGTAGAAGCTGCAGCAGCAGCATCAGCCTTCTTTTGGGCATCTTGGTAGTTCTGCTTTCAGTAGTAGTGTTCAGGCCAGTAGGTAATCGGCCTCATAGTTAGGGCGCCAAATGTACAGCGCTACAAATTTGAGTAGAGGCAATTCACTCTCTGAAAAAAGAAACTTAATGAAACACTTGGATTCTCAATATGACTCAAGACTTTTATTAAACAACTCAGCGCAACTATGAATATGAACTTTGCTCACAGAATTTCCATGTCTTGTATGGTTTTAATACAATCTTTTAATTTTACTCAATGTTGTTAGTGAGTGTGAGTTGTATTTCTATGCAAATGGCATGGTTGATTCAAATTGATTTTAATTGATTAATTCACTGTTTATAAAGTAGCATAATATGCTAATGAGTTAAAAATAATTATTATTAAGAGTGAAAACAAAGTATATAACGTATGAGTATGGGTTAAATATAAATAATAGTACGTTATGCTGGTTACAACTCACTTTTATTTCAATCAACTACTCAAGAAAAATGCACAATCCACGATTTTCAAAGCTAATTTAGAAAACAATTTTACTTACGTTGTAAACCAAATATTTAGAAGTTGAATTGATTTGAGTGTGATATCTTAAAATACCGCTCAAGATAATTGTGGCAAAATAATGGCAATCGCTTGCAATTCACTGGAATTAAAGAAATAAAATATCACTCACTTTTATTTCAATCAACTAGTCAAGAAAAATGCACAATCCAAGATTTTTAAAGCTAATTTAGAAAACCATTTTCCTTACCTTGTAAACCACGATTTTTAATATCTTTTATTTATTCTCCCTTTTCTGGATAAACAATTTTTAAATTTAAATTTAATTTTATTTTTAAATTTATAATGAAATATTCACTTTACTTTGAAATAAATTCCAATGGGAACGAAAATCTTACCGAAAAACACTTGCTAGCACTTTGTTTTGTTTTGTTTTGCCACTTTCATGAACAGCGAAGGACTCTAATAAATTTAAGCACTAATACTTTGATTGTGTGCTTCCAAAATGACAAAGGACAAAAACATTACACAACAATGTGGACTTTCGCGATGTAACTCTAAAAAATAGGTGAAAAAACTTCGGCTGGACGGAATTTCTTTTTCTGAACCATCTACAAATGATCCCCTTTCATTTAAAAAAAAAATATAAAAATCCTCATTTTTATATATGTATATAGAAGATTCTCCTGGAATCTGTATATTCTTCCCTATTTTGATTCCTTTTATTGATATACAGTGGACTCTCAATAAGTCGAACTCTCTCTCTAAGTCCAATTTCTCTCTAACTCGAATTTCTTCGCCATATTTTATCATTCCCTTCAATGTTCCATACAAAAACCATTCTCCAAGTCGAAACTCTCTTGATCATTGGTCGATTATTGGCATCTTTTTTCACCCCTTAAGTCGAATTTTGTCACACAAAACAAAATAAAAATACATTACCCCTTCAGAATTCGTATTTGAGTATAACATACAGCTACTGACCATCAAGTACCTACACACTTCAATTCCCTACATATGCATAGCGTGTGCTGTCATCGTCAGCTCGTCATGTTTCCTCCTATTCATATTCTTGATACCTCCATAAAAAGATATAGTTTTTAAATAGTTTCTTTGTGTTGTTGGTTGCATTCAAAACAGGTTTTTCAATGGATCTATCTCCGTATGTATATAAAAAGAACTCGTTTTAGTTTAGTTTGTTTTAGATTCCAGCTATAATTTCAAAATCAGTTGATTCTAGACAGTTCAACAGAGCTGATGCAGTCTTTATGTTCATGTGTGTAGCTAGATTTTTTTAACTGAGCAAGAAGATATATTTTTTTATAACCTTTTTGTGAGTACATCAACCTTTTTTTTAAACAAACGTTTTAAAACAAATATAAATGTTTCTCCCTATAACTCGAATTTTTCCTCAACTCCCTTTAACTCGAACAAATCTTGGTATCCAATGAAAATTCGACTTAGGGACAGTCGACTGTATTTTTTTTTTTGTATCTTATTCTTTCTATCATTTTTTTTATATCAATATGTTCTGCTTGGTTTGGTGAGGACAATCATTCGCCATATATCCTTGACGTGAACAGCTGAAGCACCTCACTTTAATCTGCCTACCTGTAGTGATTATTTTTGCAGCATTTGGCACTGAGGTTCGGACTGAAACACTAGTTACACCTGAAGGACCGGCGCTTTTTATGGCTGCAACAGAGGTTTGATGGTGGCACCAGCCTAAATAACAATATGTGCCAAACTATCTCTCAAGCCAGCAATTATCATTTGAACGAGGTCGATTTCCCGCACCTCTCCGTGCTGCGACAACTCCGTCATAATAATGATATAATTATCAATCGTTTCATAATTTTTTTTAAACCAATAACGCACGCAATCGATCGTGTATTTCAAATTGGCTCAGCTGCCGGTTGAATCTTTTAATGAGTTCCTATTTTAAATCAGGCCATATGATAACGTGCATGGTGCGCAAAAACATTTTGCGCGGTGTCTTCTATAGAACGCCAAACGCAGCGGTATTGTTCGTTATCACTTCCATATAGGGACTCAATTACTTCTTCGAAGTTACCCATCCATTCGATGACTGCGTAGCCGTCGTCGCCGGTAAATAGAGCGACTGAATTTTCTGCATCCGTGAAATCGATTTGGATGTGTCGTCCTGTATCATATCTTTGCTCTTTGTGGATCAACGAGCGGCATCCTCTGTTACGCATTTTTCAGTTAGGGGTAAAAGTAATGATATGCCAGTTAAATTAGTTCAAAGAATTTTAATTTAAAAAAACCTTATTAATCTTCGAGGTGAAGCCTCTATTGTTCAACAATACAAACCTACGACTAAACTTAATAACAAAATATAGCCTAAATGCTAAACTGAATATGATTATTGTGGGAATGGAAATGGACGTGCAGGAATGCGGGGCAGGTGAATGGAATGCTTTTGCAGTGTTAACTTGCATATTTCTATACGGACGATTTTGTTCATCGTTCTTTATCTATAACCAAGTGACATCCGCTATTAATTGGTATCTAATTGATCGGAAAAATTGCTTAATATGCAAAAGAAAATAATATGAATCACGCGTCTGACGTAACTACATATCTGTATATGCAATAATTGGGCCTCGTGGCCTTTAAAAGAATGGCGTTCTTAAGCTTATTATATATACACCTTAATCAAGCACCTATTACGCGTAAACTGTAATAATTAATAAGATCATTTGCCACTGACAACTGTTTAACTATTTTAACCCTTAACCACCTACCACCTATTTCAGTCCCTTAACCACCTACGTGCGGTCCTCGAGACCGCTTCAGATTTTTACCTCCATTTCGTAATTTCCGGTATTAAAAAAATAAAAAATCAATAACATTGTTGTTAATACCTTTAAGCTTTATTTTAAAGACTAAAATAACATAAGTTAACGTAACATTTTGTAATTTTGTTAAAAACTTCACATATTAGCACTTTTGGCGCAAAAAAAGACTGCGCTCATACAATGAGATCTGTTGCAGTAGGAACTTAAAATTTCGAATTATTGGTAAAATTCTTTTAAACTAAAAAAACAAAGAATACAATAAAAATAAAAAATCGAACACAAAAATAAAACCTCAACAAAATTGCAACCCACCAACATTCACAATTTTTCGCGGCAGCTACCCCAAATTTTGCTCCCGCATTCTAAGGAAATTGGTTTTTTGCACATGAAACATAAGTAAACTGTCTTGCGTTTCTTTTTTGGATCACAACTGGAGCATGTTAAGGCTGAACTATAATGGTCGAATGGGTTCGTACGACCACGTACGAAACTGTGCGAACACAAGGAATTTGTATTGTACAACCATAATAGCTTTTCGCTTCGATTCGTTAAGTTTTCGTCCACTTTTGCTCACTTACGAAGGAGCGAATCCATTCGCTCTTTCGTACGAAAATCTGACATTTGCCTGTAACAGCTGGGTAAATGTAAAATTGGAATTTCGGAAATAAAGAAATGTTGGTTTATTTGCTTTTCGCAGTTGATAGCATTATAATTTTTGTTCTTAAATTTCATTTACATACTGTTATGTATGCATTTGCAAGTATGTAGCACAATACATTACACATATAATATGTACGTCAAGCATAAAAAAAACGGCTTGTACATATGACTACGATTTGCTTTCTTAATGGAAACATAAATTAATTTACGAAAAAAGTGATCATTTTTATTTTGTTAGGTAGTAATTTTTTTCGATTTCACTAGTTATTTTGCAAAACAACAAACAAATCACGGCAAAACGACTAGAATCTGACAATCGCCAGTGACAATCGCTTCCGTTCGCATTCTCCTATTATGGGCAACTTGAGCAATTGACATTTCGGAAGGAAACTTAACGTAGAATTTTGACACTAGCTTCCGATTGCTTTCGACTATTATAGTTCAGCCTTTACTCGTATTTCAAGCTTTTCTACACAAGGTTAGCTTGGTGAATCTTCAGTTATTTGGAAGAAAACAATTACGTAACCACCTACCTGCGGTCCCGGACACCGCAGGAGAAAATTGTTTGCTAACCTAGGCCAAACGCGTGCACGTATTCATTCTCCAAGCTTATGCGCGACTCTGTTCGATGAGTGGAAAAGGTACATGGATGCACGACACGAACACATTGAAATCTTTGAATTTGAAAAACCGTTACGGTCTATGAGACCGCTGGCGCTGGTAGGTGCTTAAGGGTTAATAAAATATGTATACGCACAATAACATTTATTCATTTATATACATTTATTTATAAATATGTTTTTGTTTAACTGCTCTTATTTTTGAGGTTAATTCAGTAAAGTTACTTGTTACGGCACTAGTTTGTTAACGTATTTGATACGACTAAATAGACACATTTCCCATTTATGATGTTGTATACTTTATTTAAATAACCTTAATAATTATTAGGTGCATGGGCAAACCTTAACGTTATGAATCCTTGTTTTATGCTGTGAATTTTTTTGTTTGGAATTGATTGTTCCGTTCTAGTAAATGTTAAGTGTTATATTACCGAATTATTAAAATATTTAATATTATATTTATATTCCAATTTGATTAGGAAAATTTGGCGAAGTTAGATCAACATTTTAAGAAGTAGGCCTACGATGTATAAAGCACGGAAACGATTTCTTTGTAAAAATGTACATTGTTATGTTTATGCATAACAGTTTGCGGAAAATTAATTTTATGAATGCTATTCTGATAATTATTAAAATAGTGCATCGCGACAATGAGACTGACTTAGATTATTTTTCCGAATCTATCATACAGAAAACCTGTGTGGTATGTATTTTGGGAATATAATTGCTGAATGATATATGAAGTAGCAAGTTTTTTTTTATTTCTGAATATATAATAATTCATTTTTAATTCAAGACTATAAGTAAATTCTATAACTTTGTAATATATCTTAAAATGTTGTATTTTTTGTTTATTATTTTTATTAATTATTTGAAATTTGAAGTTATAGACTATTATGTAATAATTAGTTTCAACAATTTTTGTATTTTGTTTTGTATGTAGTAAATTATATTTTCTTCTTTTTATTTACTGTAAATTTAAGTGAAATCTTGCATGTATTCATTTATAGATTATAGAAATACACATTTAATCTATGTTTTACATTGGTAATACATACAACTGATATGTGTGTGTAATATTAAATTAACGTTACACTACATTTGATAGACATTTGGAAATACATAATAGGAATATACATATACTTAAGAAATTTTATGTAAAAAATAACTATCATTTTGCAATTAATGAAATTATTCTTTAAAGGAGGTACTCGTTTATGTATGTACATTTCTTTGATAATTCTAGCTTAGACTTGAGATATAAATTTGAACATAATTATTTATGTTCAGACATTAAAAATTAAAGTATATTGTAACAATTACACAGTTTATAGACAATTTAATGTTAAAACATAGACTAATTAAATAAAATTTGACTTTGTTTGTAAAAAAAAATATTTTTTCTCCTTAAACCAGAAAAGTTTTATTCGTAAGTATACAAAATCATTGATTGATACGTTTAATTCTTCACTATTATTTTGAGTGAAATACTTTAACAATTGTTTGTGCTTCCTACTAAGCCCATGCTTTCACAATTTAAGTCCAAACGAAAACCTATTGGAAGTCTCCAGGGAACCAAACCAAAACTAAATAATATTCGCCTGTATTCTGGAACCCGGCCGATCTGAGATTCACTTTACTAGTTCGATCCCCATGAACTTGTTTTCGGTATCACTGAATCCGTTGGATACACTGCTCTACCGACACGTCAAATTATTCTTTCGAAAACAGCTGTCTTGCATTTGTTGACAGTGAAAATATTTGTTTTTGGACAAAATGAGAACATTTCTGCAAACAGAAGAGCTCGCAAGAGCAAACACTGAGGATGAAGTGCATTTGGAGCCAAACACAAATGAAACAGTACACATAATGCGAGTCCAACTCTTTTGTTTTTTATTTTATAAAAAAAACTTAACAGAAATGAATAAAACTAATATACTTCTTTTGTTTTTAAAACATAAAAAAAATCGACTTCTTTTTTTAATAAAAGAAAAAAATCAAAATTTAGAGTCTTGTTCAGCACAGTTAATCATTTATGCACTCCACAACCAAATCCGGGTTCCCCCGGACGCGTCGCATAGTGGTCCAAAATGCCAATCTAGCCGGATATAATTAAAATTTGGTTGTTGCTTCCAAAGTAAGTAAGTAAGTACATTTGCTGAGATTTTTAAAGTATTTTGACTGAAATTTAATTATGGAATTTGTAACTAAAGGTTATTGAATGAAAAAATTTATTGTTAAACATTAATTGTGAAATATATTCAACCTTATTCATGCCGATTATGGAATCCGTCGGATCAGATGCGGCGGGAGGTATCCTCAATTTTTAGTTTTTCGTATTACTGCAAAACGTCGGTAAAAAAGTGAACGGTTGTCGATAAAAAATTGTTATTAGCGAAAACGCAGTCAATTCACACTCCATACAAAGTTTGACTCCATACATTTGCCTGCAAGAGTTACGATCTCGAACGATCAATAAATAAATAAACAACTTATTTCAATATTAATTTCTTTATTAATATTATTCACTTAACACTAAACTTTGTTACATTTATGATGAGCGGAAAATAAACGATACAATACAAAAAGACGGACTTTATTTACGACACGTTACGACAATCAGAAGACTAATTACCAACTCAATGATAAAAACACATAACATCTCAAACAGAAAAGAATTAACAGTTTTACCTAGATCTTAAACAAAACAAATGAACAGCTAAACATAAAACTCGCCAGCTGCACTTGATTTTCTTGTCAACAACCGCTCCACTTGTTTTGATGTTGCTGCTGGTGCTGTATGTATGTACATACTCATACATTACTATGTAGGTACAAAGCTCCAGCATGTAACTCAAGCGAATGTAATCAAAAATCACAAATGATCTATGTAGTTCTTACATAGAAAATAAATAAAAAACAAATGAAAATTACTGCAAAATTAAGAAATTATTGTAGTTCAAGAATTTTTTTGAAAAACAATAATTATAAAACAAATAAATGGAATGCTTCAATCGCTGTTAATTCATTGAAGTACAATCATGTTTTTTTTTGTTCGGTTTAAGTTCCCTAATGCCTTCCTTTCGTATGCAGTATCTTTTCTGCTTACTGCATGTTGGAGTTTCATTCTCCAAATCCAAAAAAAAAAACCAATTGAATCCGTATTTTTTTTAAATAACTTTAATCTTCACTCATTTTTCACAAAAAAATAATGGATAAAGTTCCGAATAGTACTCATCTCCGATTTTCTTAAATTTTTTTATATGTACAGTCTTATACGTCAGGAGTGAAAATCCAAAGCGATTTTTGGCGCAAACTAAAAGGACAAACAAAGTTTGAAAATCCTGGGGAAAAAAAACTCAAATATCTTCAAAACTAAAACATGTACACTTATGGACAAAAAAATAAATACAGCCTGGTGTCTTAACATTGTAGTTCCTTATTCTGTTAATGACTGGAATGAGCCGCTGTTGTACATACCTATTAGCAAGTAGTTATAGAAGTGTACTTTGTGCCATTAGTCAGATGGAGAATTTCACTGCACATCTTGTAAAATTCAACGAAATGTCGAAACTAGTGTGTTTTTGTGTGGACAATAAAATAAATACGGAGTAATTTCCATAAGAAAATATATAGAATTTTTTTATTTTTTTAATGAAATTTGTGACAATCGCGTGACATTTATTTTTTATTTTTTGCGGCACATGTCTTTGGCATAGAGTATACCAACTGTTGGCACATGGATAAGGGAATATACTCCCACGCTGCCTTTACCTACTGCTAAAGTTCGTTTCTATTTCTGAGTCTTGTTCTAGCTACAACATCCTTTAGTTGTTTCCATAAGTTTTTTAATGGATTAAGGTCCGGTGACCTGGGTGGCCAACGCAGAACGTTTATTCCCTATGCAGTAATCCAGGTTTTTGTAGCTTTAGCTGTATGTTTTGGATCGTTATCTGCCTGTCAATTCCTAATTACGGGAAGATTTTCTTTTGCATATGGAAGAAGAATGCTTTCTAATATATTTACATAATCTACCTTCCTCGCTACCCCCTCTGTTAAATGAATGACACCGACTCTGTACCACGAAACTCCTGCCGCAACCAAAATGCTACCACCGCCATGTTTCAGCGCCGTTTTTGTGTAGTGGGGATTATATCCAGAGATGGAAGGAAATCTTACTAAACGCCTAAAATCAGACCCAAACAAATAAGATTGCATTCGTCCATCTACAATATTTTTTCTCCATTTTTTCTGGGCGTCAAATGCAGGCGAATTTCGGTGGTGAATAGCAAAATCCATCCTGTTCCTCAAGTGCCCATTGTTGAGAAGTGGTACCTTCCTGGGCGATTTGGCTGACAGCTTGCATTCTACCAACCTTCTCCTTGTTAATATTAAAGAAATTTTTGGATTTGGTTTTGCCAAAATGGCGTCTGACGATAAGAATGGATCGTTCCTGGCCTCAAAAACAATCCTTAGGTCCATTTATTTGGTTGTTTTTCGAGTTCTTCCCTTTTGCTCCTCAGCTTTCTTAATTTTAACTGCATTTTGGAGTTTACCCAGGAAACCGTCAACAGTTACAGCAGAAAAATTATGTAACTTAAGACATAATTTTAAAGTTTTCTTATAACCTCCCCCTCCTCAATGCTTCTTGCGACCCATTTTTCATTCTAAAATTGAAGCTTTATTCAGAATATGGAACGAAAGTGATCTTTATGTATTACTTAACCAATTTAATAGTAATAGCCTAACATTCGATAAAAAAAAAAACACAAATACAGTGAAAATGAAATAAGGCCAAATTGGCCTCGTTTTGAAAAACGAAATAAAGCAAAATTGCGAAATTTGACTAATATTGCTTTATTTCATTTTCACGGTCTTTGTGTTCCTTTTTTATCGAATTTTATACTATTACTCTATCTTATGCTCAAAAACTAAAGATTTAAAGATTCCATTTAAAAATGAGATATTCATTAGGTAACATCGGTCACAAAGTTTTATGTACAAACAGTGAAATATGTATGGGGGGGCATGCTGCCCCCCTGCAACCCCCCTGCTTGGTCACTGTTGGAATGGGAGTAGATGCGAGGTCGGATATATGCAAACTTTCTTTATATTCCATTTTATACTATAACTTTATCTTATGTTCGATATAAGAAAACTTTGCATAGGTACATCCAACTTGAATTTGGCCTTATTTCGCCCAATTTATTATTTATTTCAATTATTTCAATTTCAAGAGCGAATTAAGGCGAAATTTTAGATTTGGTTTTATTCGTTGGGCCTTATTTCACATCACCACCCTCCCCCTATATTTTATTCAACAAAGAATAGCGGAAATGTGTTGACATAGGCCGCGTAATTGAATTATATCAAACAATTATTGTGTGTTTCTGGAGAAATAAACTGTTCGTATTAAGTAATATGTTGCAAAAATATAGCATGTTTGGTACCGTTGAAAAGGTTCTAAAATGTAGTTTCGTAATTCAGTAAAAAAAAAGGTATCTTGATACAATTGTTTTTGAAAAATAAAACGTTTTTCCCCTAAAATATGAGCACATTTTCCAAATTATATCTTGAAAAGTTGTTAATGGATTACAAAGCTTTTTATTTCAGTTGAAGGTCCTTAATTGTAGCTTTAATTCAAGGTATCATTTATATATGTACGTGTTATAGTTTTGAAGATATTTGATATTTCCCCCCCCACGATTTTCAAACTTTGTATGTCCTTTTAGTCCTTTCCAGTAGTTTGCGCCAAAAATCGCTTCTGACGTACAAGACTATACATACAAAAAATTTGAAGAAAATCGGAGATGAGTATTATTCGGAACTGCACCCAAAATAATTTTATTTTACTTTAGTTGGTAGGATGTCAAATTATGACAGCAGATAAAGCAGTTCATCCAACGGTTTCCATAATGGCTCTGGGATGAAATGCGGATCGGATGTACTCCCGGCGAGTACGATCCGCCGGATTCTATAATCGGCATGATTGTGAGTTTCACCAAGAAAATATTTCACCCCAAATATTTTTTTTAGCCCGGAATTTTAAAAGCTATTGTGAGTTTCGCCTAAATTATATGTTACTTCGTTTTGTTGAGATTCAAATAAATATCATTTTCTTCTAGAATTTCTATTATTCTTGCATTAAAATACACAAACAAATTTCATTTTCCGCCTTGTTGTTTTCTTTTTCGCCTACTAAAAACAAGGGAACAAGTTTCGGAAAAAGTTTCGGGCGAAACTCACAGTAGGGGGAAAGTGATTTTCGGGCGGAATGCTGTTCGCGCGAAACTAAAAATAAAGCTGATTAAATATCACCCTAAGATTTGATAAACACAAAAAAAAACTAAATTTAGTTTAGCCTACATACAGTCTGATTGCTCAACATCGTCCAGCCAATTTGTATATTTTTAGTAAGCCTGACTAATAAACTAATCACATACCAAAAATTTCTTGTATTTTCCTGCGTATTACAAAGTTATGACATTTCGTTTCAGAGGGTAGCCGAATTTCCGGAACAGAATTATTGTTTGAAGAATAGAAGAAATGTAAAGGGTGAGTCATTTAGACTTGTTTTTTTTTCAATAGGTTTTTTTTTACAGATCACGCGTAACACTCCTCATGGTGTCGTGTTATTCTTATTCAGTATTGTCTGACAAATCATCAATGTCTCCAAATTATTAAGCTGTATTATGAAAATCAGCGTTCTTTGAAAAATGTTTTTCGTGCGCTTTTCGTGATAAGCAACATATGGCAAATTCGAGTCTTAGTGTACGTTATTGGATAATACGCGTCTGAGTAAACCACATCCAGCCGGTAGTGAAGAGAACATTGCTGTGGCGGCGAGTGTGGCTGAAGACCGTGAGCAATCGATTCGACTCCGATCCCAACATATGGGCTGATCGTATTCGACCACTTGGTGAATTTTAAAAGAGAATCTTGGTTTAAAGGCTTACAAAATCCAACTCGTTCAAGAATTGAAGCCGCCAGACTTGAATTTACGCTTAAATTGAGAAATAACTTTGGTGGGCAGCTAATTGCGTGTTTCTGACCTGTAAACTGGCCACATAGATCGTGTGATATCACACCTTTAGACTTTTTTCTTTGGGGTTATGTGAAGCAAAAAGTCTTCGCAGATAAGCCAACTACGATCCAGGATTTGGAAGCCAACATTACTCGTGTAATTCGGCAAATACCGGTTGCAACGCAGGAAGCAGTGATCCAAAATTGGACCTTCCGAATGGACCATGTACGGCTTAGTTGCGGGCAACATTTACGGGAAGTAATATTTAAAAAGTAAATGTCAGACACTGTTCTTTCAGGCAATAACAAAGTTTCTACCATCCAAATTCATTTCATGCGTTTAATTGAAAATTAAGAAAAACAGGTCTTAATGAATCACCCTTTAATTTAATCATCAAAGAAGATGGTGTACTTTTGGGCCAAGACCGTACATCAATGAGACTGGTATCAAAATAAAGCTGAGCGTTAGTACGTTAAAACTGTAAAGGTGTGGGAAAATTATGTGTGATAATTTGAAAATTTTTTTTTGCGTGAAGTTCGTATTGCGGATATATCCTCTGATAATTTTTGTCCGTTTATATAAGTATTTTCTTTTTTCAAAAATCACTTATTTCTGAAAAATCGTCAGCGATAGTATACCTCTTTTTGGCCGTTACATGAAAGGGCTCTTTCAAGCTTCAATTTGATGTACAATAATGTCAGATTCAGCCTACATTAAAATCACTTTCAAATTCATAGGTGCTGCAATCAATCATCAATGCTCAAATGTAGGTGCATGGTAAGTTCCTGTTGTTTTTCATAGAAATTTGAAAAAAAGTTATTGTTGTAAAAATAATATTGAAAAAAAAAGAAAAAAAAAAACAATCCTATTACTTAAAAAAAAGAAATATGATGTGTTTTATTGAATTCTTAAGGTAAGTTTACAAGAATCCGTGATTAAATATTTTTTAAAACAAAGTTACGGCTCATTTTAATATTCTTTATCAGCTTGGTCATAATATAAAATGTGCAGGTGGTTTCTCTATATTTGTTTGATGGCGGGAATACATGAGCACAACATCCAACAGTTCTCATACCAACCAGTGACTGCAATAATAAACTTTGATATAATTGCTTCTACTAGCAATATTTATCTCATTGCTAACAAGCATGTGTGTGAGTGTACTATATACATATACTAGAAGTTGTATGTCGAAATTTTATTCGACCTTTTATTAAGCAATCTTTCCCTTGTAAGCTCTGGTGGTATTTCTAGCTGTATTTGGACAGGTCTATTTCGTAGCTTCCACTTTGCTTCGTTTGAAATTCGTAAATTTTGTCGAAAAAAGTTGGTATTATTATTATTTATTATTATTTTATTTTATTTTAAAATGAACTGCTTAAACACAGCAAGATATAATATCTTATAAGATAGTGATAAGCTACAAATTGATAAGTAAGAGTTACACAAATTACATAATAAAGTTAATAAAAATGGAAAAAATTAAAAAAAATAAAAAGAAAAGACAAGAAAAATATTAATAAGCTCACAAATATAGTTTGTAAATTATAAATACGAAAAACACTATGTATTTTAAAAAAAAAGGTATTTTCAATTCAGTTCTTTTAGCTGTACTATCTATCCTTCTAATATCGCGGGGCAAAGAGTTCCATAAGCGAATGGAGTTGATAAAAAACTGACGTTTAGATGTCAGGCAAGAATGCCGAGGAAGAATTAGCTGACCGGATCTATTTGAGGAGGAAAATCTAATTTTATCATACAGATAAGTAGGTTGAAGAGTAGTTAAAATGTCAGAGAAGAGAGTTAGCGTACGAAACTGGAGAAACTTATTAAGAGACATATTAAACAAAGGCCCAGAGTAACGAGAAACTCGATCAAATGTTCGCAAATGAACGCCATAAGTCGTACCTACTGCAAGATTGATGTGGTTATCCCAAGTTAGACTAGGGTTGAAAGTCATACCGAGATTTTTAGCTGATTCGACATACTCAATAGGTGCATTATTCAGGGTGATAGAAGGAAAGTAGGATGGATCTAAAGGCTTTCTTGAGATAACTATGCACTTTGTTTTTTAAGGTTTAAAACTAGACCATTTTTGTGTGACCATTCCGATATTTCTACAAGATCATCATTAATACAGCAAGCTGCATTCTCGATTAGACCCATAGGACAACTTAAAACGTGCTGAACATCATCGGCATACATAGGCATGAATTGAACTATGTCTTATACGAGCAGGAAGTTCGATAACGTACAATGAGAAGATCCCCAAAATGAATCCTTGTGGGACGGAACTGACTATGGGAAGCGAATCCGATAAGACACGACTTATCTCTACTGCTTGTATTTTGTTAGTCAGGTACGAAGATATTAATTTTGTTGCGGAAGGCGAAAAGTTATAGAGTTGGGACAGCTTAAGGCACAGAGTGGAGTGCACAACAGTGTCAAACGCCTTAGAGAAATCAAGTAGGACAAGAAATGACACCTTTCCTTCATCCAACGCGATACGTATTACTTCTGAGACTACTATTACGGCGGTGGTACAGCTGTGCTTCGGTCTAAATCCCGATTGTCTAGGAGATAGCAAATTGTGAGTGGATAGATTAGCTCTGATTTGTTTTTGTAAACATTTTTTCAACATTTTTGACAGAAATGGCAGTATCGGTTTGTATTCATCACCTTTTGGTGTTTTAGGGGCGGGAACGACTTTAGCCGGTTTCCATTGCATAGGAAAGATACCGGTGGTTAGCACAGAGTTCAAAATGTATGTTATATAGGGCCGTTTACAAGGTAAGATAATTTTTAAGAAAGATGGATGTATCTTATCAAGCCCAACCGCATTAGATTTAATAAAAAGTAAGCTTTCAACAACATCAGCATTATCCAGGGTGGTGAAAAAGAAACTAGGATTATGAGCAGGGGGGGATAGGTCTTCGAAATATTGGCAAGATCCAGTACCACACCCAGGAGTCTGTGACGATATAAACTTATTGTTGATCGGGTTTCCAACTTATTGTAGCATCCAAATGAAAAATGAAACATCTGTTTTGTTCCACTTGGAGAATGCTTTAAAAAACTTTATTTTTAAAAAAAGAAACGTTTTAGAATTCATAAATTATTATAATTTTTAATTTACTCACTTTGGTCTGCCGTTGCTGCCGTTTTCTTCTTCTGTCAGATTTGAAATGAAATGAGCGTGTTTAAGGTGTATTTTAAATAGAAATGAAATTGACAGTACACAGAGCTATTTTATGAGTAATGCGGCAGCATTCGGAGACCAACTGAGTTTACAATAAAAAGTCGAAGTGGTGTGTTGGTAACATTCTCCCCCCCGGTATCACGATCATCGTAAGTGCATACCTTACACTATTGAACAACACTGCCACCATCTTTTTTCACATCTAAGACAGCAATCTTGGTAGCTGGCCGGAGATATTCACCATGTATGGTACGTACGGTTGCGCTCCTTACTTGTCCGTCCTTTGCTTCGTTCGTGCTCGTCACAACTCCTTTCGGCCAACAATGCCGGGGCAGATTAGGGTCGACGATAATTACCACATCCCCAACTTCAATGGGCTTAATTTTCTGGAACCACGATGTTCGCCGAGTTAACGTTGGCAAGACTTCAGCCACCCATCTCTTCCAGAACTTGTCAGCGAGGAGCTGCGAATGACGCCATGACATTCTTGCGTATTTGTCGGTGTCTTCGAATTTGCCTGGAGGCTTACAGCCGGATGATGAGCCCAAAAGATAGTGGTTAGGAGTTAGAGCTTCCTCTTCGGCGGTGTCCAAGGATAGATAGGTCAGTGGTCGATTATTAATTATACTTTCGACCTCCACCAGCACATTACAAAGCGTCTCGTCGGTCAGTTTGGTGTCGCGTGTGATGATTTGGTACAATACGGTTTTTATTGAACGAACCATACGTTCCCAGGCACCCCCCATATGAGGACTAGCAGGAGGGATAAAGGTCCACTTGCTGTCCGGACTTGTAAATTTAGCTTGGATTGCGTTAAAATCGATCATTTGGTGGGCTTCTCGAAGCTCCTTTTCTGCCCCTCTTAGGTTGGTGCCATTGTCGCTGAAGATATGAAGCGGTGTCCCTCTACGACCGATGAAGTTCCGAATTACCATCACACACGAATCCGTTGATAAGCTATGTGCCACCTCTATATGAACAGCACGGCATGTTAGGCATGTGAAGACGACACCGTATCGCTTTTCCTGGCGTCTCCCGACTGTGACCAAAAATGGGCCAAAAAAGTCAAGCCCAACGTACGAAAAAGGTCTTGTATAAGCCGACAAACGCGCTTCTGGTAGAGGTCCCATCTCTGGTGGATTAGGATGTGCTCTTCGGATTTTACATAGCTGGCAGTTACTGCGAACAGTTCTGAGAAGTGATCGTACTTTTGGAATGTGGTACCTCTGAAAGATCTCGTTGATTACTGATTCGTGGTTAACATGCTTAAACTTGCGATGGTACCAATCTACCAGCAGCCTCGTAATATAATGATCTTTCGGTAAAAGGATAGGGTTCTTAGTTGCGTCACCTATCACCTTGGCGTTCTCAAGGCGACCTCGCATTTTAATTATCTTATTTTTGTCAATAAAGGGCGACATACAACGTAGTGGACTTGATTTGGGGAGCAGGCAATCAGGATTCTTTAGCAACAGGCAGGTCTCATGGCTAAAGGTTTGGGTTTGGGCAAGGCGAAGTAAAAACTCTTGACTCCAGAGCAATTCGTCAGCAGTGAAGTTAGTTATGTTACTTATTCTTGGATCGATCTTTGAAGCCTTTTTTACGGTTTTTGTTGTTTTCAGACATGTTATAAAACGCTTAACATACGCTAGACATCTTAGCAGACGTTCCCATCTAGAGAAACGATTGTAACATACAACAGGCATTGGTTCATGGACTTGAACTGCTAATTGCTGCGGCTCCGAAGATTGTCGTAGTTCTATGTCACATTTGCTTTCGAAGTTTATTTGATACTTGGGCCATCGGTCTATTTTTTGTTTCAAAAATGCGGGCCCCGTAAACCATGGCCCGCTTGGATCGAAGTCTGGTTGTTGGCTCCACTTAGTGCCTAAATCTGCTACGTTCTGCTTCGTTGGGACATAGTACCAATTCGCTATTTCCGTCGTTTCTTGAATTTCACCTATGCGTAGCATGACGAACTGCTTGTAGCTTCTTGGATCGGAACGTAACCACAACAAAACGGTTTTTGAGTCCGACCAATACATGGTTGTTTCAATCTTGAAATCGTGGGCTTTGATGACTGTATTTCCGAGGCGGGCGCCCATGACTGCGGCGAGAAGTTCCATGCGAGGTATAGAGATAGGACGTAATGGGGCCACCTTCGTTTTCGAGCACACCAGGGACACCTCTATTCCTTTCGCGCTTAGGATTCTCAAGTACGCTACTGCGGCATATGCGGTCTCGCTGGCGTCCACGAATACATGTAATTCCATCTTACTCTCGTTGCTAACGGATAGGCCAAAGTAGCATCTTGGCACCTGAACATCTTGCACTCTCTTGAGAAATGACAGCCATCTTTTCCATGCAGTTGCCAAGTCATCCGGTATGGTTTCGTCCCAACCTATTGCACTGCGCCAGACATCTTGGAGCAATATTTTCATATAAATTGTAAAAAATGATAGAAATCCTAATGGATCAAAAATGGACATGAGCAGTCTAAGAAGCTCCCTCTTGGTCGGTAATTTTTCTCCGCGCAGAATTTCCTGACTGGCCTTTGTAAATTTTAAATTGAATGTGAATGTGTCACTAGCTGTTTGCCACCACAGTCCTAATACCTTGTCTGCTTCTACGATTTGTTCTACTACTTTTCCTGCCCGGCAAAACTTATCCGCAGTACCTATTTCTCCTAGAGCATTGGTGACCTCGATAGAATTTGATAACCAGTTTCGAATATGAAAATTCGCGCGCTTGTGGACTTCTCTGACACCCTTTGCAAGCTCAATAGCCTCTTGAACGGAATTTATACTGTCTAGCATATCGTCTACATAATGCCTCTCGACAATAGATTTGACTGCTCTTGGATAGTCCTTTATACACTCATTGGCGTTTTCGTTTTTAACAAACTGTGCAAGCGACGGTGAGCAAGTTGCACCAAAACTCATAACTCTAAGCACGAAGATATCCGGAGGCCGACTGGAATCCCCGTCTCGCCACATAAAACGCTGTGATTGCTGGTCCTCTTCATCGATGGCTACCCTGTGAAACATTTCACAAATATCGCCGCATATTCCTATTCTTCCTATTCGAAAATTGAATAGGACTCCAGTTAACGATGTCAGCAGATCTGGGCCCTTCTCAAGGCATCCATTTAGGGATATGCCATTGCATTCCGCGGCGGCATCCCATACCACTCTTATCTTATGTGGTTTGTTTGGATTCCTGACTGTAAATATCGGCAGGTACCATTTTCGCGGGAAATCTGTATTTATCTCAGCAGCACTTAACTTGCGAATATAGCCCTTAATTTCCATGCTTTTAATATGGTCGTTGACCAGTATCTTTAAATTTGGGTCCTTATTTAACTTCTTTTCGAAACAGCTTAGTCTTCGGATAGCCATTGTATAGTTGTCGGGCATAGTTATATTGCTTGAGTTCCACAGCAATCTTGCAACAAAACAATCACCATCTCGCCTTACGTGCTCTCGTAGTTTTTTATTTTCACTTGCATCCAACTTATCCTTTGGCTGTGCACCCGACAGTTCGTTTTCAATTCTCATATTCTCTGTCATTAGGTGCTGCAGAGCCACATCGTCATCGCATTCACATACATGTAATTGCCTATGGACCTCACTCGTATTTCCTTTTGTTCCTGTGGCGTCTCGATCCAGTTCACCGTATATTGTCCAGCCTAGGCGCGTTTTAGTAGCCGCAGGTTCATCTACCTTTCCTTCTCGGAATTTTAATGGCATGGCTACGCTTTTGTTGTTTATACCAATGATCACTTTCGGGACAACATTTCGATATGACTCCACTGGAAGACCTTTGAGATGTTTATATCTTTCAGTAAGTTCCGATACCATTAGTGTCTGCGAAGGTAGATCAAGTGCACTTACTGACCGCACGTTTCGTAATGAATATATTTTTCCGATGTTACCTTTAGGCGATATTTTTAAATCAAGACTATCCGAACTCTTCTCTACACGTACTGACCCATCAGTCCATTTTAGACACAGATCTGACTTTGAGCCCTGAATTTCTAATTGCGCAAGGATATCTTTCTCGATAAGAGTGGGACCAGACCCGTCGTCGAGAAACGCATATACATCGATGGATGATTTCTTTCCATGAACAGTAATTGGTACAATTCGGTATAATACTTTGGAGGTCTCTACATGGTGTACTGCGACTACATCTGGCTTGTCTTTATCATTGTTGATATGGGATTTGTGGAGTAGAGGATGGTGCTTAGCGGTGCAGTGATTGATTCCACATTCTTTGCGATCTGGACAATAGTTGGCCTCGTGACGCTTTAAACATGTGCGGCATAGTTTGTTCTTGTGCACCACGTTCCACTTTTCGCCATATTCTAACCCTTTAAACTTTTCGCATTTTACTATTAAATGTGCTTCATAGCATGCAAAGCACCTTAGTGCCTCTGTGCTCTTGTGATCCATTCTTTTTCTCGTGGACTGTCCCTCCTCTTCGTGAAAACCGACACGATGTGTTTTACGTTTCTCAAAGTCTGGTTGACTAGATTTGGTAATCGGGATAGAGATCACACTACTTGCAGCTTCCGCTAGTTCAAATAGCCAATTACTGAAAGTTGTTAAATTCTCAACATGAACTGTTTGGGCAAAAATCGCCCAACTGAGCCGCATCTGTGCTGGAAGTTTCTCGAGAAGCTCTTGAATAAGCAAAGGATTATTTAAATGTGCTTCAAGTTCAGCTGCCTCCATAGTAGCTGTAATATTTTTTACTTCCAAAGAAAAGTTCACCAGAGTTTCTAACTTGTTTGCATTTACACCTGGTGACGCACGTAGCTTTGCCAGTAAATTATATATAATGTGTTCTGGCCTTCCAAATACCATACGCAAAGTAGAAATTATCTCAGGTACTAGTGCCGGTATCATAAGTCTACTACCTACATATTCAAGAGCCTTTCCTTTCAGTGCATGTTGTAGCCGAAGTAGATTCTCATCATTACTGAATCCACACAGTCTTGTTGAATTTTCAAAACTACTTACGAAAAGTGGCCATTCCTCTGGTTTGCCACTAAAAACTGGAAGCTCTCTTGGAACGACCTGACGCGCACAAGCCTGATCTGCATTTAATGTTCGAGCAGTTGACCCTGATTGCACTCCGCTCATATTTAATGACGTTGGTAATTTATTTGTCTGAATGCCCTGTACGTTTTCGTGACAACCGTAACTAACCCTAGCACCTTTTTCACCCTTGCCTACCTTACCCAGCGTGGAACCATTGCCATCCGCCCAATGTATGCCTCGCTGAAGCTGCTGCTCCCCCAAATCAATCTCAATATCTTCGTCGGATTCATCGGAATCCTTATACATTTGCATAGCCGAATACTTTTGCTCTAAGTATTGCATGTTTATTTTTCTTTCTTCCTCCAGACGCATTAGTTCTAATTTCATACTACGTCGTTGTTTGGAGGCGCCGCACATATTTGTATTTGATGAATTAGACAAATTTTCTGTACGTACCTTTTGTCCTTCTTGCGAGGTCACCCCATTTGGTGACTGAAAGTTACCGCCGTCTGTCGCTGTAGATCGCTGTTTGTTCTGTTTTGCTGTCGATGTTGAAGCGGAACACATGTCGCAAATAAAGTCCTGCTTTGAAATCTCGTCGTCGACATGGACGCACTCGAAGTGAAACCACCCATCACATCTGTCGCACTGAACCATTCGCATAGTATCTTCCTTTTTACATATTCGGCAACTTCCCTTGGTTGGATCTTCAACCCCAGTACCACTTGTTGCTTGACTCATTATTGCTCGTTGCATCCGCGTTGAAAATGAGTAATGCGCAGTTGTGGAAGTTTCCAGGGACTCTTCTGAAATCAGCAACGCTTGCCAACAAATTTTTTAAAGAAATGTTGATCGGGTTTCCAACTTATTGTAGCATCCAAATGAAAAATGAAACATCTGTTTTGTTCCACTTGGAGAATGCTTTAAAAAACTTTATTTTTAAAAAAAGAAACGTTTTAGAATTCATAAATTATTATAATTTTTAATTTACTCACTTTGGTCTGCCGTTGCTGCCGTTTTCTTCTTCTGTCAGATTTGAAATGAAATGAGCGTGTTTAAGGTGTATTTTAAATAGAAATGAAATTGACAGTACACAGAGCTATTTTATGAGTAATGCGGCAGCATTCGGAGACCAACTGAGTTTACAATAAAAAGTCGAAGTGGTGTGTTGGTAACACTTATGATTAAGCTCGTTATGATTAACTTCAATAATACGGTGACTTTTGGGCTTACCAATGCCAATATTACGAAGATTGTTCCACAAATTCCTACTACCTGCAGAAGCACTGAGCCGACTAGAATAAAACTGCGATTTGGCTGCTCGAATCTCAGTAACTACTTTACTGCGTAATGAACGTCGGTTATCCTCAAAGCGATAACGCTTCCAACGGTTATATGCTACATCAGACTGTCGCATAATTAAACAAATATGATTGGAAAACCATTGCGGATACTTAGTTAGGATTATTTTAGATCTAACAATCTAAAGACATGTCTATTATTATAGAGTCGCTCAATTTCAGTATTAAGGAATTCAACGTCAACCTGTTCATTTGGACCGGGTAAACAGTAAATGGTGTCCCAATTTTTGCTTCTTGTGTGTTCTTCTAACAGCAGATAATTACACTCAGAGAAAAATACTATATTTTTAATAGGAATTCCTTTTAATTCAATGTGATTTTACTATTAAAATTGGTCAATGGTATGTATCCTATTATTAGAATAGCTGAAAAACCATTGAAGTTATAGTACCTTTAGACTATTAATCTAATTATTTTATAATATTGAATCAATAGTACATACGATTGAAAAGTAATAGGATCTCCTATTATTTTAATAGGTAAATATACTATTAAAACTATTAATTTTAAAGGAGTAGTACTATTAACTCAGTGTGATCATGTTATTAAATCAATTCTGCGCATACTATAGTTTTAATTAGTTTTTAATATTGAAACAATAGTTCATATAATTGCAACAAATTAAAGGATATACCATTGGATTAATCAGGTGATACCATTACAATTATATCAACGCGTACTATTAAAGCTATTAAGGCAGATGGCACATATCCACTGATACTTACATTTGAATAATATTCATTTCATATCAATACTCGGCTGAAAATAAAATAAAGCCCTTTATAAAATGAATAAGTGAAAACAAATTTTCCGTTTTTATAACTTTAAAATTTTATTCTGAACCGTTTTTTTTTCACAGTTTTTTAAGGTAATACCTAACTACAAAAATAACTTATAATATCTTAACTACTAATATTATTTACCAATTATTTTTCTTCCACCGCTTCCCATTTCTCTTCTGCTTCTGTCCATGGCTCATTGTTGTGTCTAAACACAGCTAAATTATTGTGTCTTCTTTCTTTGTAGTAATGAGGGATTCCTGTATAAAAGCGGATTATTCTATAATTAAAGAGGACGACCAATCGAACAAAGAAATTACCTTACCACTTAGAGATTTTTCTAGTTTCCAGATTTTGTGCGGGTGAATTAACCGTTCGCCAAAAGGATTTAGTCCACGACCCATTTTCTTTTAATAATAATCCTAATGTAAAAATAAGAGAAATATGATATAAAAAAAAAAGAAATAAAAAACGAAAAAAATTAACGAAAAACTTAAACAAACATTATTATAAAATTAAGCATGCAAATAAATGAGGAAAGGGGTATACTTACCGAAGCTTTAAGCAAATCTACAGTAAGTGGAGATTAGGCCATATTCCAAAAATGTTATTGACCGTGTCAATCCTTCTTCCTTCATTTACCTTATTAATTCTTAAAATAACTTATTAATTCGAACTAAGAAATCCATAGATACCATAAAAGCAATAGTATGCATACTGTTAAATACTAATTTAATAGTATATTATATGCATAATAATAGTATACATACTATAAAAAAAAAATCAATGGCATATCACATGAAAAAACAATATGTATTATGCATTTGTAAAAATCTGCTCAAAGGCATAAAAAAAACAATAATAATAATAAAAAACAGAGGAATAATAAAAAAAACTCACCTTTTGCACTTATTTATCTCACAAATTTATTATAACTGGAACTTTCACTAAACATTGAAACACACACTTCTACGTATACAGACAGAATGAAATACGCAATCCATCCAAAGAATGTCGACGAATAGATTTTCTTCAGAAAAAAATCCGATTTTTACAGTTTTTTTTTAAACGCTTTGTAATTTCCACGCAAATATTGCAGTTTAATGTTATGATCATATTACTTCAAAAGTATATTTTTTTTATAACAGAAATCAAACGTGTTCCAATATTGATTGAAAAGTTTTTCATTATTATTTTAAAAGGACACATCTTATTAATAATCAATAAGATTGTAGTATTCAATATATTATTACAATACCATTAAAATAATAGTAAATTCGCTATTAAATTAATAATGTATCCTATTAATTCAATGTGGATATTTTGTTGAGCAATCAATAGTACAAAAAACCATAAGAACTATTGAAATAATAGGAAAAACTTATTATTTCGCGTACCATAATATTAATAGTCGTACTATTGATCCATTATAGGATTTTTTTCTCTGAGTGTAATATTCCTAAAATCTCTGAACTCAACTATACTAACGGAGGCTGTCATTACGAAGTAAAATGTGAGGTAGATGAGATCATGCTTGGAAAAAGCCGGTGCAGATAGTTGGTCATATTTAAAAGAAAAAAGTTCAATTTCTGGTTTAGCGATGGTTGAGGAATAAAGGAACGCACCATATTATGGCGAATAGCTTTCTCGAAACAAAGAAGCGGTAGAAATCTGGAATATTTTCAAATCCATGTCATTATAAAATGTAGAATAAAACAAATAAAAATTAATTGAACTTGCCAGTTATTAGATTTTATTTCATCATATTGTGGTATTAAACTAAAAAGAATAAGCTAAATAACAATTATTAGGTAATTATCTTTTTCCATCACCCATCTGCTTGGGTTTTTGCACAAACTCCCTTAGCGGTGTCAGGATTAGTTTCAATAAATAATACCAGCTCCAATTGCTTTTTCTTTGTAACCTGCTTCGCACTGCATTTGAATTAATAATAAGGTTTTTTTTAACATATAATTTTTATTAAAATTACGATCATTTCATACGCACAAAAGTTTCGCATTTCTCAAAAAAAAGCATCGACCAGAAATTTGTGATCGATTACAAGCGACTACTAATGATCACAATCACAATAGACAATACCGATTTCTGCAATCGACGATCGATGATCGTTAGTTGTCGATTATCGATCGTCGATCGACACTCACAATAGGGGCCATATGTTCAATAAGATAGGTATCAGTAAGAAGATCGCTGTTAAAATCTCCACATAGGATGATGTTGGGACACAAAAGAGAAATTTCATTTAGTGTATCAAGGAAGGGAACCATGTTAACATTTCTATTGGGCCGGTAAGCAGCACCAACAAGTAGCTCGTCATTAACCAGTTCAACAAACACGTACTCTACTTCACAGCTATCACTAGAAAGAGTACGTTGTCTAGAATCTACATCTAATTCCCTCCCATACATAAATAGCAACGCCTCCTCCAACGCGCTCAATCCTATCACAGCGGAAAATCTTATACCCCGACAGACAACATAATTCATCGCTAAGGCAGACTTTAAACCATGTTTCAAACACACAAACTACATCAGCCGCCGAATCCTCAAACATATTGCGGAACTCATCAATCTTTGGTAGCAGACTCTGGGCGTTAATATAGCAAATGTGCAGTCCAACGTTTTGGCTTCTTAAAACTTTGATCACACTACGTGACATAACTTCAATGAAAGTACAATTAAAATAGAGATAGAAGAATAGGAAACACAGCAAAATTTTTTCAAATTAATCAGATTTACAAGAAAAAAGAAAAGAAAATATAACAATACATATTTAGAATAAAAAAAATTGAATTATTGAAAGAAAATAGTATTAATAATAATAATAATTTCAATTAGTTTAAACTGGCAATTCCGTCGTGATCCTCGATGTTCTCTACAATTATGCCCAAACACATGTGCAGAAATTCTGTATGCAGTACTGCGCGCAGCACTGCAGGTTAAACAGATGTGCAGAAATTATTTGATTTGCAGCGAATCGGCTACTGTCAATTACTGCTACTGATTTAAAATCACACTTGCTTTTGCAAAACTTATTTTGATATGATTTGAGAAAAAACGAATAGTATTACAAAATACAAAAAAATTTAGAAAGTGACATTGCTTTTATATGTGTAAGTGTATTAGTCCTATTTGAAATAAATTTTCTTTTACAAATTACATTCATCTCCCATTTTGAAATATAAATTAACAGAGAAACTTCAAACATCGGTGAAACTAAATACCTCAAACAGTGTTTTTTTTCTTTTGTGTTGTGTCAACATGGTCGCCGTGGCCGTGGTGGTTAGTGCGTTGGACTTCCACGCAATGTTGCCCGGGTTCAACTCCTGGCCGGGTCTAACACCTAAAAAAAAGAGTTTTTTCACGGTACCACCTTTTTCGAATGCCTGACAAGCATCAAAGAGTATCATTTGTCACGATTGAGCTTCTCAACTCGCCGTTCGGAGTCGGCGAAAAACTGTAGGTCCCTTCCATTCGTGCAAAAATATAACACGCACACACAAATGGTTGCGAGAAGCAGGCCCAGGTTCACCTCGAGCTGTAGCGCCAACTAAGTAAGTAAGTTGTGTCAACATTGTCGATTGCAGAGAATTTAGAAATAGAAGCCGTGTTTTATTATTCACATGATCCTGATCCGATCAAGAGCTTAAAATAAAACGATCCAGATCATCTCGAATTTAAACTTCTAAAGTTTGGTACAACTGCTTTTGTAGTTTGACATTTGACATTTGTCATCAATTAAAACAATGGACGAAGAAGCAGAATTTGATTTTTTTTTTTTTGGGGCTTTTTCAGCTTCGTCCACCCTGAAATTGGTCTGGAAAAATGTGTTATGTATGTTTGTATGTATGTACATACTCGTATGTTGTAATTTTCTTATCAGAACTTAGGATTTTTGGTCGTTTTCCATTGTTTACTTCTGAACATATTTTTTTTTTTTGCATTTGACAATTTCGTGTTTGGCGCGAAATTAAAAAAAAAACGCGAGAAACGAGTTACCATTTGTAATTTGCGAATCTCCAAAAAAATATTTTTTTGATGTATTTAATGAAATTAAGTATTGTACATTTTATTAAAAATGTACAAAATATACAAAATACGATAACTTTTTATTACCAATTTAATTGAAACATCATTAACTAAATCACGACTATTTACGATACACAAAAAACATATCTTAGATACAATAATAAAAATGAAAATGTGTTTATAGAAGTGGGCTAAGAAGTTACTATTATTATTTTGTTGCACTTTACTTGTTTCATATAAATCTTTAACATTATATTGCAACGCTTATCGCTTTTCAATAGGTCAACCTTCGGATTTAAAAATAAAATTTTATTGGCCCCAAATGACCTCTAGAACACAAAAAAAAATTAAATTAAAGTCAGGAAATAACAAATAAATCCAAAAAAAAAGTTTGAATTTTCGAAGTTCTAACCTCGAAAAATTGAAATGTATCATTTTCTTATTTATTTGGCAAACCTTCATTTAGGTTTGTAATTATTTCACCATAAAATATTCTGTATTCACGCAAAATTTTTTACATGTGATAAAATGAAAGCCAAACAAATTAAAAATACAAAATAATGTATTGCCAAATAAAATAAAGCGAAACAGTGAATGCAGAATATTTTATGGTGAAATAATTACAAAGAAATAAATTGAAAGCTGCCGTAAATTCATTGCATTTTTCATAAGTTGTTCAGCACAGAATAAGGCAGGGCGACCGATGCACACTGAACGCAATAAAAACAGCCTGTCAAGTCATTATTATGTTAAATTTGCTGATATTTGTACGGTTTTTGTGCGGATTTGTATGGTTTTGTGAAAAATTTATTATTATATTAAACACATAAACAAATGTTTCCTCACATAAAGAAGAAGAATGTTGATGAACCCAACTTGAGGAACATTTTGAAGATGACGTTGGCTATTCCCGGAACTGAGCAAGGTGGTTGTTGGTAAACAAATGCACCTACATACATACATATGTAATGTTTGTATGTATGTACATACAAACCTCAGGTGTTGACATGGAAAGAAATATTTTTCAAAAAGTATGCATATGCATACCTACTTCTGCTATAATTTCCATTATAATTTTATTGAAAGTAGATAATAATTAAAAGCTACATTCTATACCAAATATGATTGAAGACGCTCACAAACTAAACAGTAGAATTATAATGTATATATGTAATGTACATATACATATAGGCCTAATTATGCCTATATACGAATATACACGCAAGTAACATATGATATAGCCACTAAGCAACAACCAACATATGCAACATCAGCAGTCTACGCAAAAACCAACAGTCAACCAACATATGCAACATCAGCAAAGAACATCGAAGCCATTGAACTGGATCGACCCAATGACCAGACTGCAACATCAGCAATCAACGATTATAAATACAACACAGCGACGAACAAGCGGGGCTTAGTTATACGTTTATGATCAAAGAGTAATTGCAGCGACGCTAAGGACGGCGGATTACTTTAGATCGAAGTATTTGTATACATCAATTTAATATAATAAAGTATTAACGGCCCGTGGCCGACCAAAAGTATTTAAAGTTTTTTTTTATTTTCGGTCACCACGACATACATAAGTGGCGCAGTCGGTAGTCCTCTATTCCGACGAAATTGAGGATAGTGATACAAAAAGCACAAAATTAGTTAAAGTGTGATTATAATAAAGTGACTATTAAGAAGCTAATATTCATACAAAAGCACAAAATTAGTTAAAGTGTGATTATAATAAAGTGACTTAAAAGAAGCTAATATTCATACAAAAACACAAAAATTAGTTAACATTGAAAAGTAGTACCGTAGCACTGTGAAGCAAAATTTAACGCGGTGTGTAGAAACAAACCAATAAGTGTTAACCATGGCACAACCTACAATCGAGCAGTGTTTAATGACACTGACGGAAATCCTAAACAGACAAAACGGAGCTCAAAACTTGAGGACGATTGTTGAAAAACAAATCAAATATGTACAAGCATTTACGGGAGAACAAGGCACATTGCCCTCCTTCATCGCAACAGTGGAACAAATCCTGGGGGAATACGAAGAAGAATACACCCAACAAGTATTCAACATAATCTACAATGAAAAGATAGCGGGACCAGCGAAAAATTACCTGGCGGCAGAGACTCCAACAACGTGGGAAGAGTGTAAACAAAAATTGAAGATACACTTTAGACCAACGAAGGACCAAGGATCAATTCTAAGAAGTATAAACAACATCAAGGTATTTACTATAAGTCAACTCTTAGATAAGATACAATATATTGTTAATAATATTATGGAATGTGCGACATTCAACGAAAATGGTATGGAGATAGCAAATTGTCTTAATAGTGCACTAGTATTAAGAATTAAAGAAGTTACGGCAGGAGCGTTAGCAGCAGAAATTTATAATGAATACAGTTTATCAAAAATTAGGGCTATTTTATTTAAATACGTAGGTCAAGATGAATACAATTTACGGTTAGAAAAAACACATATAAATCCACACAGAAACCAACACACACACACACACCTTCCAACTTATCAGAATAATAGAAACTATTACACAAACCAAAATCAAAATAATAGAAACAATTACACTAACCAAAACCAATTTAATAGAAGCAACGATACAAGACAAATTAGAAACAACAATTTATCAGGACAGACTAGGAATTATCAGCAACCCCAAAACAGACCCCACAATAATATGAATAACATTCAAAACTCAGGCCAACACAGATCGAGGCAATACAGAGCAGAACCTATGGAGGTAGATGCTTTAAGCAAAAGGGAAGAAATTAACCAAATAGAAAATTCCGAGTTTTTTTATCAATTAGCCTCGGACAAAAGAAAAATATTCATACAGTTAACTTTTGAAAATTCAGATTTTATAGCGATGATCGATACAGGATCTACTATAAGTCTCTTAAATTCGAATAGAGTTCCATCAAACCTTTATGAACACATGAAAGACACCCCAATTCAAATAAACACTATTCAAGGTACGGTGAGGAGTAACACGTCACAAGTCAAAACAAAATGTCCAAACCAGTTTGATCAATCATATAACGCAAGAATGAAATGGACAAAAATAGCATTAGACAAGCCATACGATTTCCTAATCGGAATGGATTGGATAGGGAAAAATACAAAAGCCATAGATATTAAAAATGAAGAAATTATTTTACTGAATGGTAAGCATCTTCCGTTCATAACCATACCACTCGAAGAAGTAAATGTGTTAGAATTAAGTGGAGTTTGCAATATTCAAACGAATCATCTTAACAAACTAGAACAGGAATCTATAGAAAAGCTTTTGAGCAGATATAAAAAATTGATTTTCAAAGAAGGAGATCAATTGACTAATACTAATACAATAGTTCACACAATAAAAACCACAACAGACCAACAGATAAACTCTAAATTATATAGATATCCGCCAAAACACGAAGTTGAAGTACGTAGACAAATGGAAGAAATGGAGAAACAAGGGATCATTCGAAAAAGTAACAGCCGTTATAGTTCACCAATAATAGTTATTCCGAAAAAATCGGATAGTTCAGGAAAACAAAAATACAGAATAGTTGTCGATTATAGAAGATTAAACCAAGTAACCATAGATGATAAATACCCACTCCCCAATATAGATGGTATATTGGATAAGTTAGGAAAGTCGCAATACTTTAGCACATTAGATCTGGCCAAAGGGTACCATCAGATCTTAGTAGCCGAAGAAGATATCGAAAAAACTGCTTTCGTAACTCCAGCAGGTTTATATGAATACGTGAGGATGCCGTTCGGTCTTAAGAACGCACCCTCAACGTTTCAAAGATTAATGAATGACATTTTGCGTGAATTTATCAATAAAATATGCGTCGTATATTTGGACGACATATTAATATTTTCCACAACATTAGAAGAACATATTCAATCACTAGAAAAAATATTTAGGAAATTACAAGATCATAACCTTAAGATACAGGCAGACAAATGTAGTTTTATGAAACGAGACACGGAGTTCCTAGGACATATTTTGACTAAAGAGGGAATTAAACCAAATCCCAATAAAATCAAAGAGATTGAAAATTTAACCATGCCAAAAACAGAAAAGCAACTAAAAGGGTTCTTGGGAATGACAGGATACTACCGAAAATTCATCAGGGACTATGCCAAAATTGCGTATCCGATGATAAGATATTTAAAGAAAGATGAAAAAATTAATATTAGAGATCCACAATATATATCAGCCTTTGAAAACCTTAAAACTCTAATAAGCTCACACCCGATACTGAAATATCCTGAATACGACAAACCATTTGTAGTTACAACTGATGCAAGCAATTATGCCATTGGTGCAGTCCTCTCCCAAAATGGACACCCGATTTGCTTTGTATCTAGAACATTAAACAAGCACGAACAAAAATATAGTGTAACGGACAAAGAATTTCTTGCCATTGTTTATACAGTTAATTATTTTCGACCATACTTGTATGGAAATCATTTTAAAATTATAACCGACCATATTCCTATTAAATATCTAAATAGCAAATACAAAGGAAAGGAATTCTCACAACGAAATCAAAGATGGATTCTTAAACTTCAAGAATACAACTTTGAAATAGAGTACTTAAAAGGAAAAGAAAATAAAGTCGCCGATTTCCTTAGTAGAATAGAACATTCACCTAAGATTAACGAAGATAATGACTCAGAATCTAATATGGAGTTAACAGATACAATTCACTCCGTCGAAGAACAACATCTAGATCATATAGGTATAAAGGAAGAAATCGTTAACAAATATAGGACTCAACTAATCTTAACGTATAGTATAGTAACAAACGAAATAGAAGTCCTGCACGGACGTAGAATTATTTATCTTAATCCTCTTGAAGGAATAGAAAAAATCAAAGACGTATTAATTAGGTTTATGAAGAAAGGATCAATAGGCATATACTCCGAAGTCGAAGATCACGACTATAATAAAGTCCAACAGGTTATAATACAACTATTTTCTATGAGCGAACATATTAAATTCATTAAATGTACTAACAGGGTAGCCGAAATCAAAACCGAGGAGGAAGCTCATAAACAAATTTCTCTATATCACACAAAAGAGTCGATGCATAGCGGAATAAACGAAACGTACTATACACTGAAAAACAAAATTTTTTTTCCTAAACTTCAAGAGCAAATACAATTAGTAATCAATAATTGCAAAAAGTGTCAAGAAATCAAATACGATAGAAAACCCATCAAACCAAAATACCATTTAACAGAGACCCCAGAACATAAAAATCAAATCATACATTTAGATATATTTCATATTGAAAAAAAAGGATTCGTAACAATAATAGACAAACTGACAAAATTTGCAGTAGGATATATAATAACCGATAGAAATTGGAGAAGCAAAAAGGCAATTTTAATAGAACACTTCTCAAAATTTGGGAAACCGAAGAAAATAGTAACAGACAATGAGTTCAAATCCGAACATATTTTAGATTTTCTTAATAGAAATGATGTCGAAATACATTTGACAAAACCCAATAGCCATACAGGAAATTCAGACGTTGAAAGATTACATTCAACAATTCTAGAAAAAATTACAGGCATTGAAGAAAAAGATGTATCAGTAGAAATGAAATTGCAAATAGTTTTAGATAATTATAACAACAGATATCACTCCACAATAAAAACTACACCTAGGAAAGCTAAAGAAGAAGTTGATGAAGCAGTACTTAGTGAAAGAGTCCGACAAACTAAACTTAAGAAAATTAACAAACTTAATGATAAACGAGAAACTTACACAGAGGAAAGACAAGTAGGACCAATAAAGAATTACAAACATGTTAGACACAAGGAAGAAACCAGATATAAAATCAAAAACCTTGACAACGTACATGTAACCAATATTAAAAGACCTTACAAATTTTCAGGCAACACTTCTCTTCATAACACTATTAACACCGACAATACACGGAACACTCCAAACAACAGTAATCAATGAACAAACAGGGTTCTTAAAAATAAAAATTAAAGATTTAGAAATTACTAACCAAACAAACACTATTTTACACATAATAAACCCAGAAGAAATACTTAATACAGTCTCAATCATACGAACTAATATAAAACATTTGAACATTGAAAATAAAAATTTGATAATTAAGGAAATAGAAACACTAGTAGCAAAAATTAAATCAATTACACCTAAAGAACAAAGAAGATCAAGAAGGGGATTAGTAAATATGGTAGGAAACGTAGAAAGATGGCTCTTCGGAACCATGGATAATAAAGATAGAGACGATATCTGGAATTATTTAAAGATAGCAGGAGAAAATAGTCACAATGCAATAGAAACAATAAATCACCAAATTAAAATTAATAAACATTTCAATGAGTCAATAGAAACACTAAAAACAATAATTTTAGCTGATAGAAAAACTATACTAAATACATATAATCAAATAGAAAATTCCATTTCAAAAATTGTACAACAACAATTATTTTTAGACCAAATTACCAAGTTAAGATTCATAGAAAGTAAAATAAATGAAATTCAAGATAATATTGTATCAGCAAAACACAACATTATGCACCCCAGTATATTAACATTAGAAGAATTAAATGATTATGAAATTGATTTGCATAAACTTAAATTAATTAAAATGGGTATTCTGGAATACAAAAATAAATTCATTATAATTGCCATTAAAGTTCCAAGAAATTATGTCTCAGTAGAACAAAAATTAATCATACCAGTACCTAATAATGAACATTTTGAAATAGATTATGAAAATGAATATATTATAGAAATAAATAATAATACATATGTATACCAAAATGATGTAACGCTACAGGAATTAAAACCAAGCAAACATTGTGTTATAAATAAGAATTGTAAATTAAGATATAACAATGAAACTCAAATCCAAATAATAGATGATGAAACTATAATTATTAAAAATGCATATAAGGAAGAATTAAAACACAATTGTGACAACAGAAAAATTGTATTAAATAATAATTATCTCATTAATTTTTTTAATTGTCAAATACACTTGTTAAAAGAAGTTTTTTATAATAATCAAAAAATTGTTCAAGAAAAATATTTTTACCCCGAAAACAATCTTAAAACTTCATTTGAAAAAGCTATCACTTTTGATGACATTATTTTTAATAATTTTGAAAATGTTAAAGAAATAAAAGAATTGAAAGTTCATAAAAATATATCATATGTTATAAACTTAAGCATGATTATAATGATTATTTGTTCAACAATAGGCTTAACCTACTTTTGCAATAAAATATACAACAAACAATTAAATTATAAAATTCAGGAGAATTTTGACTCAAACCGAGGAGGAGTAACATATGATATAGCCACTAAGCAACAACCAACATATGCAACATCAGCAGTCTACGCAAAAACCAACAGTCAACCAACATATGCAACATCAGCAAAGAACATCGAAGCCATTGAACTGGATCGACCCAATGACCAGACTGCAACATCAGCAATCAACGATTATAAATACAACACAGCGACGAACAAGCGGGGCTTAGTTATACGTTTATGATCAAAGAGTAATTGCAGCGACGCTAAGGACGGCGGATTACTTTAGATCGAAGTATTTGTATACATCAATTTAATATAATAAAGTATTAACGGCCCGTGGCCGACCAAAAGTATTTAAAGTTTTTTTTTATTTTCGGTCACCACGACATACATAAGTCGCATGACAGTAAAATGCTCTGAAATCAATTAAAAAATCGCTTTCAGAAATCGGGCTATTTGTTTTCACGCACACAATAAATACATTTCATCCTATATATTTCATTTTATATTGAAGAAACCTGTTTTCTTCCCCTCTCAAAAAGGAATATTTCGTCTCACCCACAAGGTTGGATATGAAATGCGAAATGTGAAAGTAAACACAAACACATTTTTCCATTGATATGTAAATAATGAATGAATTTACGAAGATCGTCCCTTAGTTATGAAAAGGGGTGAAGAGTAAAGGGAACATGCCACAATCACAACACAATATGCATACACAATATCATATGAAATGGACTCCAATAGTCACTCAGCTTCAAATGTTTTCATTGTTTTTTCTCACACAGAGTTACGTGAGATGGGAAACCGAGTGAAAAACAGGGTTACCGATAGGCGGTAAATTTCACTAAATGGAAACTTTTTTACGGTCTGGTTCCGTGGTGACTATATTTCGCAAATAGTGGATTTTGTACCCCCTTAGCAATTATAATACTCTGGGACCAATTTTAAAATTAATTATTTTTTTAGTCCACATTTTTTTTCTTTTATTTTGATTCACATGATTGTTTTTTTCTTAAATTGACCCAAATTATACTGAACTCTTAAAGTTCCTTAAAGTTAAAGTGAACCTGGGCCTGCTTCTCGCAACCATTTGTTTGTGTGTGTTATATTTTTGCACGAATGGAAGGGACCTACAGTTTTTTTCCGACTCCGAACGGCGAGTTGAGAAGCTCAATCGTGACAAATGATACTCTTTGATGCTTGTCAGACATTCGAAAGAGGTGGGCACTGTGAAAAACTTTTTTTTAGGTGTTTGCGGCGGGATTTGAACCCAAGACCGCTGGCTCAGTAGCCCAGAACCACATTACTAGAACAGTGTTTTACCTAATAAATAATGCGACTATTTTAGTATACGGGCGAAGCCGGGCGGGGCAGACAGATAGACAGGTAGACAGATAGATAGACAAACAGACAGATAGATAGATAGATAGACAGACAGGTAGACAGACAGATAGACAGACAGATAGACTGACATATAGACAGACAGACAGACAGATAGATAGATAGATAGATAGATAGATAGACTGACAGACAGACACACTGACAGATAGAAAGACAGACAGACAGATAGAAAGACAGACAGACAGATAGATAGACAGACAGGCAGATAGATAGACAAACATCGTTTTATGTACTTCCTTTCTATCATACCCGAATAACTAAGTGCGCGGGCAAATTTTGAGAAGATAGGTGAAGCGAAGCGCACCGGGTTCCGCTAGTTAATAATAATATTTAATTTATTAATTAATAATTAATAATCACTGACAGTATCAACATCACTCTTGTAAATTTCTGATGTACATTTTGCTACCATGATATGTGGTGTTGATTCGAAGTCATTGCAACATATGTATGTTGCACCAAGAGATGCCAAAGACAGTATATTTCTAGGTTTGGTTTTTACGGCATTTAGAACTGAAAATACCCTTTTAAGGTATAAATCATCCTTCTGAGTTATCCTGGAGCTAAGCTATGCTCAAAACAATTCATGAAATCATCGCCAACAATTACCCATCAGTGAAACCGATGCGATGCCAATGCCAACAGCCATGCAGCAGTGGGTGACGTCATATTGTGTTGTGTGTATGTGGCACATTTGGCACATTTAAAATTTGAATTTTTTGTACTCGGCGTGCTCGGCCTACTACGATGAATATAATTGTAAATAAAAGCAAATTCAAATTTTAAATAATTGCACGGGCAATGCCGGGCGGGTAACAGTTATCTGTCTATCTTTCTATGCACAAACAAAAACAGCCAACGAATGAGACCTAGAATAGCGTAAAGGGGCATGTGGATGTGGAAAGGGGAAAAGGGACTATACCGTGGCTGTGTGATTTTCATAGTAGGTACGTACTGCGGCAGGTGTTGAAACTTTCATGAATGGGAGTTTTGTTACCGCGGATTCGTATTCGTCCATTAATAATTACATAAGAAGGCACAGCGAAAGGGCTGGACAAGTAGATCATTTCGTTGGATTTTGTATTAGCAAACAAATAATTTCTTCGACAGCAGTTCATAAAAGTGTGTGATTTTTTTGATAGTGCATCAATATCTAATACTCTCTCCTTACGGACACCTCTCATAACCGGACACCTCTTATAACCGGACACCTCTTATAACCGGACAGATTTCAAAGAACGGAAATAAAAACTCAATTTTTCATATAAAAAACTCTCCCATAACCGGACTCTCTCATAACCGGACACGGACACCAATTTTCGTAACCGCCATTGAATGTCGCTCTCTCTTAACTGGACAAAACACATCTACGTATAGCAAATTATTTACATACTTTTTTTTGTTTTTGTTTTGTTTTCCTCTTCTTAGCACTTTGCAAAGAAACGAAACAAAAATGTCAACTTTGGAGTGTGCCTTTGCGTTGTTATCACGTTCGCGGTCTTCCGGACACATAATTTTCGGTGGAGATCGCTAGAATGACACACGCATATCTCCGACATTTTGAGAGATATTTTATATTCACCCCTATTATTAAATCCGCCGGGGGGAATGATTCACGACAATTCGAAAATCGGTATCATTGAATCCGTTCGAAGGGAATCGTCCACTTGTCGGTAATGTGAACAACTTTTCACTTGATCATTGAAAACGAACGGATCGAATCTCTCCATACAAAGTTTGACGTTTCAGATCCGCGAGAGAATCGGGACAGAATTCCAATTTTCGCTGGTGTTGTCAGAAATCGGGAAGGATAAGTGTGTATAAATGTTCAAGTCTGGACTCGACGCGTATCGTCAAAAGTCGCCAAAGTAATGTAAAGGGTATCAAGTTGTATTACTCCGCTTTTCAAGATGAGCCCCAAGAGTAGTTTGAAGATGGAGGATCTAGAATAGGCGGCAGAAGTTCAAAAGAATGGTATTGACACAGAGTTGACCTGGTCACTGCCAAAAACTTTAAACGTTGAAAGTGCAGAAACAAACAAATAATGAACTAACTTCAGCCATAAGTAGAATACACACACAGATCATTAGACAAAACATGGGACCAAAACAAGGAAATTTTAATGGAAATAATTGTAAATACAAGAAACGTTGAACTTTATGAATAAAATAAATGAATCACGACATTGGAATGCAAAATATTGCAAAACAAAAGCTTAAATTAAAACTAAAAAAGTATTTATTTATAATTGTTTATTCCTTAAGATTTTTGTTTCTACACCACAATCACCCTTTCAAGTTTCAAGTGTCAAATCAGAAAACAGCTGATTTCGAAAACATAAAAAGGGATGTAGATAAAATAGTGTATCCGGCGGATTTAATGATCACGACGATAGGTGAATGTGAACCGAATGAGTGAAGGGAATCTCAGATCCGTCGGATTTAATGATAGGGGTGATTATTTTATGCAAATTTTGAATAAAGATAAAAATGATTCCCCTGGTCACAGTGAAGTGAAAATTTAAAAATTAAAAATTTAATTTAATTTAAAATTTAAATTTAAAATAATGCCGGAATATGGAAGTATAGAAACTTTATTTCTCGTCGGAGAGTATCCAGTCTTGTCCTAACATACCTAAAATTCTTTGACGGCATATGCCATCATGACCCGCTAATTTCCATAACCAATGAGGGCATATGCCGTCTTGTCCGCGAACATCCAAGAACTATGTGCATTTATAAATCCCGTTGCCCCTTTTAAATAGGTTTGTATGTTTAGTGTATATATGTATGTATGTATAATTTCAAGCTTGATTTCCATAGACAGAAATATGAATTTTTCGGTAATTTGTGCTTATCACATAAAAATGAATTCATTTATAAAATAAATCTAATGCCATATGTCTATTTATTGTGTTTCGTTGATGTCAATTTATTTTTTTCCCCTATAACCGAACACCTCTCATAACCGCACACCTCTCATAACCGGACAAATTTCTCGGTACCGTCAGTGTCCGGTTATGAGAGAGTTCACTGTAAATACATATGTACATATGTAACTATGATAATAGTAAGCACATCATGCGAACAACTTGATGCTGTGCACTTCGGTCTGGAAAAATTTAATTGTTCATATTGTACAATCAAACATATTTAATCGTTTAATTGGACCGAACCGCTGGACCTAAAGGGCTGAAAGTACATTCAGTACACAGTATATTCCCATAATGACATAGACGTCTGCTAAGGGAGGATTTTTTGAGCAGTGAGGCGAAGCAAGGCGAGCACGGGTCGGCTAGTCTACTCATAAAAACACAAAATGTTCTGATTTCGTTTTTTTTTTTTTTTTTAAAGAGTGTTTTACTGCAAACAAACAACAAAATGTAAAAAAAACTTCAAATTAACTTCATGCACTAATGGGTTAAGAGTATTTAAGGAACATTATGTGTAGAATAAAATCAGAACTTATATGAACTATCTTCGGCGTTACTGCCTGAGTTTTCATTAGTCCTCAAGTTGCGGCAATTACACGCCTATTAAGCAACTAAAGGGGCCAATACCGAGGTGATCAGAAGATTCTGTAAAGGCGATCAGCAATTCACCACAGTATATCCCAAATTGTTGTAGTACTGTGTCCAATTGCTTGTGACGTCAGTAAAATCAAATTTATATGTCATTTTTAAAGAATTTTAATTATAAATAAAAAGTCGCCCAAGATCGTAAATGGAAAATATTTGTAGCCCAAATTGCATTTTCATCGTAATTTTTTAAAAAAGATAGCCCAAAATACGATAAATCGCCCAATCTGGAAACCGTGAGTGATAGTACTATTAGTTTCATATACAATGCCAATAGTCATACTATCAGGTCTTGGTTTGTGTTTTTAAAGTTTTTTATGTTCTTTATTTAAAAGCATAAGTGATGCTGCAGTTGAGGAAAATAAAAGCTTAAATGAACCATAAACCGAAATAATAAAACAGAAAGCTAATTTGCGTACTTAAAGTACCTTATTTTTCCGTTGAAATAAAAATCTACTGTGAACGATATCAACTGCATTTCTTTTGAGAATCTACTGCAAAAAAATAGTGAAAATAGTCAATAGTGGCAACGCACACGCACAATTATCCAACTGAATTTGCAAATACCTACAAAAAAATTAGCATATTCTATATACCAAAAACAAATCAAATCGATTGCGGGAAAAATACTCATAAGCCGATATTTTCCGGCTTATATGGTTCATAAGAGAGCGTGTGCTAGACAGAGAATAACCAAATCGTGTGAACAGTTTTCCTATCCGAATCTTAATTTGGATTATATCCAGAGCTATCCTATGATTTATTTTTATAAACTCTGCAAGGACGTTTTCGTAGAAGTTATATCTATTTTTCATTTTTAAGTGGAGTTGTTTTTCTATCGATCGGAAAGCCTATTTTCTGTCTAAAAATTTCTTAGATTTGTAAGAAAGGCTGAAAAGGATCTTTCCACAGAGGAGACGGTTATTGGACGTTTAATAATAAGCTACTCAGATTTAAAATCTATGTCTTAATACCTCACTCCGAAGTCTGAAGATGGTTCTATAGGGCAAGATCATCGACCCGATAAAATCAAGGTGCAAGAAAGTGTTATAGGCTCATCTTATAGAGCAGTAAAATCTAAAATTCCAAGGAAAAAATGTATTAAAGAGGATATTTCCGGGCTTGACTGCGCAAAACTATGACATTCCGATTTATTTCATAGACCTAAAAAGAATAAGTTACTAATTTATTTGTACCTTTTTTAATCTGGGTCACAATATTGTCCTTAGTTTCTACAAAAAGTTATTTAACTATAGATAATTAAAATTTAGTTATAAACTTTATTTAAAAACTCAGAACACATCCAAGATTCAAACCACTTGGTCTCTCTTTTAGCAATTTCAATATTAAATTAAATAAGACATCTGTTTTTACAAATATTTCAGAAAGAGTATAAAGTAAGAAACAAAACTCGTTGCCCTCCAATTTATGTAGAAAACTTTCAACCATTCAAAGTGTATAATTCTTTGGGGTCATTTTAAATTTGGGTAAATGTTTTTATGATATCTAATCTGCAGTTAAGCAAAACCTTGATTATTCATGATTGATAATGCCAGCGAGTCTCTGATACTCCTGGCATATGTACGCGCGCCGGTTAGCTGTTTTTTTTTTTTTTTAAAACAAGCGTTTTGTAGATTTATCAAAGAAACGAACTATGCTATTGGTAAAGCCAACAAATACTTTAACCTCAGGTAGGCTTTCTTACTATCGGGATAATACCAAACTTAAAACATGAGCATAACATGGGATGAATTGCCCATTGGAAAAGCTCACGGACCAACGGATATCACTGTGGCACAATCATATGATTGCCCAACTAACTTAACTAGAACTAACGTTGAAGAAGCCAAGAAATCTCTTCTATCCATCTTTTGAGATGTACCGTATAACTGCACTTAGTTGTTCTTTGTGATTCACATTTGGTATTTCGTCAATCGTTATGCCCACAAACCGAGTTTGACTAATTTCCGATTTAATTTGATGTCTAATCACCGGAGCAATACAATGTATTAAAACCATTTTGAATATCGTTTAAGAGGCCCGAGAAGGCGAGAAAATTGATCTAAATGCGAGTCCATCTGATCTGAGGGACTAAATATAAGAGTTTCTACATAATTGGCCCGATTATCCGAGCTGGGTCTTTTATCGTGACCCCGGAATGCTAACTCTTGTTTAGGTAAAAGAATTCCCGTGTCTATGAAACGCTTAAAAGTTTGAAAAGTTCATTTAATTACCGTACCGTTAGTTATGTTTATTTCACCGAAAGAAGAACATGTATGACAATGAAATTCAGTGTGGAATTAACTGCTGGACCCAGCAAAAATTCGTAAGTAAGTGATTTGTTAAGAAGTAACTAGCTTTTATATTGGCAAGAGTAGGGGAGAGTAGTGTACCTTGGACCAAGTGTACCTCCGTCCGAGCGGGATTTTTCTAGTATATCTATGTTCTTTTGACAAAAGTTCCTCTACGAATTGTGTGCCATATTGTAACACATTGACTTAGTTTGAAACTGGCACTGTGTCGTGTTAGCCTAGTGAGTAATTTGCTAGGAATGTTTTTTACCCCCAAAAGTAAAATTTTATGTATATTTGTGAAGCATGTTGTGGAAAAATTTGGAGTGAAAGTAAGCTCCGGATAATTTTTATAAACAAATTACTGATTCATCTATTCAGTTGAAGTCAGGTTAATTTTAGTTACTAAAATAAGAAAAGTTACACTTACTAAAATACATAAAGTGCACATGGTGTACCTTGGTCCAATACTTTTGGTGTACCATGGACCGGTCCAACTAACACATTGATTCATACTTCATCTGTAATCCTTTTGGATTTCTCGGTATTTGAATCTAGTTCACCTATATCAGGTATAAAAAGACCTCAGGTCGATAAAACTTCACTGGCGGAGACTGTAAAGGATGTTTTGACCAATAGTCATACTATCATATGTGCTTCCCAGCAAATTAACTTTGCTTTCAACTTTTTCATCATTTAATGTAAAATTTCTTTGCTTTTTGTAATAAGTCTTCAGTTAAGATATACAGTAGAATCCGCTTAAGACGCTCTTCAAGGGACCGACAGAAAATAGCGCCTTAAGCGGGATAGCGTATCAAGCGGGAAAAACTAAAAAAAATACATCCCAGTTAAAAATATAGTTATTTTATATTCGGGAAATATATTTTATAAAAAGAGTTGAAATTATACATGCATTATGCTAGTTTTCCTTTCATCCCTTGTACTAATCATTGTACGCAATCAAATTCTAATGCACTGACACCACCTGTATGTACGCAGGGCACACACAAGAAATGAAACAAAACTTAGAAAAGTAACGACCACATAAACGACACGCTTCATAATGGTTTGCTTACGAAAAACAAAAAAATCCCTATAAAAACCGGCGCGCGGTGGCCGTCAGCGCCGCCGTATATCCCAATGCACCGCATGGTTTTTCTAGAAAAAAAAAAAAAAACTAAAAAACAGGAAAATACAAATTTTTCGAAGTGTATCGTTTAGCTGTGCGAGCGTATTAAGCGGGAAATAGAGCGTATTAACCGGATTTTTTCATACGAATTGTTTTCAAAATGAAGGGACCGGAGAAAAAGAGCGTTAAAAGCGAGATAGCGTCTTAAGCGTGAGCGTCTTAAGCGGATTCTACTGTATTTGTATATTTTTTTAGCTATAAAAATTAAACCTTAAACCTGTTGTCGATAAAATTTGCAATTTAGTTTGTATGGTCCGAGGTACACTATGGTCTAGTCCAAGGTGCACTTACATAGTGTACCTTGGACTAAGAAAACCAAGATCACTTATTTTGCTCCTGGGATGAATTGACAACATTTTTGAAATATTGAATAAATATTTTAGAAAGAGTAATAAATTGGTTATAGTTTCGAGTCTTCAACTATAAGAAGAGATAATATTGTGAGGAGTAAACGCTGATTTTCTGAAAACCGGTCCGAGGTACACTACTCTCCCCTATCGGTCTTAGTTTGTGTTTTCAAAGTTTTTTATGTTCTATATTTAAAAACATAAGTGATGCTGCAGTTGAGGAAAATAAAAGCTTAAATGAACCATAAACCGAAATAATAAAACAGAAAGCTAATTTGCGTACTTAAAGTACCTTATTGTTCCGTTGAAATAAAAATCTACTGTGAACGATATCAATTCACTGCATTTCTTTTGAGAATCTACTGCAAAAAAATAGTGAAAATAGTCAATAGTGGCAACGCACAGCACAATCAGCCAACTGAATTTGCAAATACCTATAAAAAAAATGAGCAAATTCTATGTAGCAAATTTTCGACTTATGAGTATTTTTTCTGCAGACGAATTGAGTTGTTTTTGCAATTCATGCTCATTTTTTTTTCATATGGAATGAAATGATACAAACTTCTACCACAGATAATATAGTTACATAGATATCGCACGCAGAGTAAAAAAAAATGACCACATTTTCAACGGCAAAAATTACTCGCAACCGAACGATTTGTTGCATTGATTCAATAAATTGGTTTCAAACCATTTTAAGTTACATGGTCGTGCGAGTCAACCATCCTTCAGTGTGTTGTGACTTCGGTATACACACATTTTTTTCGTATTTCATTTTGCTGCAACCCTTTATTTTGTCTTACTTATGTCAATCGATCTTGCGATCGAACATATACGAACGGCTGGTCTGTTTCTGGATTTTAAAGTCTGGTGTGTTTGGGTGTATATGGTGGGGTGCAGGGTTCGGGTAGATTTACAATTTCGGACTTCAGAAACAGGATTTCGCAGTAGATGGAAACAAAAAATCGCAGTATAACCAACATTTCCGCAGTAGATTTACAATTTCATGTTAAATACATAATTTTATTGAAAATTAATAAATAACATAGAAATAACTTCAATTGCACATTCATTGCACGGGCCTTTAAAGAAAAAATTAATAAAATAATTAAACAAAAATAAATAACTGTTAAGTTCAAAAACTCAGCGCAATTCGGTGGGAATATTCCCTGCCTAAAATTGCCAAATTGGAAATTGCCCTAAATTATTGAAAATGCTTAGTTTCAATAGAAGATACTTAAATTTATATTTTTTTCAAAAATTTAATGAAAAATTATGCGGTGGTACGAAAATATTTCGAAGACTGTTAATTGGACGTTAAGGATGTTTCTGAATTTGGTTTTAATTAAATTGATTTGGGAGAATTGTCTTTTCTGCACTGCCATGCACAGTGGTCCCACGCCCGAAGAAACGCGGTCATAATAAAATTATGTGTTCTTTTTTTTTTTGTGAAACATCTTGGATTTTTTTTTCAAATTAATTTTTGGGGTTTTACAAAAGTTTTTTGAACAAATAAAATCATTAGCTACTTAATTATATTACAAAAAAATTTAAGAAATCAAATTTAAGTAGAAATAAACTAAATTCAATTGTACTCAAAACTTAATAAATTCAAAATATCTTGAGGAAAAAAAGACTTTTTAAGAGGCAGTTTTCTCAATCTACTAATAAAAGCATATACAGTAATAAGAAGACGATGGAAGAGATCGGTATTAGCTAAAACACGCAATTTTTGGGGTATACATATAACAAACAAAAGCTTAATTTAAGGAGGTAGTCTACGAAATTGTCTTACGTCTTATGTTGCAGCTCGACGCAGCTGAATTTTAATTTCCAATAAACTACAGATTCTTAGCTTTGACACTAAATATATGTTTGGCAGAGGCCGGCATAGTTGTTAAAAGTCCAATCATAAATCGAAAACAATTTCGTTTAATACCTATACTTAAAGAATATCTACATTTTTAATTGTCGCCAAATACATATTAGTGGGCATCGTAGCGCAAGTGGTTAGTGCGTCGGACTACTGAGCCAGCGGTTTGGGTTCGAATCCCGCCGCAAACACCTAAAAGTTTTTCACAGTGCCCACCTCTTTCGAATGTCTGACAAGCATCAAAGAGTATCATATGTCACGATTGATCTTCTCAACTCGTCGTTCGGAGTCGGCAAAAAACTGTAGGTCCCTTCCATTCGTGCAAAAATATAACACGCACACACAAATGGTTGCGAGAAGCAGGCCCAGGTTCACGTCGAACTGTAGCGCCAACTAAGTAAGTAAATACATATTAATAGTAATGTTAATTTTGTAATTTTTTTTGTGAAAGAGAGCACATATCTTGTTCTTTGAACTCCATGACTTTAATAAAACGAGAACATATTAAAAAAGCGTAGGTACGTCTTCGGAAAACTTGCATGAATAATTGGGTCGTATTGACAAAACAGCACAGCGAGCAAGTTGATACGTTCACTTTCGTTAACCAAAACAAAAGTACCGTAAGTGTTACACAGTTAATTCTTATCATTATATTTATTTTGGACATTTGTTGTCACAGAAATAATAATAATGTATCAAGTTTTTGATATTGACTTTCTTGAATTATAGCCAACGGCGGACCACTGTGCTACGGGGCAAAACAGTTAAAGATAGCTTATACGTAGGTACTCCGAAAGTCTCGGCAATTGAGGTAGGCGTAGAAGAGATAATAATTTTAATTTGTCATTTTGTTTGGTTTTATTTTCGCATTTCTGTGAAATTTGGATGTTCTTTAATTTATGGTTGAGTGAATTTTTTTTTCGATTTGTAAGAAATCAATAAGAAAATTTTCCCGACTTGAACATTAGGCGTGTTTTTTTTTTTGTAACCTGTATAGGCTAAACATGTTTCAGCGGCATGTTTACCCATGTAAAATACAACAAAACCTTAGCCTGGATAATTATCGAGTCTTATTTTTACTCTGAAAGCTTTTTCGAAGTCTATATAGGTTACAAAAAAAAAACGCCTATTTTTGAATGTCTTTCAAACGAAAAAAATGAGATTTTGAGTAATTTGTGGGAGCATATCTATACATAATCAGGCCTATCGTGAACAAAGTTTCCCGGGAAATATTTACCATTCAGCAATTCGCGATAACCCTGAATGTGTAGGTACATACACATAAATAGTAGTAGTAAAAGCGAGGGCATATATTCTGTTGGGTTCCTGTAAATGCTTACAAACTTGAAATCAAAACAATGCCTGCCCACCTACTGTTTTCTGAATTCTAGGTTTGTATCATTAAGCCAGTCTGTACGCTACGTGTATTGATTTTTGATGAAATTAGAATTCGTCCAAATCTTAGACTGAGTTCCAAAACTTCAAAAAAATGCGAATCGGGGAATGCACCACTGCCGTTGTTATGCGATGAAACGATGCTTTCATTTTGCGGAGCATCACGATCGAGGGTGAAGTCATCAGTGTATTCAAGGAACTTTCAATATGAATTCAAAGTGAATTCGCGGGAATTCAAGGTGAATTCAAAGTGATTCACGTGGATTCACTTTTTTTAATCAATAGTGAATTCCGATGTGAATTCAGGAAATTCAGAAGAATTTCACAACGTATTCACTTTTTATTTAGAGGAATTCATACAGTGAATTCAGTATTCATAATGAATTCAGTATTCACAATGAATTCAGTATTCAGTTGAATTCATGTGAATTCTGTATTCAAGAGACTTTTTAAAAAGATGATGACTTCCCCCTCGATCACGATGCTTTAAAAATTTAACTTTTTGGAACTGTTTGCTGTGAATCATTTCATTTTCAAATGTCTATGATATTCAGTCCATTTTTTTCTGAAAATGTTTGAATATGAAGAAAAATGGATTTAATGATCTGTATCAAATAATATGAAATGTATTATGTAGGAACCTATACAAAATAAATTGACAATCTGTCTTAGTCTTAGACTTAGACCAACTGAATTTGAAAAAAAAAAAAAAAAATAGTTTTCGTTTGGTAGCGGCAACGCCATGGGGGGTAGTGCTTTTGAAGCGACAAAAATATATTAAAGCAGTTCAGGTCAAAAATCCTGCTTATAATGAGGTAAAACAATTTCTGTCTTACAAAAGCAATACATACCTAGCAGGATCTCTACCATATACTAATCCTCCAAGAAACTTTTGTTGAAGGAATAAACAGACAATATTAAGTACAAATACATATCGCACTAATAATACAATATGTACCGTTGTAACTCAAAGTATGACTTCTTTGTGAATCATCGAAAAACTGAATACCTACATACACACATATGTTTCCTTTCTGTTATAGATTATAAAAATATTAATATGTAGTTTATTAGACTTATTAATAACTACACATATTTTGTTTCTTGCACTATTTTAACGTAAGTCTTATTGACGCGTAGAGAAGTGATTTTTACGTTTGAATATGATGATATCTCAAATTTTACAAATTGTGAGTTACCGACAACAGTATTGTATTATTAGTGCGGTATGTACCTACATAAGTATGTAATGGTTTATTCAAGAAGGTTGACTATTTTATTTACTCTTGGGAAATTTATTTTCTATTATTCTCAGTAAAGGTGTTAATGACCTTGGAATGTAGGTATAAGACTAACAAACATCGAAAACTCGAATTGGTTTAATAAGCTCTCTGTGTATCTCAAATAACTTTCTTACATACTTTGCACTTCTTGCTCTTTTGCGAAAACATTGTGCCTGGAAAATACAAAAAAGTACCTATTACCATTGCATATAAAACCTATAGTAATATCATTCTATTTATATCCTATAGTAATGACAAGAAGGGCATACAAATTGTTTGCAGGTTTCCTCGCAATCTCTGTGGCGCTGTTAAGAATATGATGTGTGTGTGGTTTGTGTACAAGATAAGAATTTTGATTTTTAAAGTTTCGAATTGGTTTGTGTTTAGAAGAAAAGCTTACTCGGAAATAAAGCTTGCAGGACAGAAATAGATTACGCTCACATTCTTCTCTACACAACCAAAACGATGTTGTTGAGATAGGACATTATTCTGTGTGTATGTATCCCTTTTTCCTTTTATTAAATTGTTTTCAGGTTATTCGGTTGGTGAACTCGTATGTTTCTGTACGATACGAATAAATTATTATTCTTGTTTTCATATTCCTACACTTATGTATGTACATATGTATGTACATATGTGTGTATGTAATGTATATGTGTACCTCATGTGTGCTGTAGTTGGTATGCATATTATACTACATAATTTGATTATAATTTATAAGTACATAATAACATATGTAGGACATTATGTATTTGCATCATATGTCACAGCTGATTTTCATAGCCCTTCTGGCGGTAATGTTATTTACCTTTCTAGGCATCTAGCTTTTGATTTCTGATCCAATTTTTATGTTTGAGTGAAATCAACCCTTCTCGATTTAACTCACAATAAAATCTACCTGTTTCACTGAAAAGAATCGGTATGGAAATGATCGTGTAGCCAGCTACAAAGAAAACGAATTTAAGCAGCAATGGGAATACAACAACAACATCCACAACACAAGGAAGGCCAAAACAGAAAAGGAAATTGAGAGAAACGAACATTTTTGCTTGAATCATACACCATTCTTAAAGTTCGTTCATGTTGCAGGCATTTCATGCGAGGTATTGTATGATACTATGTTGGTTTTTGGATTTTAGTATGCTGGTTTTAAAATTTTTTTGTAACATGCTTTTGTTCTACCATTCTACATCTGTATATTTCTGTTGTCTGTGGTTTGACCCACTCTCTGTTTCACCAGAACCACGATGAGGACGTGGTGGACCGATGGTTAAATTTTATTTGATTAAGAAAGAATAAGGGGGTATTCTATTCCATATAAAGAGCTCCTCCTACAGTAGTAGGTACCTACAGTATTGTGCAAAGCATTTTCAATTTTTTTTCAAATACCTCCAGTGATTTTGTATTTTAATTATGTACTCTAAAAAAAGGCAGAATTCGAATGAAATACTGAGTTGAAAGTACTTACGTTGAGTTTATTATTTAAAAGAAAGCAAATAAATCCCTAACATATACCGTTGATGTTTTATAACAAATAAAAAAAAAACGAACACATGCAATTATTTTTTTTTAATATGTAGGTATTTGATACAATACAAAGTATTATAGCTAAATTGTTTCTTATTAATCCTCACATCTTTTTGGTATGGACCAAATAAGGGAGTTTATTAGCTAACAAAACATCAGAGAAAAAAAAACTTGCAAATAATTTGCACAATACTGTATGTACTGCCAAGATAACAAAAAAACCCTTTATGCAGTGAAAATGCATTTACAGTATGTAGCTGTAAGGGAGCGTGCATCCATATTTACCAACTTCTTGCGATAGGCGCACGTTTGCGACAGAACATTTTTTTTATGGTTTTAGTTCCTCTGATGTGTGCCCATAAACACAAATATAAACTTATTCCAACTGGTTAACGTTTTTTTATGATTTGGGAGGACAGGACCTTATTAGGCGCTGGGCCTTATTTATGTCACCTACCTTACATATTTTTCAGAATTTTTTTTTTCGAGTTAATCTACATTTCGCCAACCACCCCCTCAATTGTTTCATAATACATTTTTGAGTGATAAGTTATCTCAAATATACATACCTACATATGTACATATGTGGACCACCGTAATGAATAAATGTCCCAAATTTCAAGTTTCTAGGTACAGTAGAATTTCGGAAAGATGAACTATTCCAAAAGATGAACTACCCAGAAAAATTAACGGAATTTATTCACCATTGCAGTATTGTAAAAGATGAACGGGTTGATTTTTGGATACTTGAATAGATGAACGCTCTACCCACAAATTTGTTTTTCTTCCTTATTCGTATTTTAGTTATTCCTAGTAGATTCATATAACCGTCATTCTTGGGAAAACTGTTCTTTTCGGCTTGATTTTGCATTTTTGCATTTCATTTCGTTTATTTGCATACCAGTGTAAAGTGAATTTATATAGAGAAAAGATGCCACCAGTTAAAGGCCGAGTAAAGTTTGTAAATTTAAAATAAAAGTGCAAAGTGATGAAAGACATCTTAACCAAAATTAAGTACCTACCTACGTAAAATTAAGTACCTATGTAACAAAAAGTTTAGTTATTATTATTATTTATCATCACTTTTTTCAATTCGATTTCAATTTCCTTTCAATTAATAATAATTTTGTTTATTACTGTACAATTTAAGTTAAGACAACCACCTATGTACATATGCGAGGGGAAAAGCTTTGTGCACACGGCACTAATGTAAAAGCTGATCCTTAGAAAAAAGCTCAGGAAGCATATAAAAGATTGTCCTAGAAAATATAAATTCATTCACGTTTGATATTTCGATAAACGAAGGTTAGCTACCGTCTTTTGGGAATTGTCACACAAGAATAATAATTACTAATTGTCATATAATTAGACATAGAATTTTCTAATTAATAAAATAGACTTCTAAGTCAGAACATTGTTTTTTTTTAATCTTATTTTCTTTCGCAAGTGTATAAAATTTATTCGGTTGCCTGTTCAACGTTTACTACGGTTCTCGGACAGTATAAGCGCGGCAGAGAATTGAACAAAAAAAACAGTTGTCTAAAAGGAATGAGCGGTGGAACGGAGAATTGTCGCTGCGAATCTCCAAAATACGCAGACACCCCCCCAAGAAAAATCCCCAAGGAGAAAAATTGCTCTTACAATTGGCGCCCAACTAGAGGGACACTCCCCGCAACCATCATCTCTTCCCGCTACAGAGGACAGCGTATTGCGTAGAAGCTCACGCATCGCATCAAAGAAAACTCCGCAATCATCCAAAGAAACGATGGCTCAGCTTTCTGACGAGCAGTTCAGGCAATTCATGGCAACGATACAAAGCCAGCCGAAGAAAGGTAGTTTCAGTAACTGCACGGCAAGATTCAACGGTGACAGAAATGCGGAGATCGTTGAAGGTTTTATTGCCACAATTAATGTCTATAAAGATATCGAGCGTATCAATGATGAAGATGCAATCAAAGGTTTTCCACTGCTATTAACAGATAGCGCTATTAATTGGTGGCAAGGCGTTCAGAAAGAAGCAACGACCTGGAACCAAGTCACTGCCTTACTACGAAACGCGTACGCACCAGCTATACCAGCGTATCGCGTATATATGGACATTTTTGCGCAAAAGCAAAAACTTAAGGAGTCAACCGATGACTTTATTTGTAAAAAACGGGCTTTATTGGCAAAAATACCCGAGCCAGCGCCAAGAGAACCCATGATGATCGATCTTGTATATGGTCTACTCAGTCTTTCAATCCGTAGCGGAGTACCGCGAGAAAGCATCAAAACATTTCAAGACTTGTTATCCAAAGCACGGTCAGTTGAACTTTCTCTTTTGGAAAAAAAAAGTTGAAAATGAACCAACACTAGATCTCACAAACAGGAGGTGCAATTTCTGTAAATACACAGGGCACACCATCAACGAATGTCGAAAAAAACAAAAATTGGATTTGACAAGGAAATCAACTGTTCCAGTAACAACCGAGTCCAAACTTCACTGCTACAAGTGTAAAGCACCGGGATTCGTAAGATCTAACTGTCCCACCTGTAAAGATCTACCGAAAGGACCATCTACGGTATCCTTTAATTGCATGAGAACAACATTGGGCACAGATCTCCCAACAATACCAATTGCTTCTCATGGTGACACCGGACTAGCATATATCGACACTGCAGCCAGAACAAGCGTCGCTGGAAGAGAACTATTCCTGCATCTCCTCCGGAACGGTACAAAGTTCCACAGCGCCGATGCTACTGTTACTCTTGCTGACGGAGAGTCCTCCGCACAAGAAATTTATATAGCAGACACCACCATTATATTTGGGAATCGGTTACGTCCAATAAAATTCATTGCTTTACCCAAAGCAGTCGACAATAGGACTTTGATAGGAATAGACTTCCTGGAACAAAATGGAGTCATCCTAGATTTAGGCCAACGAATGTGGTATTTTGCGGACCAACCAGAAAAAGTGTTCGAGTTTTTCGATACAAATCACACTACAGTTGTAAGCAAGTCCACACCAGAACGTTTACAAAAAAAAATGATGATGCTCGACAATTTTAAATCAATTTCACCGCTCGCCAAAACACCAGAGTTCCTTTCATCAAGTAGGACAGTAAAACATGGTAGTCCACTCACCGATGAAAGCCATCAATCACCAACAAAATTGATAAAACGTACTTCTGCGTTCCTATCCTGGTTTGAGCCAATTAAACCCATTTCCCCAATTCCGCCAACTCCAATTCAGGTTATCCATTTTGAACAAAATTCACCACTGAAGAACAGAAACATGTCATCTATAGGTTGTAACGAGTATTCGCCACACTCAATACAAAATATATTTGGTGACTCTCTGAGAAACACCGATATTACTCCAGAGCGGAAACGAAAAAAAGAAAACCTGTTTCCAAGTTTGGTGCGTACCCAGGAAGAAATCGACCCTGATTTCTATTTTATGGAAATTAATGCCATCGATTTCGAGCTCCGATGTGATGAAGCGATTGAATTAAATACACATTGTAAACAAAAGCTTAACAGAATCTTGGCTCAGCATCAAAGTGTATTTGATATTCTACAAGCTCCAACCCCGTTTGCCTTGCATAAGATTAATACAGGAAACAATAATCCTATAGCTGTAACACCTTACAGACTATCACCAACCAGAAGAGATCAACTTAAAAGCGAATTGGATAAGATGCTTCAACATGGAATAATCGAAGAATGCGAATCCGCTTGAGCAGCACCTGTTGTCTTGGTTCCCAAAAAAGACGGTGGTATTCGTGTTTGCATCGATTACAGACAATTGAACAGTATCACAGTTCCGGACAGGTATCCGTTACCTAGGATAGATGACCTACTTCACTCAACATCAAACACATCATTTAAAAGTACGCTGGATCTACAATCCGAATACTATCAAATCGCAATAGCAGAAGAAGACTGTGATAAGACGGCATTCATTTCACCCTTTGGAATGTTCCAGTTTAAACGTATGCCATTTGGTTTACGAAATGCTCCAGCCACGTTTCAAAGATTGATGGACAGATTCCGTATTGCTCTTACCGATGTATTGATACTAGTTTATATAGATGACATTATCGTGTGTTCCAGCAACTTCGATAAACACTTACAAGACCTTAACCTTGTTTTTGAGCGCCTTCGGCTCTTTAAACTAAAAGTCAATAGGAAGAAGTCGAAATTTTGTAGTCCAGTAGTTAAATATCTTGGGCATATTCTCACCAATCATGGTATTGAAGTTGACCCAGAAAAAGTCTCTGCTATTCAAAACCGTCCAGAGCCAAGAAACGTGAAGCAAATCCTTTCATTTTTGCAGACCTGTTCTTGGTACCGCAGATTTATCCAAAATTTCGCAAAAGAATCAAAGCCGCTTAGTGACCTTACAAAGAAGAATGCCTTGTGGAAGTGGGGCAATGAAGAACAATCTTCATTCGATATTCTTAAAACCCTGCTTACAAGTGCGCCCATTTTCAAACAAGCTTGCGATGGTAAACCTTTTACTTTAAAGACGGATGCTAGCAACTACGCTATCGGTGCAGTTTTGGTCCAGGGGGAGAAGTCTGATGAACATCCTATCGAGTATGCTTCAAGACTTCTTACATCGGCTGAATGCAACTACTCTACTACGGAAAGAGAAGCTCTCGCTATTGTATGGGCTGTTAACAAATTTAGAGGATATATAGAAGGAGGTGAAATTACACTGATGACCGATCATCAACCATTGAAATGGCTTATGAGCCTTAAATCTCCAACTGGTAGACTTGCTCGATGGGCACTACAGCTTCAGCCATATAATTTTAAAATCGAGTACACACCAGGAAGGATAAACGTTGTGGCAGATATGTTATCAAGACCTCCATGCGAGAACAAAGAGCACTCGGATAACACATGTAAACTCTGTAATTTTCACATCGATATACCCACACGAAGACCAAAAGAGATCCGAGAATCGCAGCTGCAAGACGATCAGTTAAAGTCAATCATTGAATCATTTGAAACCAATGATGAAAATATCACTCGTTGGACAGGCCGTGCATATCTCCTTAATGATGGAATACTCTACAGGTACTCTTCTGAATCAGACTCCGATAATGCTCAACTCGTTATACCAACGAAAGAGAGGGAATCTATTCTTTACAATTATCATGATGCCGCTACCGCAGGCCATTACGGTGTCGAGCGTACCATTGCTAGAATCGCCTTAAGATACTATTGGCCTGGAATGAGAAGCGATATAACAAAACACATTGCAAATTGTCTCGCCTGTCGCAGGTACAAGCCTAGTAATATGAAACCAACTGGACTTCTTCAGACAGTCTCTAGTAATCAGAGGTTCGAAGTACTGGCGGTCGATTTATTTGGTCCACTACCTATAACGCAGGACGGTTATCAGTGGATTCTCATTGCTGAAGATCTTGCCAGCCGCTGGATTGAAATTTTTCCATTAAAAGAAGCAACAGCTGAAAAATGTGCACTAATACTACTTAATGAAGTATTCCTTCGCTATGGACTCCCACGTCGATTACATACCGACAACGGATCTCAGTTTATCTCTGCAATAATGCAACAGCTGACGCACTGTCTCGGCATCAATCAAACACTTACGCCGGTGTACCATCCAGAATCAAACCCAGTCGAAAGAAAAAACAGAGATATGAAGACACAACTCGCCATACTGGTAGGCCTTAACCATACCTTATGGGCAGATGATCTTCCATCAATTAGGTTTGCAATCAACACAGCTAAATGTCAAAGCACTGGTTTCACCGCATCATACCTTACTTTTGGTCGCGAACTTCGCACCATTGATGACATTAATCACGATTTACGAACCATTGCACAATCTGAAAACTTCATTCCGCAAATTACGCCTACACTACTTAAATTATCCGACGTTTTGAAGAACGCAAAAGAAGCAACAGAGAAGATGCAGGATAATAATAAAACCTACGTTGACAAAAAGAGACGACCAGAACCAACCCTTAAAGTGGGTGACCAAGTATTAATAACTTCCCACTTTCTTAGCAAAGGTTTAAAAAACCAAACCTCAAAATTCATGCCAAGAAGAGACGGTCCCTACGTCATCATTAAACAAGTTGGATCAACAGTATATCAAGTTGCCTCCAAAGATGACCTTACAATTCCATTGGGGACATATCACTCTTCAGCAATCACTAAATATAAACATTCAGCAAAGAGGCCAGATGAAGAACCAGTAATGCCACTTCGCCGACGAGGGCGACCAGCGCAGTCAACTACACATCCTGTCGCATCATCGAGACGATCTCTGCGCCAGAGGGGGAGAATGTAACAAAAAGTTTAGTTATTATTATTATTTATCATCACTTTTTTCAATTCGATTTCAATTTCCTTTCAATTAATAATAATTTTGTTTATTACTGTACAATTTAAGTTAAGACAACCACCTATGTACATATGCGAGGGGAAAAGCTTTGTGCACACGGCACTAATGTAAAAGCTGATCCTTAGAAAAAAGCTCAGGAAGCATATAAAAGGTTGTCCTAGAAAATATAAATTCATTCACGTTTGATATTTCGATAAACGAAGGTCTAGCTACCGTCTTTTGAGAATTGTCACACAAGAATAATAATTACTAATTGTCATATAATTAGACATAGAATTTTCTAATTAATAAAATAGACTTCTAAGTCAGAACATTGTTTTTTTTAATCTTATTTTCTTTCGCAAGTGTATAAAATTTATTCGGTTGCCTGTTCAACGTTTACTACGGTTCTCGGACAGTATAAGCGCGGCAGAGAATTGAACAAAAAAAACAGTTGTCTAAAAGGAATGAGCGGTGGAACGGAGAATTGTCGCTGCGAATCTCCAAAATACGCAGACACCCCCCCAAGAAAAATCCCCAAGGAGAAAAATTGCTCTTACACCTATAGGCACTCAAAAAGATGAACATTTCGAAAAGATGAACAGGGCCGGTTTTTTATTCGTTCATCTTTCCGAGATTCTACTATATAATAGTTCTTGATGTTTTTATCGCGACCAACATTTTAGAGTTCAAAACGAACTTATAAAAATTCCTTATTACCATATGGGTAGGTGACGTTCGAAACCCTAAAAACGAAACTCCGGTCACATTTCCTTTTCCCTTGAAGCAATTTCTATAAGCACAAATCATTTCTGCGAAAAAAATACGATATTTTCTCATTTTGGTACAACTATCGGCATCTAGTGAGGTAACCTGCAAACGTCCTTGTCATTACTATAGGCATTGTATTTATATCCTATAGTAATGACAAGGACGTTTGCAGGTTACCTCACTAGATGCCGATAGCTGTACCAAAATGAGAAAATATCTGAAAACGAGCTTTTTGTTTGTTTATTCATTCGTCGTTCTTAATTATGGTTTGTGAAAAGAAAAAAAGCTATTGATCTAAAGGGTGGGTTAGAATGTGGGGAAGATGAAAAGAGCAAAGGTAGCGTAAGAACAACAACAAGTTGAATTCAAGAATTTACTTTACAACATAAGCATACCTATACTATTGTGTGGAGTACATTTATATTTAATTTCACTGCCATAAGCGAATGGGTTATGCGTATGTGTGTTTTTTTCGCAGAAATGATTTGTGCTTATAGAAATTGCTTCAAGGGAAAAGGAAATGTGACCGGAGTTTCGTTTTTAGGGTTTCGAACGTAACCTACCTGACTTTGATTTAATTAGCAAACCAACAGCGATCACATAATTTGCATTACAGCCAATACAATTCACGTGAATAAATGCAGCAGAACGAATAATAAATCCACCGTTGATAAGTCCAATGAAACGCAGCAATAAACAGCATACAAAAAAATATTATGTTTTATTCTTCTACCTCTTACGACCAAAGCGACTTATCTCTATGAATGTTGAACAGCAAGAGAAAGTTCTAAGCTTCGATAAAACATACAATGCCTGTGATATGTTATGTATTACCATTCTCACCATTAGGTATATGGTGAATCGATGCATTGCAGAGTGCAAGCCCGTTAGCAAATATGAGTAAACAAGCAATGAAATCATTACATAACGATAACAAGAGATTAGAAATATCAAAAACAATAAGAAGCGATGCATAATGTTTGGCAAATAAAAATTATTTCGATATTAAATTTACATAATTAATTAATATAATTAAAGCAAAGGTTAGTGAAATTTAAGTTGAATTAAATACAAAGAAGAATAAACGATTCAATCTCAAACATCCCGGCGCCCCTGAACGAGTTTCAGGATAGTGGTAGGACGGCCAATTTTGTTGCAGGACGAATAAAGGTTCCGGCAGCCGACTTAACAGTGGCCACACGAACAAGTTGATCAGCACCTGGTGTAACAGCTTCAATTCGACCGAGTAGCCATTTTGTGGGAGGTAGACTGGGCTCCTTGATGACCACCGTATCTCCCGGTTTTAGGTTGGGTTGTCGTTTCTGCCATTTGGGACGTTCCTGAAGACTCGTCAGGTATTCGGTGTGCCACCTCTTCCAAAAACCTTGCACCATGTTTTGTAGGTGGTTCCAATGAGAAAGACGGTTGACCGGTATTTCGAGTTGACTAGGTTCCGGCACAGCTGTCATTGGCTCACCTATGAGAAAATGAGATGGTGTTAGAGGATTTAGATCAACATCAGAGAGACAAGATAAAGGTCGAGAATTCAAGATAGCTTCAATTTGACTGGTCACGGTCGTTAGCTCTTCGAAGGTTAATATAGAAGAGCCAATGACCCGACGAAGGTGAAGCTTTACGGATCTGACACCTGCCTCCCACAGCCCACCAAAGTTTTTTTTTTTTTTTTTTTTTTTTTTTTTTTTTTCCGAGGGTAGGTGAAAATCTTCCATAGACACTATGAGAATAGCAAGCGCGTGCTCATAGTAGTGTCAGATTCTTACTGACCAAAAACACCACCCTTCGATATAAATTTGTTAGATACTGCAACTAAGTTATACTACTTATCAAGCAATTTTTCTATCACGAAATATAAACGTTTGGCAGGTTACTTTCCAATGAAAGATCCTGCATGTTCCGCAATTTAGACGCGGTTAATCCTTATCTCGCCAAGTCGAAAGGTTTTGTTCTTTGTAGTCGGCGCAATAAATTGCTCTCATCAGTTTGTTCTCGGTACTGAGGTGGGAATGTTTCCCGATTAACCAGTACATTTCTCTATATTTGATTTCTAATTCTTTACGTTTCATTTTCACGTGCGAATTCCACTTCAGCTTTGCGTCAAGTGTCATTCCCAGGTATTTGGCATCATTTGCAATGGGAATTCGGGCCAAATTTATAAAAATTGGCAAGTCATTAATTTTTCTATAAGTGAAATTCACGTGAACAGATTTAGTTCCGTTAAGGGCGATCCGCCAGTCCCTCGTCCATTCATTTACTTTATTCAATGCGTTTTGCAGTTTGGCAGTCGTTTCCTCGATTGTTTTACCTACCGCTAGGATAGCGGTGTCGTCGGCAAACGTAGCAAGGATAGTGCCATCTTCTTTCGGTATATCACGAGTATATAACAGATAGAGAAGCGGCCCCAGAACGCTTCCTTGCGGTACGCCGGCCGAAATTTCTTTGAGCTCTGAGTATTCGTTTCCATTTCTAACACGGAAGAGTCTATTCCCGAGATATGAATTCAAAATCTCGTATAGGTTTGCGGGAAGTACTTGTCGTAGTTTGCATTTCAAGCCATCGTGCCACACCTTATCAAAGGCTTGCGAGACGTCAAAAAATACGGTTGAGCATATCTTTTTTTCTTCTAGTGCTTTTTCGATTACGTTAGTAATTCTATGCACCTGGTCAATCGTCGAATGCTTACTTCTGAACCCAAACTGGTGGTCAGGTATTAGATTATTTTCTTCTATAACCGGTTGGAGACGCCTTAGCAATATCCTCTCGAAAATTTTGGATATGACGGGAAGAAGCGATATTGGTCTGTATGATTTTACTTCATATGACGGTTTTCCTGGTTTTAAAACCATTATGACTTCCGCAACTTTCCATTGGCTCGGCACATATTTTAATCTGAGTGCAGCATTTATAATATGGAGAAGCTTAATTAATGCTTTTCTAGGTAAGGCTTTGAGAATTTCTCCGGTGATCAAATCATAACCAGGAGCTTTCTTGGGTTTTAGTTTCGCGATCTCACGTTCGAGTTCTCTAAGCGTCGCAGATCTGCGCGTTAAATCGTCAGATGGTGGAACTACCATCCTTGTGATGTTGATGTTGTCATGCCCACCAAAGTGAGGTGCGGAAGGAGGAATAAAGTGCCAAGCGATTCCGCCCTTTGCGAGCGATGACACTATTGTGTCGTTGTGCGTTTGAGACATGACCAACTTGTGCATTTCTGAGAGGCAACGTCGTGCCCCTTGAAAATTAGTCCCATTGTCACTATAAATGTTGCTGCACAGACCGCGTCTTGATACAAATCGGCGCAGGGCGGCAAGAAACGCATCCGTAGTGAGATCGCTCACTACTTCCAGGTGTATAGCTTTGGTTGAAAGGCAGACGAAGAAAGCTATGTAAGCCTTGAGAAGTCTTGGCTTTCGACCCCGAGAAAGCTTGATCGTCAGCGGCCCTGCGTAATCACAACCCGTATCGGTGAATGGTCTATTCGGTTGAATCCGTTGGAGGGGAAGATCTCCCATCCGCTGCTAGCATGTCGATTTCCGTTGCATGAAGCATGGTTTGCAAGTGTGTATTACCTTCCGAACAAGATTACGGCTACCCATTATCCAGAACTGCTGCCGGACAAATGTGAAGTTCTCCGAAACTCCAGCATGCGCGTACCTTAAGTGAACATCCTGAACTATAAGTAAGGAAACTTTATTGGATTTCGGAAGTATTATAGGATGATTTATGTCATATAAAACAGCAGAATGTTTTATGCGACCTCCAACACGCAGAAGTCCAACGCTGTCCAAGAACGCAGAAAATTTCAACAGTGGTGATCTCGACGATAAAGATTTCTTACTGATCAAGTCGTTGATATCCTTAGGGTACGAAACAAGCTGCACATACTTCAAGATAATGATTTTAGCAGAATGAATTTCGTTGAATTTCAAACCGTGAGACTCGCGAACGTCTGATTTCACGCGACAATTTGATATAAAACGACGACAAAACGCAAATACTCTGATCAAACGATGCCAAGACGATAGTTTGTCAATCAAATTTTGAATAGTGTCCGAATTACGCGATGTTACCAGAACAGTTTTGTGTGTCCGTCTACTTTCGACTTTGACCAGGTCACTATTGGCGAGTTCAGAGTTGTTAAACCAGGAAGAAATAGGCCAATGTTGTTGCGATTCTGATAACCACCAAAGACTATGATTCACGAGCTGCGAAGGGACAATACCGCGCGAGGCACAATCAGCTGGATTGAATTCTGATGCAATGTGCTTCCATGAATGATTGGGAACCGTTTCCAAGATAGCTGAAGTGCGGTTAGCGATAAACGTAGCCCAACGACGCGGGGGAGAAGAAAGCCAATGAAGCACTATTTCAGAGTCACACCACGCATATATTTTAATGTTTGTGTCTATATTAAGTGAGGATTTAATAAGCTTAAATAGCTTTGACAGTAGCAACGCACCACAAAGTTCTAGCCGCGGGATAGAAAGAGGTTTTAAAGGAGCCACCTTTGTTTTCGCCGCGACTATTGTGACTTTAACCTCTCCAAAGACCGATCTCGAACGCGCGTATATAACTGCTGCATAGGCCAACGATGAGGCGTCCGAGAACCCATGAAGTTCTATGTCATCTTCAAGAAAGACGTTACGCGGGACCCGAATGTTTTCAAGTAATGGAAGTTCCTTCCGATAGTTCATCCACTGACTTGAAATCCCGTCTGGTAGGGGATTGTCCCAACCAAGTTTAAGTTCAGATGACCAAAGTTCTTGGAACATCATTTTGAAGAGGATCACAGATGGAGCCAAGAGTCCTAAGGAATCGAAGATCCTAGCGACTTCTGAGAGCAGAGTTCGTCTTGTCAGCAAATGACTGAGTTTGGGTTGATGAACGCGAAACGAGAAGACATCTCTAGAAGGATTTCAAAACATCCCTAAGACCTTGATAAGTGAAGACGAACCTTCAGACTCAACAAACGAATATTCACAATCCTCAGGAGGTAGACTGGCGAGAAGAGCCCAACAATTTGAGCTCCATTTCCTGAGTTGAATTTTGGCAAGTGATAAAAGTTCAACAAGTTCAGACTGCATTTTTAAAAGATCATCAATAGTGTTTGCCCCAGTCATAATGTCATCCACGTAGACATCGTTCAAGATGAGTCGAGCTGCGATGGGGTATTTCAACCTATAGTCATCAGCCAGTTGCTTTAAAGCTCGAACAGCCAAAAATGGGGCGAATGCAGTTCCATAAGTAATGGTTTTGAGCCGGTAGTGCTTGATAGCTTTGTTAGGAGAAGTCCGCCAGACAATACGCTGATAGTCAGTTTCGGGTTCACGAATCAAAATTTGACGAAACATTTTGACTACATCAGCCGTAAAAACAAATCGATGCTGGCGAAAGCGAAGACAAACACCAATCAGATCTCGTTGAATTTGAGGTCCGATATACAATTGGCTGTTAAGTGACTGCCCAAGTGAGTCACTAACAGACCCATCAAAAACGACCCTAAGCTTAGTCGACGAGCTGTCGGGTTTTAAAACCGCGTGGTGAGGAAGATAAAAGAGTCTACCAATTAAAGATCCGACCTCATCATCAGGAATCTGTTGCATATGTCCAAGACTCAAATACTCTTCCATAAATTGTCCATATTGTCGCCTCAAATCAGGATGCCTTTGGAACCGACGCGACGATGGAGTGCAAACGCGATATGGCAGCACCCAGAGTATTTCCAAAGGTAGGCGATGGAAGTTTTAATAGAAGGGGAACAACATATCTGCCATCTTCTGAGCGAGAAACAGTTTCTCGAAAAAGAGCTTCAGCAGGATCATTATCTGCTTGGTCAATGATTGTGGGTACTTCGTCCAGTTCCCAAAAACGTTGCAGGAGAAAATCAGTATCAATAGCTGAGTGGAGGTTGCATAACCCGACACTAGAAAAATGGCTATCAATAAATTCTCCTGTGATGACCCATCCAAAAGAAGTATTTTGCGCCAATGGTTTACCTTCTGGGCCATGAATTTGTTCTGCCTTGAGAATCGACCAAACTCTATCAGCTCCTAACAAAACATCTACAGTACTCGAATTATTAAACTGAGGATCCGCTAAATCCAATCCTTGGATATAAGACAACGATGAAATATCGAAGGAATAAGACGGCAGATTCGAAGTCAGTTTACTCAAAATATGTGTTTCGCATCGCAGAACTGTATTATTGTAACGCGAACCCAAAGAGATCGACATACACCCATTGGTGTGACCAGCTTCCTTCGAAGAAAGTCCTACGATCGGAATCCGAGAATGTTTCCGTCGAAGTCCAATACGTTGAGCTAACGCCTCCGTAATAAATGAGGACTGCGAACCTGTATCAAGCAGAACACGGCAATTTATAAGCTCACCCTGACGATCCTGAATTGTAGCAAGAACAGTAGGCAAAATGGTTTGCTGTCGAAGGCTAAAGTCAAGAGAATGGTTATTTAATGAAGGGGCCACGTGACTGGGGCCTGGAGCACCCGGAGACGGAGGTGGCTGTGAGGAGTCTGCTGGTTGTTCTACGGATGGTCTTGGTTTTGAAGGTGATTGAGACTCACCAGATTGGTTTGGGTGGACGAGCGAATGATGGCGGGATTTACAGACACGACAACGCGAATGGCTAAAGCATTTATAAGATGTATGTCCAGACCGAAAACAATTAAAACATAATGAGTTATCCTTTACGAATGTTCGACGAGAGTCTAAACTAAGTCCTATAAACGCGGGACATTGTGGCAAATTATGGTCGCCCTTGCACTTAGAACATTTTGAAAGTTGCTCCCGTGACTCAGACAAATGCGTGCGAATGGACACTGGTTGTCTTTTACGCGATGCACCGGAGCTGCTCATAGGCTTACACGACTCGAACGCGTCACACCGAACTTCAAGAAAATCAATTAATTCTTGTACCGAACAATCATCCCAAGAACCTACTTTCTTAGCCCAAGCATGCCTCGTATCCTCATCGAGTTTAGTTAACAGCAGGAAAATAAGCCAAGGATCACGACCGGTTTTCTTGGCTGCCTCAAGACCACGAATGACTTCATCGGCACCGTCGGTAATCTTACGAAGAATGTTAGAATTGGATAAAGTCATAGAAGGCAGCGAAACAAACGACTGAATTAGAGAATGAACGAGTAGGTTTACGCGGTTGTAACGTTTATCCAGTTTTTCCCACGCTCCAATATAATTAGCGTCCGTGGGCGGAATATGACTGATAAGATCGGCAGCTTCATCTCTCAAAAACGATTTCAGAAAATGAAACTTCTGTGTAGAAGTTAGAGCATCGTTGCTGTCCACCGAATAGAGAAACATGTCGCGGAATGTCGGCCAGTCTTTATAATTACCGGTAAATGAAGTAATCGAAATCTTAGGGAGGCTTATATTTTTCGAAGACGAACCGGAAGAGTTAAGTTTACTAAGAAAAGCAGACTGCTGTTCTGCGAGTTGCTCAAATGCCATTTTTTGCCTTTTAGCATTCTGCCGTTCACGAATACACTTTGTCATTGTCGTATGTGCACTAAAATATTTATCTTCGTACTCAACGAATTCCGTCTCGAGCGCCGTATGTTGCTGCTCGTCTAAACCTTCTAAACACGCAGCATGATAGCACGAAAACTCCTTCCAAGCTATTTCTAATTTAGATAACCTAACTTCCAGCATCTCGATATCTACATTATCCGTAATGGATTCACAAAAAACCGTAGCATGTGTGATGGTTGCTTTAGCATGACCGCGCATTTGCTGAGAACTCATTTTAATTTAATTAAAGTGTCCGATAGTTATTTGATTAATCGAAAATCAGGTGTAATACTTTGCTCGCACTCAACTCACAATTCGTTTGATTTATTATAGACAATTCTCTATAATTTAAAGAAAACGCGAGAAGTTCAATTTTATTTGGCGGTAAAGTTAATTATTTGAGCGAGCACACAAATTAATATTGTTCTTAAACACACGTGATTTTTCGATAACACCGGTTCACAAATCGCAATTAATAATATTAAATTCGGCTAAACGAAGGACCAACGACTTTGATTTAATTAGCAAACCAACAGCGATCACATAATTTGCATTACAGCCAATACAATTCACGTGAATAAATGCAGCAGAACGAATAATAAATCCACCGTTGATAAGTCCAATGAAACGCAGCAATAAACAGCATACAAAAAAATATTATGTTTTATTCTTCTACCTCTTACGACCAAAGCGACTTATCTCTATGAATGTTGAACAGCAAGAGAAAGTTCTAAGCTTCGATAAAACATACAATGCCTGTGATATGTTATGTATTACCATTCTCACCATTAGGTATATGGTGAATCGATGCATTGCAGAGTGCAAGCCCGTTAGCAAATATGAGTAAACAAGCAATGAAATCATTACATAACGATAACAAGAGATTAGAAATATCAAAAACAATAAGAAGCGATGCATAATGTTTGGCAAATAAAAATTATTTCGATATTAAATTTACATAATTAATTAATATAATTAAAGCAAAGGTTAGTGAAATTTAAGTTGAAATAAATACAAAAAAGAATAAACGATTCAATCTCAAACACTACCCATATGGTAATAAGGAATTTTTATAAGTTCGTGTTGAACTCTAAAATGTTGGTCACGATAAAAACATCAAGAACTATTATACAGTAGAATCTCGGAAAGATGAACGAATACAAAACCAGCCCTGTTCATCTTTTCGAAATGTTCATCTTTTTGAGTACCTATAGGTACTTAATTTTAAGTAGGTACTTAATTTTGGTTAAGATGTCTTTCAACACTTTGCACTTTTCTTTTAAATTTACTAACTTTACTCGGCCTTTAACTGATGGCATCTTTTCTCTACATAAATTCACTTCACACTGGTATGCAAACAAATGAAATAAAATGGAAAAATGTAAAATCAAGCAGAAAATAACAGTTTTCCAAGAATAATAATAATAATAATATTGTAATAATATATGAATCTACTAGGAATAACTAAAATACGAATAAAGAAGAAAAACAAATTTGTGGGTTTGTGGGTATCTATTCATGTATCCAAAAATCAACCCGTTCATCTTTTACAATACTGCAATAGTGAATAAATTCCGTTCATCTTTCTGGGTAGTTCATCTTTTGGAATAGTTCATATTTCCGAAATTCTACTGTACCTAGAAACTTGAAATTTGGGACGCTTATACATTGCTGTGGTCCACATATGTACATATAATTGAGATAACTTATCACTCAAAAACGTATTGTGAAACAATTGAGCGTGTGGGTGGCGAAATGTAGATTAACTCGAAAAAAGAAATTCTTAAAAATATGTATGGTAGGTGACCCAAATAAGGCCCAGCGCGTAATAAGGTCCCGTCTTCCAAAATCATAAAAAACGTTAACCAATTGGAATAAGTTTATACTTGTGTTAATGGGCACACATCAGAGTAACTAAAACCGTAAAAAAAATGTTCTGCCGCAAACGTGTCAGCGCCTATCACAAAAAGTTGGTAAATGTGGACGCACGCTCCCTTTACAGCTACATACTGTGAATGCATTTTCCTTGCATAAAGGGTTTTTTTTGTTATCTTGGCAGTACATACAGTATTGTGCAAAATATTTGCAAGTTTTTTTCTTCTTATGTTTTGTTAGCTAACAAACTCCCTTATTTGGTCCATACCAAAAAGGTGTGAGGAATAATAAGAAACAATTTAGCTTTAATACTTTGTACCAAATACCTACATATTAAAAAAAAATAGTTGCATGTGTTGGTTTTTGTTTTTTCATTTATTATAAAACATCAACGGTACATGTTAGGGATTTATTTGCTTTCTTTTAAATAATAAAATCAACGTAATAGGTATGTACGTACTTTCAACTCAGCATTTCATTCGAATTTTGCCTTTGTTTAGAGTAATTTAAACACAAAATCACTGTAGGTAGGTATTTGAAAAAAAAATTGCAAATGTTTTGCACAATACTGTAGGTACCTACCTACTTTAGGAGGAGCTCCTTATATAGAATAGAATACCCCCCCTTATTCTTCCTTAATCAAATAAAATTTAACCATCCATCGATTCACCACGTCCTCCTCGTGGTTCTGGTGGGTGAAACAGAGAGTGGGTCAAACATAAAAATTGGATCAGAAATCAGAAGCTAGAGCCCTAGAAAGGTAAATAGCATTACCGCCAGAAGGACTATTAAAATCAGTTGTGACATATGATGCAAATACATAATGTCCTACATAAGTATGTACTTATTAATTAAAATCAAATTATGTAGTATAATATACATACATACACAAGTGTAGGAATATGAAAACAAGAATAATAATTTATTCGTATCGTACAGAAACATACATATACGAGTTCACTAACCGAGCAACCTGAAATCAATTTAATAAAAGGAAAAAGGGATACATACACACAGAATAATGTCCTATCTCAACAAGATCGTTTTGGTTGTGTAGAGAAGAATGTGTGCGTAATCTATTTCTGTCCTTCAAGCTATATTTCCGAGTAAGCTTTTCTTCTAACACAAACCAATTCGAAACTTTAAAAAACAAAATTCTTATCTTATACACAAACCACACACACATCATATTTTTTACAGCGCCACACAGATTGCGAGGATACCTGCAAACAATTTGAGTGCCCTTCTTGTCATTACTATAGGATATAAATACAATGCTATAGGATATAAATACAATGTTTATATCCTATAGTAATGACAAGAAGGGCACTCAAATTGTTTGCAGGTTTCCTCGCAATCTGTGTGGCGCTGTAAAAAATATGATGTGTGTGTGGTTTGTGTATAAGATAAGAATTTTGTTTTTTAAAGTTTCGAATTGGTTTGTGTTAAGCCAGAACTACATCGGAACAAAAGTGATAAAAAGTAGAAGTGTGCACACACTGAAAGCTCACTCAATTCCAACTGACCAACAGCGCCATTAACGGATGAAATTATTATTTGTTTGACATTTGAAAGCTCCAGGAAATGTATTTCTTCGCAACCATGCACATTTATTCGTTAATAGTGGATGAATAATAAAAAGGAAAATTGGTTTCAAACCTAAAATTCTAAAAAATTGTACCGGAATAATAAAATCGGTATTTGCTTTCGTGAATATACGTCTTAAATCATCTTTTAAATTCATCGGAAATCAGCTGGTATGCAAAAAAGTGAATGAGCGCCATCTATTGTCGAGGATTTTATACGAAATCCAATTATAACTACTTGAATTGGTTTTTGTATTTGGTTGGAAGAACTACTGGAAAGCTTTTGTGCAACATCACCGCGGCGAAAGCTAGGGTATGCTCTAGCTTTAGCCGCGGTGAGTTTTATTCATTTGAGAGGAAATGATACAGATGTGCCTGCGATGGAAGAGTACAACCTATTGTTTTGACTTCGTTGTACTTTTCATCACTTTTGTTCCGATGTAGTTCTGGCATAAAGATTTTCTATACATCTTTTGACACAATGAATTTATGGTTCTCCAACGGTTAAAGAAACATTCTCAAGCTTAACCCAGTGCGAATGACACTAACAAGTGCTAACAGAATTTGTGAATACAACGGCCAGAACATAAAAGACGCGAAATCGAGGGAACAATTTGCATCTTGTAAGCAAATCTCAAACAAAGGTATGTAGCTCCGTGTGCAATTAAAAGTATAAGTTTTGTCTTTTGACGTTTAGGTATTATTTGCAGATAGTGTTGATAACATAGCTTCCAGCTTGCTTAATAGTGTGATTACTCCAACAGCTCGTTTCGGAGATGCTAAAGGAAGAAAAAATTTGGCATACTCGATGCTTCATATTTTACAAGTCCTACCTTACATTTGTATCAAGAAGATGTTACTTAAGAAAGAAGTTTTTGTGAAAAATTAATAAAATCAGTTAAACTAAAAGAAAATCTGTTTTTTTTTATGTCGTATATAAGAACCTCTTTTTTCAGGATCCAGTTCTTTCTTGAGTTAAAAAAATGGGCACGAAATTTGTATAAGATGGAAACCAAATAAATAAACAAAATTAAAAAAATATATTTATTACATGTATACATATACATATGTATGTATGTATATATTTAAAGCATTACAGATTTTAATTTAAAGTGATTTCTATTTATTTTTCCCAAATAGAATTCCCTTTGAATTAAAAAGATACCTATTTAAGAAATTTAAATATTTTAATAGGTATCAAGTTAAATAGATTTCTATTTATTTTTCTTTATTTTGATTCTGTTAGTCCGTAATAGAAATCATTTTGATTCAAATAAGCATCTGTTTATAAAATTTACGTTGAATACGTTTATTTCAAATAGAAAACAAGTTGATTCTATCGAAACCTATCTAAAATTATGATTAAAAATAACAAAGTTATTCATGTTTAAATTAAACAAAAAACATTTTGGCGCCAAATCATATTTATTTGTGTTTAGTTTAAACACGAATGGGTTTAGTTTTTTTCTCAGTGTACCCAGAAGTTGTTTCAGAAGTAAGTATGTACTTCTTACACATTACCGACCCAGAAACATAGCATTTCCGCACTAAAAATCTTAAATTAAATGATTGCCATTGGTAAACAAACAAACGCGATTCTAAACGCGGCAAGCAGGAGACAGTTATTAACAATGCAGTGAGATCATTTTACAGAAAAGTATACCTACTTGTTGACTCCTTCCTTGTCGCAATACCCCGCATTCGTACGGTAATGCCCTATTCTTTTCTTAAGCAAAGATCAATTCCATCCTGCATTACTCTTCACTAGTTTGGTAATGCCTTTCATTTTATTAGCTTTAGGTTCGATGAAGTATTACATATTGCATTAAGGAAGGAATTGTTTTATAATTGAAACATTTCATTGCTCGCAATGCGGGCTAATTATACGTTCAGTACTTATGTACTTCTAGAAGTAGTTCCAGTGGTAGTCCCTGACTGGGAAATAGGTAGTTGTATACAAATTAGTGTTCAAACGAATAGTATATTCGGTCTGAGGCCGAATACACATTAAAAAGCCCTGAAAAAGTACTAACACAGTTAGGGTGAATATGGTTTGAATAAACGGCGTAAGCGATAAAACCATTCAACTCAAACTTCATTATTTTTGGGACTTAACACGATTCTCATCGCTCCATTTGGTTCGCGTAGTGAAAATGGGCCGAATAGACGGAATACCGAATAGTAACCGAATATTCGTTTCTACACTAATAAAAATCTATTCTTCCCATCTTTGACGCAGAACTCAAAAACTTTAATATACCATTCTGACGGATATAGGGTAAGTGCACTAGTATCCGGACAGTGTTAGTGTCCGGACACTTCGTCGTTTATTTGAGATGAATAGGTAAATCGCACATAAACAGGCTGAAACATGAACAAAAATGCAATCTCTAACATGTCATACGAATACACACAAAGTTTCAGATGAAATAACTGTGTAGTGTAAGAGTTACTCGTCAGTTTAGTGTTCGATATCTAGAAGGTCGGTTGTGCTACAGTTTTATGTGCAAAAAAAATAGTGCAGGCATTTAAAGAAAGTAAGTAATTCACGAAGTATTTATTAACCCATTCTAATGTGAAATATTTAGATTACATTTAAAATATTAAACTTCAATAATTTTAAAGAAAATATCGAAAAAAATTAATTTTTTGTCTTTATTTTCGGTGTCCGGATACTAAAACTTAAATTGAAGAACATTTTCAGTTCCCGGACAGACTGTCCGGAGACTGAAACAAAGAGCAAAATTTAATTTTCTCTTTTTAAAGCGCCAAAATAATAGCTACATATATTCTCTCTGATAAAAAGAAAGAGAATTGTAATTTTCTTGTAGATTTTCAGTACCCGGACAGGATTTTTGTAAGCAAGAACATGTCTGTCCGGATACTGAAATATAAGGTTTAGTATCCAGACGACTTTTTTTTGTATCTATTTCACGTATTTGTATACCATATCCATAGGATAAAAGGTATACTAGGTTTGATTCATAGTTTGTAACATAGAGAAATAATGACCGTAGACCCCCAAGGCCTTGACGGCATATGCTGGCGCCGATTGGTTAATCGAATGAGCCACATCGTCCGTCCGTCCGTTTAGTTCTCATATGCCTTACATTTCGAGCTAGGTGCTAAAAACTACATTATTCTAGGTCCAGAAGCAGGGCAAGTAAAATTTTTTTTATATCAAAATGGATGTGGTATCCAACTGTTTCCTTAAGCGGAATTTAACCCGCAGTTTGTTGACTGTTACGTCTTACCTGTCTTCTTTTTATAATTGTTTAAAGAATGGATGCCGATAAAATTGCTAAGGCCTTAGAGGATATAAGACAGAATAAATTGAGCATTCGAAAGGCAGCTTCGAAATACGGCTTATGTCGCTCAACGTTACACGACCGTTTAATAGGCAAAAGAATGATCGGCGAAATGGCAACGAAAATGGGTCCAGATCCATATTTAACAGTTGAAGAAGAAAAACAGATTGCCCAGTGGTGTACCGATCTGTGCAAATGTGGCTTTCCATTGAAAATGGATGATCTTTTAAATACGGTACAAAAAATTATAATAGATTCGAAGAGAAAAACACCTTTTAAAAACGACCGACCCGGCAGAACATGGATGCGAGCGTTTCTAAAACGCCACCCTTTTTTGGTAATGAGGGAAGCGGAAAGTATTAGCAAGGGTAGAGCAGTAGTCACCCAGGAGGGCATTTTGAAATGGTTCAGGGATTTAGATGACTATTTAAAAAGCATTGGTCAGGAACACCTTATGAATGACCCGGCTAGAATATTAAACGGTGACGAAAGTAGCTTTTGCCTTTGCCCGAAAACTGGAAAAGTTATAGCCCCAAGAGGTTACAAAAACATTTATACAATCGCTGCTGGAAGTGAAAAAGAGACGCTGACGGTACTCATTGTTTTTTCAGCAGATGGAAAACTGTTTGAACCAATGGTGGTGTTTCCATACATACGTCCGCCGAAAGACATTGTTGACAGTATACCGGAGGGTTGGTTTTTGGGTAGAAGCGAAAGCGGATGGATGCGGAGCGAAACTTTCTTTGAATATGTCGCCAACTGTGTCCATAAGCGCTTACTGGCTGATGATGTGGAACGGCCGGTAATATTATTTGTCGATGGACACAAGTCACATCTTACCCTGGAATTAAGTGAGTTTTGCAGTAATAATCAAATTATATTGTATGCGTTGCCACCTAATACTACACATATAATGCAGCCGGCGGACGTTAGTGTTTTCAAGCCCTTGAAATCCGATTGGAAATCCACAATACGTGATTGGAACTTAAAAAATTTAGGGCACGCGCTAACAAAAAAAAACTTTTGCCCACTTTTGAATGATGCAATCCTAAAAAACAAGGATATGGTGGCTACTATACAAAATGGGTTTAGGAAATGTGGTTTGTATCCACTGAACCCAAATGCTGTCGACTTCTCAAAATGTAGCTAATAGCTAATAGCTCGAGCTCCTGAACCATGCGATCAAGAACAGCCTAGTGAATCATTCAGATTTAAGATTGCTTCAGAGGTTATACAGATCTTATCTGGGCAATTAAAAGACGCTGGAATAGATTCAGATATTGTTTTAAAAGATATTAAAACCGAAGCGGCAAAAGCAACACACAGTTTATTGACAGATACATCACTAGATATTACAGTGGATGCTGAACTTGGAGGGATCCCAGGAGGATTGGGAGACTTAAGCGTAGGGGTTTATGTAATAAATAGTGATGGCACATTAGAAAAGGATACCCAAGAAGCCTCTACTACTAATAAACAGAATTCACCGACAAACTCCCTGATTGCTCAAAATTCGCCTACAGACAACGATTTTTCTCCAATATTAGATTCAATAGAACTCGAACAAATTGCCAATGATAAAGGAACTATTACACCCACTTTTTCATCGACAACATCAGATGAATTTCAAAATGCATTACCAGGACCATCAAATAGAATTAAACCTCGACGCGATAGTACAGCAAGTTCAACATCTTTTTTATCTGCTCATTTGTTTTATCCAAAACCAACTTTATTCAATACCAAAAATAAAATTAAACAGGGAGGAAACATTGTAAGCAGATCACCAAGTGCAATTTCATCGGATGCTTGGCGCCAGATTCATGTTAATAAGGTAAAAGATAAGCAAGACAAGATCGATGCAATTCAAAAAAGGAAGCAAGAAAGACTGAGGAGAAATGAAACCAAAAAACGTGCAACACAACAAAAGAAAAAAATAAAAAAGAAAGAGAAATGCCAAGAATGTTTAGACGAACTTCAAAGTGACGTTGAAGACGATAACTTAAAAAATATTGGATGCGATACTTGTACCAGATGGTTTCATCTTAGTTGCACATCAATGGCAGGTTTATACTATGAATTGGCATCTACAAAAGATTTTGTGTGCAACTACTGCTGTGATAATACACAAATTATTGCTAATCTTAACTAATGTTAATTCTTATTCTACCTATATTAAATGAAATATGTTTAAAAATATTCTACTTCCCATGCAAGTATTATATATGTATGTACTTCGAACTGAATTCCTACTTATTTTGTTTTTAAAAATACATTTATTTATCTAAGTATTATATACTTCGAACTGAATTCCTATTTAATAAGTTTTTATAAATAATGAATTTAATGTTTTTAATAAATTTATTTGAACCTATGTTTCCTTATGATAATTACTATTTTTGTTTATTAAATAATTTAGAGATGAATTATTTTGGTTCTGTAAATTTTTGTATTTATGTTTATTGATAAATTTTTAATCACCTTTGGTAATCAATAATATCAATGAGTGCATACTAACTGAATTTAAATTAAATGGTTTTTGTTCATTTAATCCATTAAGAATTGTTGTTTTTTTCATACATTCTTATATTTATTTTTTTTATAAACTTTAGTAGTCTATATGTACCTACCAATATTTATTTATTTATTTTTTGCTGTGAATTCTGTCGGTATTATAAATACCTTTGTGCTTATTTTAATTAAATAAAGTTGAACAGAAATAGTTTTTTTCTTTTAATAACAATGTTTCATTTATTTAAAACAAAAAAGGGCATAAATCTCCATGCAAAATTTTGGTGTCCGGATACTAAAAAAAAAGTGTCCGGAAACTAAATTTGCCGTCCGGATACTAATGCAAATCGAACTTTTTTGAATTTTGTTTTTTTTAAATAAACTAATATAAAATTAGATAATTGTGTGGATGCTACATTACTAGAAAATATTTACACTTTTAGAAACACTATAACCCCTGGCGGTATCTTACATTGTACGAAAATTAATTGGAATCAAAGATCAGAAAAGTGTTAAGTGTCCGGATACTAGTACACTTACCCTACCATATACCTACATAATGTAGTTTTTTTTTGTAAACGCACGTCGAACCTTTCTGTAAAATTGTAAAAAACAACTTTTGATGTGTTTACTTGTTGCCACAAAATTTGTATACCTACATATGTACATATATTTACGCAAGCCACTTTTTACACTATATACAGCTATACACATCCATACCTACATATTAATTTCTCATATCACCCTGAAATAATGCTATCCTCATTCCTCACTGCCGCAGATTCAAAAATCATAATTTGTTTATTTTCACTCTGCGACTGAAACACGGAAAAAAGCAATACTACATATATTTATAGGTATATACGAGTATGAATGCAAGTGTGAGTTTTCGTTTCTATGGAAACCGAGATTTTTACTTCGATTCTTCTTTGGTTATTTTATTCTTATTCTCACTTGGAGAGGAATTTTAGTGGTTGTTGTCAATGATAGAATACAGAAAATCATCGGCTGTCTTCTCGCCTGAAGCGCTAGTATCGAATTCCTCAAGTGATACTACTATGTCTTTTATATACAATGCTATTAGATACCTACCAGTAAATATCAAAAACAAATCGAAAAACAGAAATGCAAAACAATTACTTAAAACCAACACCCCAAGAAATGACAACTTGCTTGCTATTAAATGTTTTTATCGCTAGATTTACTTTCCTGTGCTAATCCTTTCTCAGTTATCTTGAAAAAATTAAAATAACCTTGACCAAAAAACTCCTTGCATTGAAAGGCAGGGCAGATGACGAAATCACAATCAAAAAAACAAAAACAAACGCACAACAAAATAAAACGAATGAAAGGAAAAGGAAAAATAAAAACATAAGAACAAAGCAAACACGCAAAGACTAAAAGCAACTTGTTGAACCAACAATATTTTGGAAGAACATCATGTCTTAGCTTAATTCGAACGAGTTCGATCAAACTGGGACGCAGGAGTAAGTCCCAATCGACTGAAAAGTGGTCATTTTTTTTTACACTGCGTGCGATATCTATCATCTATGTAACTATATTATCTGTGCTTCTACCGTGTGCTGTGCATGTGAATATAAGCAAAGCATACTTGATTGAAATTTGAAATTCGAAATTTATAAAGTTAAGAATTTGAAAAGGGAAGCCGATAGGAATCGTGTTATATGGAGCCCACGCCACTGATGTACATACATATGTAATGCTGTTTCTAAATAGATAAATAACCCTCACCTTGTCGAAAATGTTTACTATAATATGTATGCCGTATGTATGTATGTATGTATACTATGTATGTATGTACATACACATAAACGTTTGTAAATATATATACTGGCTATTTAATTGTGAAGTTTAAGAAATAGTAACATGTCTGTGCACAAAATTAAGTAGAAACATAGTAACATTTTTGACAGTTCCTACAGAAAACATATGAAAAAGTAATTTCTATGACGAGGTATATACCATCAAGGTGGTCGAAAAAAGGTAAAAAATCCCAAAAACATAGTAAATATTTCTTTTTTTTTAAAAAATAGTTCCATTTTACAAAAGAACTCACTATTTTAGTCACTGAGCAGAAGCGGTTTTAGATTCAGTGAAAAAACCTCGGATTTTTTCGAAATTGAAAATCGGGATCTATACCCAGGTGTATAACGACAATGTGAAGGTTAACTTGACTTTATCATCATAAGACCCTAAAAAAATAAAAATACATATAAATATGCTATTCTTACCATGTTTTAATTTCATACTTAGGTACATTTATTATAAGGCTTAATGCCTATTGCTCTTGGTTTTTGTAATTTTCTATTTTGCTCCATTTTTTTCAAATAATATCACAACCTCTCTTGCCCTCTCTTTTACTCCTTCATGGGTATAGACAAATGTCAAATATTAGCCACAGGATAATTTTTTATGCAGCTCCAGAGCCGGCTAATTTTTTGAAGTCTATATTCACCACACTAGTGTCAAAAATTAGCCAGGGGATAATATTTTAACGCAATTGGCACACGGTCTTACTGTCAGCTTTAATTTGACATCAGTCTCATTGATGTACGCTCTTGATCCAGAAGTGCCCCATCTCCTTTCCTGACGAAGCTTGTCGTTTCATTTCGTTAAAAAACGATAAACGGAATATCGATTTGGTCGTGACGTTTATTTTATACTCGAAAACGGCAATGGGAATATGGACAATGGTTTTAGCTGCGTAGCCCATTGCATGTGGGCGCAGCTCGGTGTTTTTTTTTTTGTTTTGTCTTAAATAAATTAAATAAGCCGGAGTAAACAGTGTCAAAACACGCGTAACAATTAAAAAAATTAAGATAATGAAAATAAATTTTACACAAATATCCAAGACAATAAAAAAGATTTCTCATAATCGATATATACACGCAATTTAAATTGAAAATTGCGGATCATATTTATACACAGAACACAGGTACATTTGTAGTTCGTTGAATTGTGTATATACCTACTTATATTCTATATACATATGTATGTACATTATACATACAAAGTATGTACAGTGAAATCTCTCATTAGCGGATAACCTGTTTAGCGGACAGCTCGCATTAACGGACACATTTTTGGGAACCCATTTATAATTTTCAATACAAAATGCGTTCTTCTAAATGGCCATCTCTCATAACCGGACAAAAAACTCCAGTTTCATGGCTGTCTACTTAAGAGAGAAGAATGCGGGCTTTAATATATTTGCTATATAACTAGGTGTTTACTGTGCGTATTATTTTAATGATGACAATTGGTAAAGATTACATTTAAGGTGGATACATAATAGGTAAATACATTTTTTTCTTTACTGTAAATATGTTATGCGATTAGATATACTCATCGGTAACTTGTTCTCGAATCTTTTCATTTTTCCAATTATTTCCTTTTTCGTTTTATATCGAATTTCGGCTTCTTCTTCGCTAACATAGGCTTCAAACAATTTGAACGTTGAATAATAAAATATTTCAACAAGGCTAATAACAGATCCTCCTAGACAAAGTCCAAAAATTCCTCCAAATGAAGCTGGAAAAGTTAGAATAACATACACACATTATGTAAATATTTAAGAAAACTTAAACAAATTACCTAAAAAGTCATCCCAAGTTTTAAAAACTTCTCTGCGCAATTTAATGCATGATAGGTCTTTAAAGTAAACGACAATTGAACTTAAGTTTGATATTGAATCTCTAAAAAGATTTATAAAATATACATATACAATTATTTATACATTATATACTCAGCATTTGGTATTCCTACTCCATTAACTCGATTCGATATAAAAGTGTCAGCACCATAGTTTTGCTCGGTACAACTTGGGAGGCAATCACATGACATTCCAACATGATCGGTATCATTATTTGCTCCTTGTTGCCCAGTACTCAGGCTTGAGAAAATATCTACGGAAAATGTTATAAGTTTTAAATATTTTTTGAAGTGAAGCTTCTTTCTTCTTCTTTTCAAACAACAACAAAACAAGCCAAGAAAATAAAATTCTTATTTTCAACCCCAACATAGGGCCACCGCACACGAGGTGATTTTTTCCGGCAGAAAATCGGTTTTGTAGAATGTTGGCGAAGGCACTGAGGTCTGCGGTAATAAACGACTGAAAATCTTCTACCGAGTTGGAGTGGTTGAACGATGTAGGAAACTAATGCATACCTACACAACTTTCAAAATATTTTGCTCCGAAGAAATACTACCACAGTGAAAAAGGGTTTATGAATACAATTTCTTCTGCCGGTAAAAATGTTTTTATACAAAAATTTTATATGAAAGGCGACTTCTTGGGTTTGTATATTCATTGCTTTTATTCCTAAAGATATACAGTAGGAAGTCGATTCTTGCAACTAATTAAAACCGACCCTGTTCATTCATTGGATTAGTTGCTTCTACTGAATATTTGGGTTATTTAATATAAGGAACATACAAAACTTAAAGGCTTTTAATCAATCTAACGTACAAACATAAATTAGGTTTAAAATATATGTACCATGCAACATATGGAGGTGAAAAGTTAGAAATGAACATGCCATTTTAATCTGACATGAATATCCCTTGTCAAGCAATTCTATTATTTCCATTTATTGTTTAATCGTCAACACTGTTTTTTTTCCACTCATTTTTAGACTGAAAAAAAAAATAAAGCGCAGAAAACTTATTTCGTAGAAGTAAACACAATCTAAACTTCTTTGCTCCAAATCGAACAGAGGAAAATATCCAGAAGCGTATGCGTTGTATATGTATGTGCATGAATCTATCTGTTAATTCAATTAATGATCAACCATAGCAAGAACGAAACAAAGAGAGAAAATTTAACGGGATATTGTTTCAGTTTGCTAAGGAATTTATCAATTCCTTTTCTGGTGTTGCAAGAATCGAACATAAATACAATTTTGTGAACGTTGCAATTATAAGATAGCTAATGAAAACTTTTTGGGGTTTGCAGTAACTGAGTAGTTGCAACTATAGGGGGTTGCATGAATCGAGTTCCTACTGTATATGTACATATATGCATATTTCGATAGTAGTTTTTTGGTGGCAGATAAGACTTCTTTCTTGTGCAATACACATTGCAATACAACATACAAGTGCAATACACCTTTGAATTTTTTTGTGAAATAAGTTTCACTTTTAACGCGTGACAGTCTCACGCACTTTTTTTTTATACATATGTACCTACATACTGCTGCGAGCAAAAAAATAGCAGTGCCACTGAAGAAGTGAATGTCAAAAATAATGCAACAAATTAAGCAATAGCTTTTAAAAAATTTTACCAGTAGCATAAAATACGTTATTTTCTTATAATATCTACATTTATTAGTTTTTAATTTAATTAAAATAAGCTAATATAAATGCATTTTGTCGAAAAGAACTTTAAAAAAACCGGCAAGTGCGAGCCAGACTCGCGCTCAAAGGGTTCCGTTGATTTAAAACTACATAGTTACATATATTTTGTTTAAATAACTGTTTCGTTAACACAGTAAACTTAAACGACCGACATCTATATTCACTTTACAAACTTAAAATAAGTAATATTATTTGTTAAGTATTAGTATTATGTATTAACATCACAATAAGAACACCAATGGCAACACCAATGTAGTATAACATTATAACATCATATCCTAGTTTGTAAGATCACTAAATAAAGTCAGTTTCGTTTTGTCCACTGAATAACGAGCGTCTTACTCTCACCACACCGAATACACAACATAATTGGCGACGAGGAGTCAAACAAAAAAAAAATATAAAAAATTTCATCATCATGCCGGACGACAAAGCGACAATCTCCAACGCAGCTGCAGCCACCACCACTACCACATGGTATCAGACAGCAAATTTACCGGAATTTTCTCCTGCAAATGAAACGTGGTTCGAGTGGAAAGAGAAGTTGGAAATACATTTTTGTGAAGTTAACTGTAAAGCGGAAAATATAAAAAAAGCGATTTTATTAAAGTCTATTGGTGCTGCGCCGTACAGTTTATTACATAGTTTATGTTCACCAAATTCACCGGTTTCAAAAACGTTCAAGGAATTGTGCGAAATATTAGAAACACACTACACACCACCAACCATAATTTTCCGTGAACGTCGGAATTTTCACAGTGCAACTAGACATCCAGATGAATCAGTGGCTCAGTGGTTTGCTAAAGTCAAAAGATTAGCAATTAACTGCAAGTATGGAAGTTCCTTAGACGCTTTCATACTGGATAAATTCATAATGGGTTTATCGGGAAAAATTTTCGACAGAATTTGTGAAGAGGATGAAAAACTGTCGTTACAAGATGCGCTGAAGAAGGCATTAATAGCAGAAACAAAATTTTCATCACGAGCAGAAGCAGTCATCGATTCCAGTGTCAATTTAATAAAAAAACGGGACCATCAAAAAACCAACAAATACAAAGGCAGGAACTACAACAAAGACAACAACAGTAAAAAGTCATGCAAGCATTGCGGTTGGCGTAACCACAATTCCAACACGTGTAAATTCAAGAATAGCACGTGCCATTACTGTTCAAAGATCGGACATTTAGCATCAGTTTGCCGCTCTAAAGTTAAGGAAACAATAAATTATTTATCTGATTCTGATATTGTTAATAACGATCAGCTTGATTTTTCTGTTTTCAGTTTAACCGAAAGGAATTCGACGGACGTGTACTCGCTTCAGGTGGAGTTAAATGATACACCTATGAACATCGTTTGTGATACGGGTGCCCCATGTACATTGATTCCAGCTTCAGTATACAGCAATTTATACTATAAAGATAAACTTAAACCGTGTAGTGTACCGTACGTCAACTACAATGGAGATCGGATTAAATTACTGGGTGAGTTTGATGCAGTAGTTAGATATAGAGGTACCAATAAAAAAATAATAGTAGTGGTCTCAGACACGAAAAATCCGCCCTTGTTGGGACGCTCGTTTTTGAGAACGTTCAACTTTGAACTAACCCAGATTAATTCAATAGAATCAGACGAAAGGTATTCGATTATTATCGAACAGCTTAAGACTCAATTTCATGATGTTTTCAATGAACAATTGGGTGCATTTAATGGACATACAATTTCGCTACCAATTAAAGGTGATGCAAAATCGATTTTCTTTAAACCGCGTCCTATTCCACTTGCATGGAAAAGTAAAATTGAAAGCCAACTACGTGATTTAATTAAGAAAGACGTTCTTGAGCCAGTAGATAGTTCTGATTGGGGAACACCTTTAGTTCCAATTCTTAAGCCAAATGGCGAATTACGCATATGCGGTGATTATAAGGTTACGGTTAATAAACATTTAATTGACATTAAGTACCCATTGCCGCGCATTGATGAAATATTTGCATCTTTAGAGGGTGGTCAACTTTTTACGAAACTCGATTTATCTAATGCGTACAATCAGCTTATTTTAAGCAATGAATCGCAACTCCTTTGCACGTGGAGTACGCACATTGGCATTTTAAAAATGAAAAGATTACCTTTCGGTGTCAAACCAGCGGCTGCAATTTTTCAGAAAACTAAGGAAAATATATTACTTGGTATTCCGAATGTTGTCGTTTATCAAGACGATATTACTGTAACAGGTAAACCATTTCAGGAACACGTTAAAACATTAAAACTTGTTTTAAATAAACTGCAAATAGCGGGTTTGAAATTAAACAAAAATAAATGTGCTTTCTTTCAATCTAAAATACAGTATCTAGGTTTTTCAATCGATAAATTCGGGCTATCAAAAACTGATGAACGTGTTTCGAACATTTTAAAAGCTCCAATTCCTACCAACGTATCTGAAGTTAGAGCATTCATTGGTATGGTAAATCATTATTCAAAATTTATAGATAAATTTGCTCATAAAATGAGTCCTTTGTACCATCTTTTGCAAAAAGGTGTTTCTTTCAAATGGTCCAAAGATTGCCAGAATACATATGAGTTAATGAAAAAGGAAGTCACTTCAGACCAAATTTTGGTTCATTTTAATCCCGACTTACCAATAATTTTATCAACCGACGCTTCTAATAATGCGATTGCTGGTGTGCTTTCACACAAATTTTCTGATGAATCAATAAAACCAATTGCTTTCATTTCCAGAGCACTATCCAAAAGTGAGAAAAATTATAGTACGCTGGAAAAAGAAGCGTTAGCCATTATTTTTAGTGTCACCAAACTTAGACAATATCTATTAGGCAATTATTTTATTTTGCAAACTGATCACAAGCCGTTAATTACCATCTTTGGTGAAAATAAAAGTCTCCCAATTATGGCAGCTGCTCGAATACAACGTTGGGCATTCATCTTATCTGGTTTCAATTATGCAATTCAGTACATTAAAGGAACTTCAAATGAAGCTGATAATTTATCACGTATACCACATTTGACTTCTTCTGAGCATACTGACAAAGAAGAACATTACATTAACTTTGTTGTAAAAGCAAATACGTTGCAATTGAATTTTAAAATTATTGCTATTGAAACAAGACGCGATCCAATTTTATCAAAATTGGAAGATGCTATTCAAAAGGGTACTGTTAAAAATTTGGAAGGTTCACAATTTGATTCATTCAAAAATAAGGCATTAGAGTTGACGGTTGAACAGCATTGTATTTTGTGGGGATATCGAACAGTTATTCCTCAAAAATTGCGTAATCTAGTTCTAAAGGAGTTACACTTGTCACACCTTGGTATTGTGAAAACTAAATCACTTGCTCGATCATATGTTTGGTGGCCTAACATGGATAGAGACATCAAAAATCTTATAAGAGATTGCAATGCATGTCAAGAATTACAAACGAATCCAGAGAAAAGTCCCTTAATTTCATGGGAACCAGCATGCTCAGCTTGGAGTCGAATTCATATTGACTTTGCTGGTCCTATAAATAGTTTCCACTTTCTGATAGTAATTGACTCATTTACTAAATGGGTTGAGATATTTAAAACCAAGGCCATAACATCAGCATTCGTAATAAATAAGATGAGCGAATTATTTTGCCGTTATGGTATTATCGACATTTTAGTCAGTGACAACGGTCGACAATTTACCTCACAAGAATTCAAAACATTTTTGAAAATTAACAATGTTAAACATGTATTGACAGCACCTGGCCATCCAGCAACCAATGGTCAAGCTGAAAACTTTGTAAAAATTTTAAAAAAGTCGTTATACGCTAATTTAAAAATCAATAAACAAGTCGATATTGACATTATTCTAAATCGATTTTTATCAGATTACCGAAACACAAAACATTGCACAACCAACGAATCACCCGCAAAATTATTTTTTGGTAGAAATTTGAAAACTAGATTCAGTTCATTGAAACCACCATTAATTAAAGATAATATTATCGACAGTCAAAATAAAAGCAAGCAATATTTTAAAGGCACACGCGAAATTAGTTTCAACAAGGGTCAAAAAGTGTTTATTCGAGACTACAGAGATCCAAACAAAGCAAGTTGGTCACCAGCTACTGTAAAACAAAAATTGGGTCCTCGTTCTTATTGCTGCATCATCTCAGAAAGTAATAGAGAAATTAAAAGACATTTATGTCAAATTCGCGGTCAAAATATTGGTACAGTACAGGTTGATGATACTGAGGCTGAGAGTAAATTGTATGAGCCAAACCCAGGAACACACAGCGGTTCGCCGGTGGTAGCATCGAGTCGCGAAATTCCTTCGGTTGACTGTGAACAGCCTAATCAACTTGTTCAATCAAGACAATTAAGACCGAGACAAGACGGAAGAGTAGTTAAAAAGTAAAGTAAACCGTATAAAGTTTTGATTACATAATAATTTGTCTATCTTGAGTTTAACACATATTCATTTCTCTACATTATTTTATTAGATTAGAATTCATATTGAATTGAAGAATTGAAGTTTTTTATGAATTAAATAGAATTATGAAATATGAATTGTTAAAATTATAAAGAAAATTAATTGAAGTCATTTTTAGTTTATATTATATTTAAAGGAATTTGCATTGTTTTATAAACTATTAATAACTTTATTACAAAACTTATGGAGAGCGTGTTAAGTATTAGTATTATGTATTAACATCACAATAAGAACACCAATGGCAACACCAATGTAGTATAACATTATAACATCATATCCTAGTTTGTAAGATCACTAAATAAAGTCAGTTTCGTTTTGTCCATTGAATAACGAGCGTCTTACTCTCACCACACCGAATACACAACATTATTCATTATGAGAAATAGGATAAACATAAAGAACGCGGCTGAGTGTGTAGCACATCCATTAACCTCTTTTGCGCTGTACTACTGAGTTCAGGGGTCCCAAAGTTTCTAGCAGAAAAAATTAAGAAAAACATTTTTGGAATCTTTGTTTTGAGCCCTTTCGAATGATGTCCCACATGATATATTTTTCAGACATATTTTTTTTTAGATTATATTTTACCCACCCTGTATAGTTGTTTCACAACATTTTTGAGTAAAATTTTGTCCATGTATGTGGACCACCGTAATATATAAGTGTGCCAAATTTCAAGTTTCTAGGAAGAACGGTTCTTGATGTTTTTATCGTGACAGACACATTAAATCGAACTTATTTTGTTTCCCGAGTTCACATTACGCCGTCCTGTAAGGTTGTTTCACAATATTTTTGGGTAATAATTAGAGAAACAGGTGTGGATCATCGCAATGTATAACTATGTCGAGTCTCAAGTTTCTACGGCAAACGGTTTCTGAGATAAAAATATAAAAACATGAGTATGACAGGCATTTCAGCGGTACCGCTCATCTTCCATGTTGCTCGCAAGACTGTGGATAGGTGGCTCAACTACGACAGAGACGTCGCACAGAGCTAAATGGAGCGCCTCCGGTTTAGTAGATCGGTTTCGGGACGCGATGGGCACGATGTTGATCAGCAACATCAGAAATTCTGGTGGCTGTTAGAAAGAGATGGAATTCCCTCGTCGATTCCGTTTGATCCGGGGTAGACCGCAAGGCATAGTTGGCCGCCTTTTATGTTTATTATGTAGACATGCCGTGGCCGGCTTACATAGGCTTAGGTAGTGTAGATATTTATAAGTTTTATACAAAAAAAAAAAACAATATAAAAAATAAAAAAAAAACGCACAGCACTTTGCCAACAAAAAAAAATATAAAAACAAATAAAAAACCACAAAAAAATTATAAAATAACACAGCACAAAAACAAAAAAAAAACGTATTTAATTACGTAGCTAGAGTTTAGATAGGTTAAGTAGTTGTCAGTTTTATTTAAGGTAGTTTTAAGCAAAAAACAAAATGTTCGTTTTGCTAAGTTTTTTTTTTTAAAAACAAAAATTTTTCTTAGCTTTTAAATTGTAAGTTTAATTAAAATTCCATACTTTAAGTTAGGTTACGTCGAAAGACATAGTATAAGCATTAAATTTAGCTTAGAGTGCCCGTGTGGGGCCAGTAAGTTAGAGTAAGATAGTTAAGTTAGTTAAGCTAGTTTTAAGCACTTTTTGTCTAGCATGTAAGAAATACTTGAATTTAAAAATAAAAAATGCATTAAAAATGAAAAAATTAAATGAAAAATGTAAAGCTCTGTCCTGTCTAGTAGAGTGTACTGGGATCGAACCTTGGGCACGGCGGTTTTTTTATACATATGTATATTGAAGTGGATATGAGTGGAATTTTTTTATCCTTTTAGGTTTTATTGTTGTTTTTATTATTATGTTTCTTTTGTTTTCTTTTCCTATTCGTGGTGATAGAATCGAGTATCTGGCTGATATTGTTTATGTACGAATTTAGACAACAGGTCTTTATAACCGCGGTGGCCGGGTGTGTAGCGCGTCGGTTTTCCATTTTTTAATGTTGTACTACTGAGTTTTGAGGTCCCAGGTTCGATTCCTGGAAAAATCCGTATTTTTTTTTTTTTTTTTTTTATTTTTTTGTATAGCAGCACAGTTTTGGATAGCATTCAATTTTCTCACAATTTTTGTCAATAGAATAGTGGTGATTTCTTCAAAATTGGTGCAGTAGTTTACGAGTTAATCGGTTGAGAAATTGAATTTTTCGACATAAAATTGAAGTTTTCGACGTGAATTTCTCAAAAACTATACAACTTACGAGATTCGCTAAGTTATCTTTAAAAATATAGTTAATTATCTACCAACTGTGATTTTTTCATATTTCTAACTTCAGTAGTTTCCGAGAAAACCGTGGGGGGGGGGGGGGTTTTGGTATGATATTTTGCACACATTTTTGGCAATAACTCCCAAAGTTTCTATTAGACAAAATTAAGAAAAACATTTTTGGAATCTATGTTTTGAGCCCTTCGAATGATGTCTCACATGATATATTTTTCAGAATTTTTTTTTTTTAGATTATATTTTACCCACCCTGTATAGTTGTTTCATAACATTTTTGAGTAATATGTTGTCCATGTATGTGGACCACCGTAATGTATAAGTGTGCCAAATTTCAAGTTTCTAGGAAGAACGGTTCTTGATGTTTTTATCGTGACAGACATTTTTGAGTTAGAGCGAACTTATAATGGTTCCGTATTACCATATGGGTACGGAACCCTAAAAAGGGCGAGCAAAAAAAAAGCAGTGCTCCTTCTTCACCAGCTTACTTGATCAAAAAAGTAAAACAAAAATACTGAATTTAAATAAATTAGTTTGAGGTGTTTTGAAGGATATACATATTAGTCCTTAGTGGCATGTATTAATTATTACAGCTGCGCAAAACTGTAGACTTACTACAAGATGCTGGATCTCCAAGACTGCTAAACTACCACTCACAGCTCGTTATTTTTTGGTTTTTTGTGCAGTACATTATCTCTTTTATATAAGGCCTATAGATTTTGAATAGAATAAAGATCGAGAAGTTGAGCAGGTCAGTCCATGAACTCAGTCATGTTATCCTGAAACCATTGTTTAGCTGTTCGGCTGCTGCGTTTCGGGTCGTTGTCCTGCTGAAAAACCGGTTTTTGTAGCATTTCGTGCTCGGCATATGACAACATGATGTTCTGCAATATTAATATATCAACGTATGAGTGCTGATCCATTATACATTTAAACCACTATATTGGATCAATTCCATACTATGAAAAGCATCCCCAAAACTTGGTACTAGATCCACCGAGTTTTTTAGTTTTTATTGTGAATCTAGGTTCATATTTTGTATTGGGTGGATGCCTGACATACAGCCGAGATACTTTTCAGCCATACAGAAAGGTTTTGGTCTCATCAGTACACATTATATTCCTCTACTTCTCAGGAGGCACGACAAATGGTTTTTGGCAAACCTTAGCCTTTTTGATACATGCATTTTCTTGAGAAGTGGGACTTGTCGTGGACTTAGCACTGAGATTGTGTTCCCTCAGCCGTCTTCTAAAAGTGTGAATATCACATGTCAAGTAAAGCAAATCCACCATCTGGGTAACTGTTGCAGAAAGATGTGTCCTAGAGTACCTTACAACATGTTTCACCATTGAAGGATGCAGTATTTTGTTTCGGCCGAGAGTTTTAACCTTCATTTTATATTTTACAGCATTGCTTATCATTTTAGCGTTGCACCCAAGAGTTCCTTAATTTGTTTGTATGTTTTTTAGACTTTTATAAGCAATTGAATTAGTTCGCGCTTCTATGGTGTGCAGTGTATTCCATGACCCATCGAATCAAATTAATCGATTATACTACAGTTTGATAAAAAATAAAAAGTAGAAGGTTTTAAAATATTAAGGAAAATGGTGCCTTCAAAGTAGCACTGGTATTATTTTGCTCGCCACTGTACGTATGTGCATACATATGGTCATATGTATGTATGTTATAAACTTGTTCAAATAAAATCGAATTTAAAAATCAAACTCAAATGTATTGATTAGTCCGCGGGAATGCGGAAAAAGTCAGAAATACGAGTAGAAGCAACGATCTATAAGGAAACTGGTGGACAGCAATTTTGTCTGTTTTTGAAATAAAATAAAACTTAATTGAAGTAATAGATTATGTTCATAAGAAAGCAAAATAATGCTACACATCACCTAAGCCGATACAAAACCCTGCTTTCTGTAAAATGTATGTATGTCGTATCAACATTAGTGTGTACGTACATACATATGTAGATACAATCACACTAATATTATAAATTCGAGAGTAACTCTGTCTGCCTATCTGTCTATCTGTCTGTCTGTTTGTCTGTTACCTTTTCACGCCAAAACCGCTGAACCAATCATAATGAAATTTGGTACAGAGATAGTCTGGGCCCTGAGTCGATTTATTAATAAAACCTATATTAATTAACCAAAATGGCTCATATTCACAATATATATTGGTATTGTGCCAAAAGAGAAAACTACTATATCCGGACCCGATAGGTGGCGCTGGAGTCGAGTTATTAACAAAATCTCTATTAATGGACCAAAATTACTCATATTCACAATATATGTTGCTGTAGTGCCAAAAGAGAAAACTACTATATCCGGACCCGATAGATGTCGCTGGAGTCGAGTTATTAACAAAATCTATATTAATGGACCAAAATTACTCATATTCACAATATATGATAGACAGAGAGCCAGATAGATAGACAGATACACAGACAGACAGATAGATAGACAGATAGACAGATAGACAGATAGACAGATAGACAGATAGACAGAGAGGTAGATAGACAGACAGACAGACAGACAGATAGACAGATAGACAGATAGACAGAAAGATAGACACACAGGCAGATAGACAGAGAGACAGACAAGTACACAGAGAGATTGACAGACAGACAGACAGATGGACAGACAGACAGACAGACAGATAGACAGACAGGTACAGAGACAGACAGACAGACAGATGGATAGAGATGGCGCTATTAGTCCATTTGACACTTGAATTAAAGAATGGTGTACAAAACCAACAGATTTTGCATTGAGGTAGTGATTTCCAATGTGCCGGCATTCACCGACAGCTCATAAATTAGGAGTCTCATAAACCTATTCACCAACCGCTATTAGTGCGTTTTTATGAGCGCTCATAAGACTTATGAGTGGTCCCAACCACTCTTAAGTTACGAGCAATAATATCAGAGACAATTATTATTGTCTCTGCTAATGTCTTAGATAACTTCGAAATAATTCGAAATCAGTTGCCATTTCAACTTTAAATTCTTTCTGTTGATTTGTAAAATGGATAGAAAAGAAAGAAATGTGTCTTCATCCGGCGAGGAAAAAAACATTATAATGAATTTGGTGAACATGTTCCTTATTCCACTATTTAATTCCTTATAAATTTGCAAAAAAAAAAAATAATCCACCAACAACAATTTCACCATCTACAGCTGTGTTGCATCATCTCCATATTTACACTGTCAAATGTCACTGACATGTTCGAAAAAGAGCGCCATTGACTCCGAATGTTCGAAAGAGAACGCATTCGGAAATCCGAAAATTGAGAACTCTCAAAGTCGAAGTAGCATAGACAGCATAGACAAAAACCTATTAGTGGTCGGTGAATACCAACCAGAAATTTTAACTTGTGAGCCTCTTAACTTTAAGAGCGATTTATGAGCGGTTGGTAATTGCCGGCCTTAATGTGTATCCATTCATTGAATAAATAAACATTGCGTAAGTTGACAGGTGTCCTTTTTGCTTCGTCATTTCACTAAAGACTAAATATACTAGACTCATAAACGCACAAAATCACTTTGGAAATTCTATGCATACCTACTAGATGTACATTACATACTACATAGGTACATGGGTACATAGTCATGGGTATTTTGTCAAATTTTCTGTATAAATAGGTGGGCGGTGGGACGAGAGATAATTCACTAAATGAGTTGAAATTAAAACGTTAAACCGAGAAGAGACTGTTTGTGTACACGGGCGAAGCCGGGCGGATCAGCTAGTCATATAATAAAATCATAGCTTGGGTCGTGTAGTATGCGCATCACGCGAAAATTACTGGACACATTTCAATAAAACCGTTCTATACTATTGAGACTTGGCAATTATATCCAATTAGAATTATCACGATATCCCTCATGGGGGTTTAGATATCATGAATTATAGAAAAGAAATATTTTCGCAATTTTCATTATAAAGTTTTCGCGAAGCAATAAAGCTATGATATAAAATATGGCCTTATGTCGTTTTGAGAAACCGTTTGAATAAAATTGTATCCACGTTTAGATGACTAAGGCTGTCAAATGTGGAAATGACAAAGCGGGTGGGGTGGAACGAAAGATATTGTTTATTCAACGGTCGAGTTCAAAAAAAGTTCTCTTACATAAATACAATGATATTTGAGTGAAAATTTCCACTGCACAAAAAATGTATTTTTTTTACCCAATCGAATGGGGTAATTATATATTGTCACCCATTACAAATTCCAAAATGAAAATTTGTTAAATTATAGGTTACGTAATAACCCTATAGCAAACGTGAAAGCTAATCAAAATGTCTTCCAAAATAAGCAACAGTTTATTCTTATCCCTGTTGATTTTTATATGTCCCTTCCTTTAAAGTGTTAAGAATATGTGTTATTGTCATATATGGAACACAATCCATATCGAGCAGTGGCAGCACTGATTTCATCAAAACGCTGCTGTCCACCAATATGACGTTTGGTCTCTTCCTTTTTCATCTTGTGCTAACCTGTTCAACACACGTGTTCTCAATAGTCGACTATATTGTAATTGAAAATAAAAGTAAAAATTGAATTAAATAAAACTTAGTATATAACATTGGCGACGAGGATAAAAGCACATAAAATATAAAACAAAAATGAGCACACTGAACAACACTGAAATGGCAAACATCAACAGCGAAATCACGTCGTCACCAGCTTTCGGCAGATTGAATCAATTTCACACTTCGATGTCCTGGAATAATTACAAGGAAAGAATGGAATTTTGGAACTTTGAAGCAAACAGAATAAAAAATGAGGTGCAGCAGAAAGCCATATTTCTTGCATGCATCAGAGAAACGACGTGCGAAATAATCCGATCATTGCTGACACCGCTGGGACCAAAGGACGTAACTTTCCAAGAAATTCTGGAAAAGCTAGACGGGCATTTCCACCCGAAGCCCAACGAAATCGTGCAGCGTTATGCATTTCATAAAAGAAATCAAAAAGTTGGAGAATCCATCGCAGATTTTGTTAAAGACTTACGCAAATTATCGGAGCACTGTAACTTTGCTGAGCTGAACAATATGCTACGCGATCAAATTGTGTGTGGGGTCACAGATGAAACACTGCAAAAAAGATTATTCAGTGAACCAAATCTGCAATTTCAACGGGCATATGAACTCGCATTGGCTCATGAAACAGCATATAAAAATGTGCTCGATGTACGCGGCAACAACGATGTAATGGCAGTCTCAGCTCGATATAAAAATCAAGACAGACAAGCGAAAGTTTACACCAAATGTTTCCGTTGCGAAGGCAATCACTCACAAGACAAATGTTTCTTTAAGGACAAAAATTGTGACTTCTGTCAGCAAAAGGGCCATTCTAGCAGAGCGTGCTACAAGAAAAGGGCAGCAAGCAGGCAAAGTGAGCAAGCACAACAGGTTCACGTGGTGCACGAACCAAATGTCGTTGATGAGGAACAGTTCGCAAACAACTCGTTTTACGAAATAAACAGCATAGGCGATACTCGTTCAGCAAAAGTGATTACAAAGTTGGTTCTAAATGGATCACTACAAGAATTTGAAGTGGATTCGGGAGCATCTCGCACAGTCATCTCAGATGAGACATGGAGTAGAATCAAAGAGACAAACCAGCAATTACAAACCTCATCACTCGTTCTGCAGACGTGGTCTAAAGAAAAATTGGAGGTGTTGGGATCGACATGGGTGAGGGTTATTTATAAAAATATTGAACATAATCTACAGGTTGTTGTTGTTGCAGGTGGCGGACGAAGTTTGTTGGGTCGGGACTGGTTTAACCCACTGGGTATTTCGGTTCAGGGAGTGCACTTGTTAGAAACGAGCGGGAATTGGGAAGACATAAAGGAAAAATATGCAGTGGTATTTAAGGAGGATTTAGGTGCTTTTGTCGGACCACCAGTAAACATCGAAGTACTACCAGGAGCAACACCGATCTTCTTAAAGCATCGACAGGTACCTTTTGCATTAAGAAAACTAGTTGAGGACGAAATAGATAAGTTGGTGCAGCAACAAATTCTTGAACCAGTAGAACTTTCACGGTGGGCAACGTTCCAGTGCTTAAGAAAAATGGATCGATGCGAATTTGTGGTGACTATCGTAACACAGTCAACTCAGTCATTAAAACAAACACTTACCCTTTGCCATTGTATTCGGAGGTGATGGCCGCTATATCATCCGGCAAAATATTCACGAAATTAGACCTTCAACAGGCCTACCAACAATTATCGGTAGATGAAACTTCTGCTGAGCTTCTCACGTTAAATACTCATAAGGGTTTATTCAAAGTAAGAAGGCTCCCCTTCGGCATATCAGCAGCTCCAGGAATTTTTCAAAGATTCATGGACAATTTGCTGTGTGGGATACCCGGAGTTAAAGTCTTTTTGGACGATATTATCGTTTCAGGGGAAGATGAAATATCCCATAGTAAGAATCTAGAGAAAGTCTTGGGGAAATTGGCACAAACAAACATTACCGTAAGAAAATCTAAATGCATATTTGGCAAACATGAAATCGATTTTCTAGGGTTCCACATATCCGGTGCGGGCATTGCACCAAATAAAACCAAAGTAGAAGCCATTCAGAATGCGCTAATCCCCGAAAGCAAGGAAATGCTTCAGTCCTTTTTAGGGATGTTAAATTTTTATAATAAGTTCTTGCCAAACAAGGCCACGATAGCCGAGAAACTTCATCGACTGCTAGACAAAAATGTGAAATGGGTGTGGACCAACGAACATACTAAAGTATTTAACGAATTAAAAACCTTACTTAGATCTGACAAGGTACTTACACATTACGATGAAAGCAAGCGTTTAGTACTCTCATGCGATGCATCACCGTACGGCGTAGGTGCTGTATTAGCTCACCGAGATAATGAAGAAAATGAACGACCAATTGCATATGCTTCTCGTACACTGTCATTGAGTGAGCGTAACTATGCGCAGATTGATAAGGAGGCATTGGCCATAATTTTCGGCGCTAAGCATTTTCATCAGTACATAGCGGGCAGAGATGTATTGATTGTAACCGATCATAAGCCTTTATTGGGACTATTTAATAAGAAAAAAAACTATCCCAATTATGATTTCACCACGGATGTTGAGATGGCGTTTGTTGTTGGCGGCTTACGATTATGATATAGAGCATCGAACAGGAAAATTAAACGCCAACGCTGATTGTTTAAGTAGATTGCCTTTAAAATGTACTGTGGATGTGATAAGTGAACCATCTGACGTGTTACTCTTGGAAAGGGGTAATATTCCATCAATCAAAGCAGAGGAAATTTCAGAGGAGACGGCAAAGGATCCCGAATACTCAAAAGTTTTACGATGGATACTACATGGTTGGCCTTTTAGAATTGACGCTGTCTATCAGCCTTTCTTTCAAAGAAAAACGGAGTTGTCCACACAGAAAGGATGTATTTTGTGGGGTAGTCGTGTCGTAGTACCACCTACTTGTCAGAAACAGATTTTAAATTTGCTACATGGTTATCATCCAGGAATGACTCTTATGAAAGCGTTAGCGCGAAGCTACGTCTGGTGGCCTAATTTAAATCAACAGATCGAACAAACGGTTAGAATGTGTGAGCAGTGCCAGAGAAATCGCCCAAATCCACCTATTGCACCACAACAGTTCATAAAACCGGAAGTAAACCCCTGGTCATCCCTTCATATCGATTTTGCGGGTCCTTACAAGGGACATTTATTTTTGATAATCGTAGACTCTATGTCTAAATGGCTCGAAGTCAAAATCGTATCCAACCAATCGGCGATGGAGGTGGTAAGAAAATTACGGGAAACGTTTGCTGTGCACGGTATTCCAAAGCGTATCATTTCGGATAATGGGACTGCGTTTGTCTCCGAGGAATTAAGGAATTTCTACAAAAACAATGGAATAAAGTACAACACGACTGCCCCCTACCACCCATCCAGTAATGGTCAGGCCGAGAGAATGGTGGGATACACAAAAGCATCATTAGCTTCCTTGTCAGAAGGAGATATGCAACTTAAATTACAAAGATTTCTCTTTAAACAACACACCACACCACATACATCAACTGGAAGAACACCAGCTGAGTTATTAATGGGCCGGAGACTTAGAACAGCCTTAGATGACTTGCATCCGGATAACATAAACGATAGGAACAACATAGATGCTGGAGATCCGGGCAGAAAAGTAAGGTATTTCAATATTGGAGATTCGGTGTTCATCCGCAATTATTCCCACGGACAAAGATGGATAAGTGGAAGAATTTTAGAAATTACTGGACCGGTATCTTATGTCATTAAGACGATGGAAGGACAGATCGTCAGACGACACGTAGACCAAATCAGAAACCGAGTCGAAAATGACAAGGAGTTTTTTTTACGAGCCAAACGACGCAGCGACCAGTATGCAGACATCGAGCGTTACGATACCACTAGCTACGAATGCAGAGAAAACATCAGAATTGGACGAACCCCATTCCCGTTCATCAGTTTCTAGTTCATGTGCACAACCTACAACTCAGGACCTACAACAACCGTCCAACACCAATGCAACAAATGAAAACCCAAAAACCACACCAACAACACCAGAGGGACCATGTCCGCCGATAACAACACCAGCGACATCGAGCAATACTCTAACTACGAGATACGGAAGAATCGCGTTTTCGACACTAACATCAGTCTAAAGGGGAAGGATTGTCATATATGGAACACAATCCATATCGAGCAGTGGCAACACTGATTTCATCAAAACGCTGCTGTCAACCAATATGACGTTTGGTCTCTTCCTTTTTCATCTTGTGCTAACCTGTTCAACACACGTGTTCTCAATAGTCGACTATATTGTAATTGAAAATAAAAGTAAAAATTGAATTAAATAAAACTTAGTATATAACATTGGCGACGAGGATAAAAGCACATAAAATATAAAACAAAAATGAGCACACTGAACAACACTGAAATGGCAAACATCAACAGCGAAATCACGTCGTCACCAGCTTTCGGCAGATTGAATCAATTTCACACTTCGATGTCCTGGAATAATTACAAGGAAAGAATGGAATTTTGGAACTTTGAAGCAAACAGAATAAAAAATGAGGTGCAGCAGAAAGCCATATTTCTTGCATGCATCAGAGAAACGACGTGCGAAATAATCCGATCATTGCTGACACCGCTGGAACCAAAGGACGTAACTTTCCAAGAAATTCTGGAAAAGCTAGACGGGCATTTCCACCCGAAGCCCAACGAAATCGTGCAGCGTTATGCATTTCATAAAAGAAATCAAAAAGTTGGAGAATCCATCGCAGATTTTGTTAAAGACTTACGCAAATTATCGGAGCACTGTAACTTTGCTGAGCTGAACAATATGCTACGCGATCAAATTGTGTGTGGGGTCACAGATGAAACACTGCAAAAAAGATTATTCAGTGAACCAAATCTGCAATTTCAACGGGCATATGAACTCGCATTGGCTCATGAAACAGCATATAAAAATGTGCTCGATGTACGCGGCAACAACGATGTAATGGCAGTCTCAGCTCGATATAAAAATCAAGACAGACAAGCGACAGTTTACACCAAATGTTTCCGTTGCGAAGGCAATCACTCACAAGACAAATGTTTCTTTAAGGACAAAAATTGTGACTTCTGTCAGCAAAAGGGCCATTCTAGCAGAGCGTGCTACAAGAAAAGGGCAGCAAGTAGGCAAAGTGAGCAAGCACAACAGGTTCACGTGGTGCACGAACCAAATGTCGTTGATGAGGAACAGTTCGCAAACAACTCGTTTTACGAAATAAACAGCATAGGCGATACTCGTTCAGCAAAAGTGATTACAAAGTTGGTTCTAAATGGATCACTACAAGAATTTGAAGTGGATTCGGGAGCATCTCGCACAGTCATCTCAGATGAGACATGGAGTAGAATCAAAGAGACAAACCAGCAATTACAAACCTCATCACTCGTTCTGCAGACGTGGTCTAAAGAAAAATTGGAGGTGTTGGGATCGACATGGGTGAGGGTTATTTATAAAAATATTGAACATAATCTACAGGTTGTTGTTGTTGCAGGTGGCGGACGAAGTTTGTTGGGTCGGGACTGGTTTAACCCACTGGGTATTTCGGTTCAGGGAGTGCACTTGTTAGAAACGAGCGGGAATTGGGAAGACATAAAGGAAAAATATGCAGTGGTATTTAAGGAGGATTTAGGTGCTTTTGTCGGACCACCAGTAAACATCGAAGTACTACCAGGAGCAACACCGATCTTCTTAAAGCATCGACAGGTACCTTTTGCATTAAGAAAACTAGTTGAGGACGAAATAGATAAGTTGGTGCAGCAACAAATTCTTGAACCAGTAGAACTTTCACGGTGGGCAACGTTCCAGTGCTTAAGAAAAATGGATCGATGCGAATTTGTGGTGACTATCGTAACACAGTCAACTCAGTCATTAAAACAAACACTTACCCTTTGCCATTGTATTCGGAGGTGATGGCCGCTATATCATCCGGCAAAATATTCACGAAATTAGACCTTCAACAGGCCTACCAACAATTATCGGTAGATGAAACTTCTGCTGAGCTTCTCACGTTAAATACTCATAAGGGTTTATTCAAAGTAAGAAGGCTCCCCTTCGGCATATCAGCAGCTCCAGGAATTTTTCAAAGATTCATGGACAATTTGCTGTGTGGGATACCCGGAGTTAAAGTCTTTTTGGACGATATTATCGTTTCAGGGGAAGATGAAATATCCCATAGTAAGAATCTAGAGAAAGTCTTGGGGAAATTGGCACAAACAAACATTACCGTAAGAAAATCTAAATGCATATTTGGCAAACATGAAATCGATTTTCTAGGGTTCCACATATCCGGTGCGGGCATTGCACCAAATAAAACCAAAGTAGAAGCCATTCAGAATGCGCTAATCCCCGAAAGCAAGGAAATGCTTCAGTCCTTTTTAGGGATGTTAAATTTTTATAATAAGTTCTTGCCAAACAAGGCCACGATAGCCGAGAAACTTCATCGACTGCTAGACAAAAATGTGAAATGGGTGTGGACCAACGAACATACTAAAGTATTTAACGAATTAAAAACCTTACTTAGATCTGACAAGGTACTTACACATTACGATGAAAGCAAGCGTTTAGTACTCTCATGCGATGCATCACCGTACGGCGTAGGTGCTGTATTAGCTCACCGAGATAATGAAGAAAATGAACGACCAATTGCATATGCTTCTCGTACACTGTCATTGAGTGAGCGTAACTATGCGCAGATTGATAAGGAGGCATTGGCCATAATTTTCGGCGCTAAGCATTTTCATCAGTACATAGCGGGCAGAGATGTGTTGATTGTAACCGATCATAAGCCTTTATTGGGACTATTTAATAAGAAAAAAAACTATCCCAATTATGATTTCACCACGGATGTTGAGATGGCGTTTGTTGTTGGCGGCTTACGATTATGATATAGAGCATCGAACAGGAAAATTAAACGCCAACGCTGATTGTTTAAGTAGATTGCCTTTAAAATGTACTGTGGATGTGATAAGTGAACCATCTGACGTGTTACTCTTGGAAAGGGGTAATATTCCATCAATCAAAGCAGAGGAAATTTCAGAGGAGACGGCAAAGGATCCCGAATACTCAAAAGTTTTACGATGGATACTACATGGTTGGCCTTTTAGAATTGACGCTGTCTATCAGCCTTTCTTTCAAAGAAAAACGGAGTTGTCCACACAGAAAGGATGTATTTTGTGGGGTAGTCGTGTCGTAGTACCACCTACTTGTCAGAAACAGATTTTAAATTTGCTACATGGTTATCATCCAGGAATGACTCTTATGAAAGCGTTAGCGCGAAGCTACGTCTGGTGGCCTAATTTAAATCAACAGATCGAACAAACGGTTAGAATGTGTGAGCAGTGCCAGAGAAATCGCCCAAATCCACCTATTGCACCACAACAGTTCATAAAACCGGAAGTAAACCCCTGGTCATCCCTTCATATCGATTTTGCGGGTCCTTACAAGGGACATTTATTTTTGATACTCGTAGACTCTATGTCTAAATGGCTCGAAGTCAAAATCATATCCAACCAATCGGCGATGGAGGTGGTAAGAAAATTGCGGGAAACGTTTGCTGTGCACGGTATTCCAAAGCGTATCATTTCGGATAATGGGACTGCGTTTGTCTCCGAGGAATTAAGGAATTTCTACAAAAACAATGGAATAAAGTACAACACGACTGCCCCCTACCACCCATCCAGTAATGGTCAGGCCGAGAGAATGGTGGGATACACAAAAGCATCATTAGCTTCCTTGTCAGAAGGAGATATGCAACTTAAATTACAAAGATTTCTCTTTAAACAACACACCACACCACATACATCAACTGGAAGAACACCAGCTGAGTTATTAATGGGCCGGAGATTTAGAACAGCCTTAGATGACTTGCATCCGGATAACATAAACGATAGGAACAACATAGATGCTGGAGATCCGGGCAGAAAAGTAAGGTATTTCAATATTGGAGATTCGGTGTTCATCCGCAATTATTCCCACGGACAAAGATGGATAAGTGGAAGAATTTTAGAAATTACTGGACCGGTATCTTATGTCATTAAGACGATGGAAGGACAGATCGTCAGACGACACGTAGACCAAATCAGAAACCGAGTCGAAAATGACAAGGAGTTTTTTTTACGAGCCAAACGACGCAGCGACCAGTATGCAGACATCGAGCGTTACGATACCACTAGCTACGAATGCAGAGAAAACATCAGAATTGGACGAACCCCATTCCCGTTCATCAGTTTCTAGTTCATGTGCACAACCTACAACTCAGGACCTACAACAACCGTCCAACACCAATGCAACAAATGAAAACCCAAAAACCACACCAACAACACCAGAGGGACCATGTCCGCCGATAACAACACCAGCGACATCGAGCAATACTCTAACTACGAGATACGGAAGAATCGCGTTTTCGACACTAACATCAGTCTAAAGGGGAAGGATTGTCATATATGGAACACAATCCATATCGAGCAGTGGCAACACTGATTTCATCAAAACGCTGCTGTCAACCAATATGACGTTTGGTCTCTTCCTTTTTCATCTTGTGCTAACCTGTTCAACACACGTGTTCTCAATAGTCGACTATATTGTAATTGAAAATAAAAGTAAAAATTGAATTAAATAAAACTTAGTATATAACAGTTATTATTTGAAACAATTCAGTCTCACACCGGAAAGAGTTAGCTGGCTTTTTATCTTTGATATTAGCTTAGCTCTTAGTTCCGTGTTCAATGAAACTAATGAAAGATGGGAAGGCGGATCTACATACCCTCTAACTATCTTATGTCCGTAAAAAGACTACAAATTAGCATGTCATCGCATAGAACTGCCTTATAGGTACACCGTACACATGCAACTAGGCTAGGCGTCGTTTTAAAGGACTGCTGCAAAAGTTGTAGAGACGAAGAAAGAGCATATTCGTATTTCACAATTACTAGTACGTTAAACCTTAATCCGATCGGAATAAATTTACAAATGAATTGTTTTCTCTAATAGAGTACAGACTTTAATCAATATTGAGAGTAGCTCTCCTGGGCAATAAGGTCATATATAATTTTCTATTTTTTGAACGGTGGTATAGATAGTGTCCCTCGATAAACGCAATACCTCGGTCAAAGCAACACCTAAATTTTTACCATTAGTGACTCAGTAATTGTAACTTTTCAAAAAAATGTGACTCAGTAAACGCAACTTTCCATACATGATCTCTTATTTCGTTTTATATTTGTTTCTATTTTTTGGTGTTTGGTTTTACTATAACTGGGCAGTTATTTTACAGTTACTTCCCTCAGAATTAAATATACATATTGTTTTTCTTTTCTTTTACGACGAATATTATTCTTTTATTTTTCATACTCTTTTGTGACTCGGTTATTGCAACAACCTCAATTAACGCAACTGCTCGAATTTTTATCGGTTGCTTTTACCGAGGGCGTACTGTATATACCTACATATAAATTATATTTATACAAATTTGTTTATTTTTTTTGTTAATGTTGTGAAACCAAAAAACATACTACAAACTTACCTTTATGGTCGTTTAGGCATTTGACATCTCTCAGGCCACATTGTCGAAACGTTTCATTTCCGATTTCTAAAAAAAAAATTAAATGGCGTATGCTTTAGGTTTAAGCGTTTTAACTAATATTTCTACTAATACTTACTAACTGAAGGATAAAAAAATGGTAGGCATTTACAAACTTCAACCATTGATTTTGCTTTGCATTCAGTAATACAAGACTGGAAACTGTATTTTTTGGTTATTTGCAGTGGCATCTGCACTAAACAGGTTGCAATTAAGAAAAATAATTATTATAATAAGAACTAAATTTACCTCGTTGCTAAATCTACAAAATCTTAGCTTAACCGGCAACTTTGCGACATCGCTTACTGTATCTACTACTGCAGCTCGAACAGCTATCGATACATCGGTGCCCTGTTGACCGAATGCTGTTAACAACGATTTTCCTGGAAATTCCTCAGGATCATGTATAATAATTTCGGTTCCATAAAAAAATCGTTTTGCAGCCAAGTAATTGTGCGCTTCAACATCTAAAACCACACGAAGGCTCACGTCTTCTCCTGCCCCTGACGTTCGGATTAATGGTGCATTTAATTGACTTTTTACATCTGCATTAGTTTCACTACGTACATACAAGAATAAACTTTTTAGGAAATGATTACAAATAAAGTACTTGTATAAACATTTACATTTCAAATTCTCTTCTAAGCGCTTTATAATTAAAGGAGCAGCAATATCCAAAACCAGATTTAGTTGTTCGAAAATGCTTGTAGCATGGAATTGATTTCCCGAGCCAATAACATACTTTTAACATCCGCTTACATGGATGTGCAAGCTCTAGCATCAGCTTAGAAGTGCTATACCCTAATCGCACTAGAATATCGAACACTGCAAGATATTCTTCATTTATCTCTTTGTAGTTAATGAGTGCGGATAAGTTTGTAAAAAACATTTCCGCCTTCTCTGCTGAGACTCCATACGCTTTTCTAAATAATAAATACAAAGCAATTATTTGTTAACATTTCAACTGTTTCATCATGTAGTGAATATGCACATATCTTACAATTTTTTCATTATCGCAAAAGCTTTTGGTTTGTAAACGGAATTAATGTTGCAAATTGTCACAGCAGGAAATGGGACATTTGAAATTGGATAGTTGTTCGTTTCAATAGTTGTTATTGTCGGCGAAATCGCGTACCTTTTCCACACCAAAATCATTAAGTAAAGACTAAAAAATATACCGACCAAAACGGATAACACCCAAACAATAAAAGCCAAAAGATTGTTTAGTTTTGCATCTGGTTTCTGCTTTCTGACGGCTAGCCAATGAAATCCGTGTAAACTAGTGTTGGCTAGAAAATCACTAAACACTATTGACAACGAATTGAGAATTTTGTTAAGTTTTTCCGATTTGTAATTTTTGGTAGACAACTTCATGTTGGCTTTGGCTAAACTGAAATCGAATGTCTTAATATGTTATTCAGTTAGGAATAAGAGCGCTGATTCACTGGTGTTACATGTCAACTAGGAATATCAACCAATTTAACCCAAACAAGTCGTTTACAACCGACATGTTTACTTTATATTAGAGTCATTGAAACGTCCATTAAGTTCAATATAATACTTAGGGCTAGGGCTATAAAGTATAGTATTTCTGTGTGTTGGTATGTACTTATGTATGTAGAAAAGAAATTACATAGAAATGTATTGTAAAACAGACGTAGAGAATTATGAAAACGTAATGAGTTTAGAGGAAATTCTAGTGAGCGGGCTGCTATGCAAGTTACTCTCAATATGAAAGGCTATAAAACGATAGGTTATGTAGACGACATTGGAGACCTTATGCAAGCCGCACTAAAATCAACAAGGGAATGGTGTAACAAAAGAGAACGTTCTTTCCGAATAGAGACGACAGTTCGCTACAGTTCGGGGTGAACAAGGGCTTGCTTCTCGCAACCATTTGTGTGTGCGTGATATATTTTTACACGAATGGAAGGGACCTACAGTTTTTTGCCGACTCCGAATGGCGATATGAGAAGCCCCTCATGACAAATGATACTCTTTTAATGCTTGTCAGACATTCGAAAGAAGTGGCACCGTAAAAAAAGCTTTTTAGTGTTGCTGAGATTGAACCCAGGCACCATTTCGTAGTAGTCCAACGCACTTACCACTACACCACGGTGCTCACGTTCATAACTTAAATACTCGTACTGTCGTTAACTTTTGAGTGTAATTTTATCGGGCATATTTTGTGTTGACATTATTTGGCGATAGACATGTCCTTCATAACCTGATATCAGCTTTAAATTTTATGATTCTATGCTACTTTAATGTAATCACATTTTTGATTTTTTTTATGGTAGATTGGGCTACATTGATACCCACAGAGAGGTAATAACAAAGTCCGACATATTTTTATCAAGAACAACTTATTGTTTCCTTCCACCAAAGTATGTTCCAATAAGCATAAGGCCAATGCCACACGAGCGTCTTTTTCCGCGCTCCCATTTGGTCGCGCGCCCTGAGTGTAAAGCAAAATGTACACACGACGCTTTTTTGGTGGCGATCGCTCGTGGGAACAGTTCTATTGATTTTCTATATACTTATGGCGCGCTACCAAATGGGAGCGCGGAAAAAGACGCTCGTGTGGCAAAGGCCTAAGGGCGGTCGAAGAAAAGCCGACTCTTTAGTTTTGATAAAAGGTGATGATGATCCACCGTGTCAAAGGCCTTTAAAGGCATTACCAACATCCACTTGTGCAATACAGGTGAAACCGAAGGTGCTATTGAGTGAAGAATATAGAGTTCAGTACAATCATTGGATGACATTTGTACTAGCACAAACTCTCTATTGAATCGATTAATGTATCACCATTTATAGTGTCAGTCTTACGCCCAATACCTAGCTCCCGCAAACTGTTCCAAGGGGTTTGGTTGGGAGATTACGATTAAAATGTTTATTAAAATAATTGTTTGATTTTCGAGTTAACTAGAAGTCGTAGCTTGCGGAAAATATTATAAAATTCAGGCAGTTTATTTCAATCTCTTATAAGCAGCATCACGTTTATTTTTAAAATTGAGTACTTGACGAGAAAACTAAAAGTACCTGGTAGCCTATATTTATTTTCGAACAACATCTTTTAGTAAAATAAATGACATAATTAAGTAAAATGTTAGTAAAGATGCAACACAAACATAACAAATTAAAAAAAACAAAACAAAAAGGTCGTACCAGTTAGGTATAATTCTTGGTACATCGTATATGTGTATAATTTTTTTTTTTTTTTTTTTTTTTTTTTCTCCGAGGGTAGGTGAAAATCTTCCATAGACACTATGAGAATAGCAAGCGCGTGCTCATAGTAGTGTCAGATTCTTACTGACCAAAAACACCACCCTTCGATATAAATTTGTTAGATACTGCAACTAAGTTATACTACTTATCAAGCAATTTTTCTATCACGAAATATAAACGTTTGGCAGGTTACTTTCCAATGAAAGATCCTGCATGTTCCGCAATTTAGACGCGGTTAATCCTTATCTCGCCAAGTCGAAAGGTTTTGTTCTTTGTAGTCGGCGCAATAAATTGCTCTCATCCAAAATAAGTAGGACTGTATTATTAACATGTCCGATTAGTCGGTTTCTATGTTTTCGCGCGAAGCTTCAGCTTCGATTGTCGGAATTCCGAGATCCCTGTGGATATCGTCGTTTCTAGCATACCACGGTGCTTGGACAATTTCTCTTAGCACTTTATTTTGAAAGGTCTGTAAAATATTGGCATTTGTTTTCTTGGTACAACCCCAAAGTTGTATACCGTAGGTCCACACCGGCTTTAGCACTTGCTTGTATAAAAGCAGTTTGTTCTCGGTACTGAGGTGGGAATGTTTCCCGATTAACCAGTACATTTCTCTATATTTGATTTCTAATTCTTTACGTTTCATTTTCACGTGCGAATTCCACTTCAGCTTTGCGTCAAGTGTCATTCCCAGGTATTTGGCATCATTTGCAATGGGAATTCGGGCCAAATTTATAAAAATTGGCAAGTCATTAATTTTTCTATAAGTGAAATTCACGTGAACAGATTTAGTTCCGTTAAGGGCGATCCGCCAGTCCCTCGTCCATTCATTTACTTTATTCAATGCGTTTTGCAGTTTGGCAGTCGTTTCCTCGATTGTTTTACCTACCGCTAGGATAGCGGTGTCGTCGGCAAACGTAGCAAGGATAGTGCCATCTTCTTTCGGTATATCACGAGTATATAACAGATAGAGAAGCGGCCCCAGAACGCTTCCTTGCGGTACGCCGGCCGAAATTTCTTTGAGCTCTGAGTATTCGTTTCCATTTCTAACACGGAAGAGTCTATTCCCGAGATATGAATTCAAAATCTCGTATAGGTTTGCGGGAAGTACTTGTCGTAGTTTGCATTTCAAGCCATCGTGCCACACCTTATCAAAGGCTTGCGAGACGTCAAGAAATACGGTTGAGCATATCTTTTTTTCTTCTAGTGCTTTTTCGATTACGTTAGTAATTCTATGCACCTGGTCAATCGTCGAATGCTTACTTCTGAACCCAAACTGGTGGTCAGGTATTAGATTATTTTCTTCTATAACCGGTTGGAGACGCCTTAGCAATATCCTCTCGAAAATTTTGGATATAACTGGAAGAAGCGATATTGGTCTGCATGATTTTACTTCATATGACGGTTTTCCTGGTTTTAAAACCATTATGACTTCCGCAACTTTCCATTGGCTCGGCACGTGTTTTAATCTGAGTGCAGCATTTATAATATGGAGAAGCTTAATTAATGCTTTTCTAGGTAAGGCTTTGAGAATTTCTCCGGTAATCAAATCATAACCAGGAGCTTTCCTAGGTTTTAGTTTCGCGATCTCACGTTCGAGTTCTCTAAGCGTCGCAGATCTGCGCGTTAAATCGTCAGATGGTGGAACTACCATCCTTGTGATGTTGATGTTGTCATGAACCACTTGACCAACGTTCGGTTTAAAGGTTTCTTCCAAATGGGCGGCAAAAATATCCGCTTTTTCTTTATCTTCCCTTGCCCATTCATTTTGATTTATTTTAAGTGGCGGCGCAGGGATTTTGGGCCTTTTGGTGCCTTTTACGGCTTTCCAAAGGGAATAATTGGAATCTTTTTTCGCTGTTAAACTCTCAAGGTAAGAGCCAATCCTACGATTTTTAAAATCCTTAATGCTATTCTTTAACAAATTGCAGAGACGATTCAGATATGCTTTATGCTGTGGAGCACGACTCTGTTGCCATCTTTTACGCGTTTTTCTTTTTTCCCTGATTAATTCTTTTATTTCAGAAGGATATCGTAGACCGTATTTGTCCGGCGTTTTTCTTTGATTGGGCGTATTATTCCAAGAGGCGAGCTGTACTATCTCAACGAAGCGATCGACTTCAACCTCAAGTTCATAGGGTGTCGTAAGCGGTACGCTCAGTTCAACATTTACTTCGATTTCGTTCCTAAAGCCTTCCCAGTTAGTTGTTCTGCCGGTTAATTTCGCTGGCTCTCGGTTAAATAATAGTTTTTCGCTCAATGTCAAAATAACTGGGGAATGATCAGACGACAGATCAAAGCTTTCTTCAACTTTTATGTGGTTGTTAGATATTCCTTTCACCACGAAGAAATCGATCAGGTCAGGTATTTTCAAAGTATCAGCTGGCCAGTAAGTCGGTTTGCCCGTCGAATGGAAATCACAACTGTACTCCATACCTGCCCCATAGAGCATTCTACCTTTTTGCGAGATGTATCTAGAGCCCCAGAACGTATGTTTCGCGTTAAAATCGCCGCCAATAATAAAATTAGGTTTCAGCGATTTAAATAAGTTAGTAAAATCACTTTTTTCAAGCGCGGAACGCGGTGGACAGTAGATAGATGAGATTTTAATAGTACGCTGACTACTTTTAACTCGAATTGTGCACAGTTGCAGAGTTTCAAGCTCTATCTTAAGGTCTTCGCATTGTTCAATGCAGTCTAAACAAGGAAGATCCGCCTCTCGCTTTGCCCGAAGGGTGACAAGCGTGGTAATCAGTATAGCCTTTTATTTTTAAATGCGATTCCTTTTTCACGTGAGTTTCAGAAATCAAGCAAATGTCAATATCTTTTTCTCGCATGAATATTTCCAATTCGTCAAGTTTTTGCAAAAGTCCGTTTGCATTCCAAGTACATGTGTATAATGATTGTATTCCCACGGAAGCTGTATAAAATGAAAAGTTCTAATAAAGATTTGCAGATCTACAAACTTTCAAATGGTTGCCGTTGTACAGCGTACAGAACTAAATACGGATAAATTCGTTGATTTTGAAAGACAGATTTAATTACGTAAACAGTTTTGAAACTTAGTTCTCTTTTTGTAAAATATTCCATTTTTCTGCGAAAAGTATGTACATATTGTTACGTTTGGCGACCGTGCTTTCTTGCTTGGTGCAAGAGAAGAGTCGAAACGGAGAGAAAAACCCAAGTAAATAGTAATAAAACGCAAAAGTAATGTTTAACAAATTGGTTTATTATCGTATTGTGTTTATTGTACAAAAAGGCCCGCTGTCCAAGTGAGGCTGCGACCTTAGTGTAAAGTTGGATTATCTCTGCCAGTTCTTGTCTCATCGATCTCCTTTTATACAAATTCTACTGGTGCGTTTCCCAATAATTGCCTAACATATGTGCCAATATTATATGACACACATTAGACCTTTCCATGCAACCACTTAAGATGACCGATATTCGATAAACGCGTCTTCAGCATTGAACTCATTGGCGTTTATCGTTACCATATGGTCGTTCCCAATTTAGGCGCACGCTCAGCGTTTTTCCCCTTTGTTTATGTGTCGTGATCGTTACCTGTGTGGTATTTTTGTGGTAGGTCGTTGGGTGCTTGAGTTGACGTGTGCGCCGGCGGGTATGCTATGCGTGTCGGTATCTTTTGGTGTTTTTATGGTCTTGAGGTGCTAATGGATGTGTCATGCGCAGTGGTGTCGCAACATTGTATGACATTATGTGATTTATGTGATTGGTTATTGGGTGTTCGGCAATTATGGGCGTTCATTGTGTGTTCTGTTTGAGGGTGGGTGTAGTGTGGTTACTACATCCCTCCCCCCTTGAAAGAAGAAAATTATAATCTGGAAGAGATTTGAATTTTCTTTGTGACGCGGCTGTGGTCTTCGATGAAACAAGAGGTGGCGGTTTACAGTAGCTTAAAGGAATTAAGAATCGTTAATGTGTAATTTTAGTAATGAAAGTTTTACAGTTTGAATATGTGTGTGCGTTTAAGATTAAGTATAATAGTGTACGTGTGTTTTTATGTAAAATGTGTAGTAGTGTATAATATCATATGTATGAGGTTTATGATGTATGTATGTATAATATGTGTAATTTATAGTGTGTGTAGCTTAAATAGGTTGTTTTATTTATGTTCACGCCGGCACGAGTGGAAGCAGAGGGGTGGCCGACGACGGCGACGAAACCAATACAAGTCCCATATGCGTGAATCGAAAGAGACCACGAGTGTGCAGCGCAGACAACTCAGAGGGCAATACATAGGACCCAAGGGTTGAAAGGACATCGGGGCATATGCGAAAAGCTCTCGTCGTCGGTGCGGATTTTGCCCTTTTTTTTTGCTCACTTATATTTTGGCAGTGAACAAGTGAGCAAGCAGCTAGTGTTCTAATAAAATATTTTTTCCTCTTATTCGTGTGTTGTTTTTTATTTCAATTATTTGTTTTTGTTTATTTGCTTATTTTAGTTCTTCAAGGTGAAACTTTAATTTCAAGGTGAAACATAGTGGTTGATATTAAATATTAAATTCTGTGAACAGAAGCAGAGCATTTGAATAATTGTTGCCGAGAAAGCAAGGCGCTACAATCACACGAGGTAAATATACATACAGTCCATACTTAAGAACTGACTATTGAACATGGTCTATCGAGCCAAATTTGTATCAGTGAAAGTGTTGATTATTATGGAATGTTTTTTGCAGTGAAAGTGCGTAGTCAGAAATCGCGATTTGTATATACATTATGTACATAGTACATGAGTAATTAATGCAATCTAAGTAGTGGCTACTGGTCTGTTTGGGGCAGTCGTAGAGTTTTTGTTCATTCCATTGAATAGTCGATCCATTGCATGGTGGATATTTTGATGGTATTATGGAAGTCTGATTAGAAATATTTGTATACACATATACATATATATGCATGTACTGATACATACTTAAATACGTCCATACATTATGTACATATATCATCGGTGCTGGCGACAATGAGCTGTCCTGGAATTTGTACCGCTTCGTCGTTTTGGTGTAGTGATCGCGCAGAGTAGGGAAATGCAAATATGTACATATGTATGTACAATGTACATACAGCATCGGTGCTGGCGACACTGGGATGTACGTGCGTCAGCACGTAGTAAATATCGATCCCTTCGTCGTTTTGGTAGGGTGATCGCGCAGGGTAGGTATATGCAAATATGTATGTACAATGTACATGCAGCATCGGTGCTGGCGACAGTGAAATGTCCTGGAATTTGTATCTACGCATATCAGCACGTAGTAAATATCGATCCCTTCGTCGTTTTGGTGGGGTGATCGCGCAGAGTAGGTATATGCAAATATGTGCATATAGCATCGGTGTTGCCGACACTGAGGTGTCCTGGAATTTGTATCTATGCACGTCAGCATGTAGCAATGTCGATCACTTCATCGCTGCAATCTAAATTATTGGGATACGGGTTGTTTTGCAAATACATAATAGAATATGCCTATATTCGGCATATACCTACTGTAAGTTGTAGATGGATAAGGAACAGGGTGAATAAGTCGCTGCGCATGGATGACGATGACAAGGATGCGTGATGTCGGGAGTACGTCTGTTCAATAGAATCTTCCGAGTGGTTGCGTGTCGTCACGATTTCAAAGGAAGGCCGTGTGTCACGCGGCAATTAGGATATTGGAATGAGTGGTTGTATGAGGGTCGAAGCAATGCGTGAGCGTTCGTAAAGAGCACGAACGATATTTCTTTAGACCGGACACTGCGACTTAGGAACAATCATGTGAGGCGCCGAGGGGACCGGCGAATAGCTTTTTGTGAATTTCGCCAAATTAAATGTGCGTGGTGAACCTTTTAGGTGACGAGCGGATTGGCATGTGCAAAGGCATGTTATTAAGTCTTTTCGTTTCTTCTTCTTTCTAGATAGGAAAGAAACGATAATAATTGCAATGGAGGCTCAGTTTGATAAAGGAGGAAGTTGGTCGAGTGGGAGTGGAGACGAAGCATGCAGCCAAAGCGGCGCAGGTGAGTACAAAAAAAAAGGGCACATGTGCAATGCAGTGGAATTGGGCAATATAGTGGCTCGAATTGCATTCCGTCGTTTCGGGCGGCTTTCAGAGTGCAACGAATAAATCTTACATTTCGAGCGACAATGCGTTCGCGTAGAAATGTGGACTTTGGTCGCGATTTTCGAAATTCGTTTTGTCGTTGTGTTGACGGCACTCGAATGCTGAGTATTTTTGAAGCAATTACAATATTTTGAGCGAAAACGCGTTCGCCCAAAATATGTGGATTTAATTTTTTGGATTCTTTGTCGTTGCGCTGACGGCATTCGAATCCAGTGCTATGCTATTCCGAAATTTCTAGTTATCTAGCGCAGATATTTGGACTTTATTCGCGCTTTTCGGATTTGTTGTTACCGTTGCGCTGACGGTTCGCCAAAATAAATATATGTGGATTGAATTTTCGGATTTTCTTGTTGTTGCGCTGACGGCATTTAAATCTAGTGCTGTGCTATTTTGGAATTTTGTGTGTCGTTGTGCTGACGGCACTCGAATGCTGTGTATTTTAAAGCAATTGCAATATTTTGAGTTACAACGCGTTCGCCCAAATATGTGGGTTTTATTTTTTGGATTTTTTTGTCGTTGCGCTGACGGCATTCGAATCCAATGCAGCTGTGAAGCCATTTCAAAATTTCTAGCGACATAGCGCTCGCGTAGAAGTTTTGAAATTCGTGCTTTTCGGATATTTCTCGTTATGCTGCCGACGGCAGCTGGAATCTAGTGCATTGCTTGGGGTAATTTCAACATACCGAGCGGCATTGCGTTCGAGTAGGAATGTGCATTTTAATCCACGTTTCTTCGCAATTCGGTTGAGCGAAATCAGCGCTTTAAGTGCACCAGTTAAGATCGATAGGGGAGTGTTGTTTGCAGTCTAAGTCGAACTGTTTCCAATTCAACTGTATTGCTTCGCACAATGTAAAAGGGGGGATAAAGATCAGAGAGCTGACCTACTCACTGTTTGGCAATTTATTTTATTCTTGTAGGGGCGCCAGGCGCATTTGTCAAAATTACAAAAGTACAACAAGCAGAAATAGATGCCGACTTTGCGCTTAAGGAAGGGGAGGTTGATCGTCAATTTGTTGCAGTCCCAAGGCGAGGTATGCGCTGCGATATGCAACTGCGACCGGCTATAAGTTCGGTGCCACAGCTAATGCGGCTAAATCGCGCAACGCTGCGTCACGCTGTAACTAGCCATACAGAAGAAGAGATTGCCCGGTGGTCAGCCGATGAGATAATGATGCGCCTCAATCGAATCGACATTGTTTGGGCCAGACTCGAAGCAGATTGGCCAACACTGGGTCAACTACAGCTCTCGGACGAACAGTTGGCTGAATGCAGCGCTTTCCTATCTGAAGCTGAAGAGGAGTATTTGCCATACAAATTCAAACTGCGCAGGCTCATACCGGTGGCCAGCCCGGTCTTGCCAGCAGGGACCACCTGCGCTACATCGTTTGGCGCTCCACCGATACAGATCCAACTCTCGGAGCCGCCTCGTGTACCTAAGTTCTCCGGCCTGGAGACCGACTGGGCGAATTTCCGTGCAATATTTGAAGCTGAGGTGCACAATCAGGTAAAATTCTCAAATGCACAGAAAATGCGCCATCTCTTGGGAGCGCTACAAGGCCGGGCCGAACAGATCTACAAGAATTGGCCAATCGGCGATGGCAGCACTTACACTCAGCTATGGTCAGAGATAGGGCAGCAATATGGCAATGAATACAACACAATTCGTGCTCATCTGCAAACTTTGTCGGCGCTGAAGCCACTACAGCAGCCTTCGTGTGACGCCATGCGTAAGGTGCTCGATGCAGCAAGGAGTACATGTTGCTGCACCAACTCGAACGACTACTTGATGTCGATAGCCGCGTGCAATGGTCAGGGCGGCGATCAACTGAGGAGTTGCCAACGCACGACGGAATGTTTCGCTTTCTAGAGTTACGTGCTAGTGTGCTGTCTCAATTACCATCAGCAGGCTCGAGCAGTAGTACCCAGTCGGCGACCAGCGCACGTGTAAGGTGTAAGGTCAAGCACAATAGCGTGGTATGCCCAACCAATACTCATATCGGTGGCCCTTTGGAGACGCTCCATCGATTGCAACGAAACGATGGTGTGCAGCCAGCAATCGCTGAACCGTCGTCAAAGAACAAGCAGTAGCAATTAATGGCTCATGTAAGGCGTGGTGACCTCGGTACGCCCATGCAAGCACCAGTTAACGAGGACTCAGGAAAAGAAGTCTGCGCTGCATTGCTGCCCACGGCCATCGTACGAATTCAATTCAATGACCGTGTGTCACCACCATTGCGAGCATTGTGCGATACTGGAGCTCAAATGAACTTGATCAGCAACACTGCTGTTCGTGCTCTCAAATGGCCGACGCAACAGTGCAATATACGAATCCATGGATTCGGCGGAGTCTCCAGGAAGCCACACACACGTAAATTGACATGCCAGTTGCTGGCCCGAACGGACAACACTCCATTGGCTACTGTAAATCTAGTGATCGGGCCGGACTTATCGGAGCTGTGGCTCCCTGCCAAAGAGATTCCGGAAGCCTTTATTCCACCAGAAGTAGTGTCGGATTTAGCCGACCCGGGCGCACGCGCTCCGGGACCAGTTGACATGCTGCTTGGCGCGGGTGTATGGGCAGCGGTGATTCTCGATGGCAGCATCGTAAATCCATTAGGAATCGCATTTCAGCCATCAAGTCTAGGATGGTTGATGTATGGTGGGCGAGCAAGCGAGAACTCTGCATTAACAGCAGCGGCCGGAATAATTGAGTCAACCGAATCGCAGTTAGACCAGCTGCTGCAACGTTTCTGGGAAACCGAGGAAGTTTCAGTGTCACGCATGCGCACGGCCGAGCAGGAGCGCTGCGAAAAGATCTTCATGCGGACGCAACGCCGGCTGCCAGACGGCCGCTTTCAGGTGGATATTCCGCTGCGTGACGGTATCGAACAGCTTGGATCGTCGAGAGCCATGGCATTACACAGGTTTCGGCAGCTGGAACGCCGTTTCGAGCGCGACCCAGTTTTAAAGGAGAAATACTTTGCAGCGATTGATGAGCTGCTGCACGCCGGGCAAATGCAGTTAGCTGGCCGGCCACCCGAACGCTGGTGCTATCATATTCCGCACCATCCGGTGCTTAAGAAGTTCCGCATCGTGAACGATGCGTCATGCAGAACGGATCGAGGGGTTTCACTGAACGAGATGCAGTTGGTTGGTGAAAAGCTGCAGGATGATTTGGCTGAGTTGATAATGCGCTTCCGATGCCGACCAGTCGCCATCACGGCCGACATCAAGAAGATGTATTTGCAGGTGCGCATCAACCCAGCGCAGTGGGACTTGCAACGCATTTTTTGGCGCTCGAGTGCCGACAGCGCGATCAGCGAATACTGGCTGACGGTGGTCACGTGCGGAGGCGGTTGAACGTGATTTCTATATGGACGATTGCCTATCAGGTGCAGAGTCAGATGCAGAAGTTCGCCAGCTGTGTCAAGAGATCGACGCAGTATTACGGTTATGCGGTTTTATACTGGACAAATGGCGTTCGAACAGGCCAAATGTCGTGCCAACGAATTCGAGGATACGACATTTCTGGGGCTGCGCTGGCTGCCAACCACAGACGAGCTTGCCTTCAAATTCCGGCCGCCGCTACCTCTGGAGGCGAAAGAAGCAACCAACCGGAGGGTGCTGAGTCGGATCGCGCAAATCTTTGATCCAAACGGTTACCTAGGCCCGGTCGTGGTTGATGCGAAGATAGTGATGCAAAAGATCTGGAGCGCAAAGATTGGGTGGGACTCGTTAGTGTCGGACAGCATCTATCGAGAATGGCAGCGATTTGAGCAGCAATTGCCATTGCTCAGAGAGATTCGATTGCCGCGATGGCTCGGCATCGGCCGCGATCGGAAGATCTCACTGCACGTGTTAGATCTCTTTTGATCTAATTAAAACAAGTGGATTTGACCGCAGTCGTAGAACAAGTGTTTTTTATTGTCATAATGTTTTCCTTAAATACTAAATTATAATCTATACGATGGTGGGAAATAACTATGGGAAATATATTTTGGATATCCATTACTGCAACTCATCAAATTTGATTCCCGTATATTCGCCAGACGTAGTATTGTATCAGAATATGGAATACAATCCTACGTCTGGGAAAACGTGTGAATCGGATTTGATATGTCAGCAGAATGAAGTGTGGGAAAGGTAATGTGGATGTTTTTGGGTGATATTGGAGGATGTATATGGTGGTGCGTAAGATAAGGTAGCAATATATGTTGGTTGTGGTTTTAAATATCCTCCCCGACCTTGAGATCCTGGAGCTCAAATTCTGGTTCTGGTTCTGGTTCTGGTGACTTCCTTGTTTTCCATTTTTTGATGCTCAAAAAGATGATAAGTAGGACAACCATTGTCAGGGCGATGTAACTAATGGAGTACTGGTGTACGTCATGATTTGTGATAGGTTTTGGTAATATTTGGTTGCTTTTAATGCCTGCAATCCTCCTTTCCAAATTCGTCATATCGTCATCACCACGCATTAAAAAGTCTTTGGTGATGAGTTTATCCCTTGGTGCTTGTAGTTGTTGTAGTTGTTGCATCGCGAGTTGGCTTAGATTAAGCGTTGGCACAATTGAGGCAGTGGATTCGGATAAGTAGAAATTGTGGGCATTAATTGTCATAGTAGGTTGTTTTATGACACAGTTTTGCGCTAGTTTTAATAGCCCAATGCCTTGAAGTTTGGTAGTTAGAGTGTTAGCCCCACAAACAATGGAAATGACGTCTTCTTGCTGGAAGGCAAATATCCAGTGATTTGGATTATGGAGCTGGATCCACATTCTTTCTGGACTATTACTTCGAATATGACAATAAGGTGATAATTGCTTCCTATGATTTAGTAGATGTATTTCACATTGATTTTCCGTTGAGTGAGTGTTAAACAGAGGATGCCGTTGCTTGCAGATATATTTGCGCTCATTTACCTCCAGGCATTGCTTGTATTCCTCTCTGGACAAGGGGAAGTATTGATCCCTATATGGACTGATGGCGAGAAAAGCGGTAGATGGCTGAAGAAATATGAAGGGATCGTTTCGTTGGACCGGTAATGGTATAATTTTGAATATCTGGGAGTCTTGGATGTCCAGGAGCGGTAGTTTGATCAAAAATACGATTGAAGATGGCGTAACCCGTGCCTTGACTCTTAAAAGTTCATATATCTTTGCGACATTATGTTCATCATACCCAGGAAGTGTTACACTGGTTGGAATATTTCTGCGAACCTTACTGAATTCCTTCAGCAGTTGGCTTGGTGATAAAGTAAGTGAGCTTAGTCTTCCATGATGGGTATCGGTAACGGCTTCCAGTATTGCTAATTGGGTTCTTTGAAAGCTATCCATTAGCTGAGACACGTATATAGAAATGTAGTTGAAAATTTGTCCTTCATCTATTGCATGGGTCACGTTGTAGAGTTGTGTTAATTGTTGATTTATTAAAGTAAATTGCCCTGTGATTGCTGCAATAGATTTGTTGAGAACATTGGCGGTTGACTCAATTATTGATGTTTGGTTTTTAGTTAACTGGAGAAGATGAGCTTCATTTGTAGATACGTTTTGTATGCTTTCTTCCATGTAATGAGCAAAGTCCTGGTCTAGGATTCCAAAGAGCTTGTTTGCCACAGTGCCAATGAAGTCGAACGGAGATCTTTTGTTACGTATGGTGATTCCATTTCGATGCTTTAAAATTTCGTTCAGGCTATCTGTATCCGTGAGACGTTGTTGAAGTTGGTTGGTCACTGCTTCACAAAAGTTATATGCCTGCCCTTTTATTTTATCACACCTTTGTCTTAGTCCAAAAACACTTTCTTTGATCCCTTTATATTCGTGCCAGTAGTTGGACATGTTAAAGTAAACAAAAAAATTCCATTCATCCGTCATCAGATTTACTTCCCGAACGGTTGGGTGCCAATCGGGCGCGTCCCCAGGTGGTGGATAGGGGTACGCCGCGGTTATCTTCTGCGGTTAACAGGACCATAGCTTCGGTAAAAGTCCTGTCGCGAACCAACCCACAGCAATCATGATGAGTGAAAAACCGCAAGATTTAAACTCTGCATGGGGTAACCAGTTAACTGGAAATCCCCCCGTTGGTTCGCCAGCGGCCTGGGCTAAGGATGTGCAGGCCCAATCACCATTAGCTGTTACAACTGAGATGGTCAACCTTGGTCTCAGTGGAAGGACATTACAGGTAGACACAGAAACGACAGTGTTAGATTCGGGCACTGGTTTCTTCAAAAAAACCGATCACCCTACAGCAATCCACGACAAGACTCTTACAGACGAAGATGAGAATTTGCTTCTCGACCCCTTCGCCAATCTGGGAGTCTCGGATACTGGAAGCATGGCGAGTGTTGCTGACACCGAGATCATAACTTTCGATGTTAGCGACAGTTGCTCTGTTGCTAGTTCCACCCTCTCAAGATTGTCAACTACATCTAGACGCAGTAAAATTGCAAACTGCAGGTTGACCGTCAGGAGACTAGGGACCAAAACATGGGACGAACTGACAGACAGAGAAAGACAACGCCTACACAACGCGCGGGCCTACCTACAGGATTTGCCCTCGCCGGAGAACAAGCCAACTGCTAGTACTCTGGTGGGTGCAGATCGTGCGGTGGGCACGGGCGAGGAGAGGATGATGGGACCACCCGCTCCTCTGACAAGCCATAGCCAGTCGAGGAGTGGGGTGGTCGCATCCGCCTCTCTTAAAAATGTAGGTGACTCTACAGGAAGGTTGCAGGAGCCGACCGGGGTATCACCAAACTCAGCGTCTTGTTCTCGTATTAAGCCTAATGCTGATCTTGACCTTGCGCGGGGGGAGGAGGTTTCGCGGGAAGTTGATAAGGGGTATCTGGATCTGACCAACATCTCGAGCCATAGCTCATCTTGTGGGAAGGATGCAGATGCCTCTCGTCGACTAGGTGAATGTAGCCTCAACGGTACGATGGACAGTACGACTACGGTTATCACCTTACCAAGGAACCTGAAGCAGCATGATACGGGCTCTCGCAAAGCTCTCAGTGCAGCTGAGGGGACCAAGGTTAAGAAGGTGCTCGCTCCTAGCACGATTGCACGACGACAAAAACGCAATGCAATTAGACTGATCCGACGACTCAACAAAAGACAACCCGAAACCTACACGGCAAGGGAAAAGGAAGCTCTGGATAGAGCCAGAGAAAAACTCAAGGCACAAGGCAAAACAAACATTGACGAAACGGTTACAACACATAACAAAGACAATACGAAACAAACACGAAACTCTTGGAAAATTGCTAGAAGACTGTCCGAGACGAGGAAGGAAAGCCCCCTGCTCTCCACCTCAGTCTCGGGCAGACTTAAGGCTGCTATGGACGTCTTGGGTGTGGATCCCAACTCCCGACCCGAGACGGTTGCAAGCTGCTCCAAGAGGCTCAGAAACAACCCAGACGACTCTATTTCACCGACCACGACAGAAACAAACAAAAAAGCCAAGACGACGCCTCAAGTTATAAGTACTGGACGTCAAGTTGCCATCGTCGACTACGGCAACCCAGAGCGGAAACTGACTTCAGATCAGTGGAGGCTCTTAGAAATAAGAATCCTCGATGGCGTGAATGACGCTATACTGAAAGGGTTGGGACATATCCCACATTTCGGTCAGCTGACTACCGTTAGAGGTTTCAAGGTTATGACCTGTGAAGATGAATTTACCTTCACATGGCTTAAAGAATTTGTCCAAAGAACAGAAGCTCCATGGCTAAACGCGAACCTTCGTACTATTGAACGAGGGGAGCTCACTCGCTTAGCGCGACCAAAAGGACGATTATTGATACCTGGCCCCTACATCCCGAGAGAGAGGATCGAAAGAAATCTCCAACACCTCAATACTGAGCTTTTTAGCTCTGATTGGGAAGTTGTGGAGATGGGCGAGCACACGAATGCAGGTACAGAGATTGTGGTTATGCTCAGCCACAGGTCGATGCCACTACTGCGCGCCATTAACTTCAAGGTCCGCGTCGGGATTACGCGATGTAAGATACGACCAATTGGAGTGTCGGCAGTTGGTGACACAAGAAGAGAGGCTGGTCAAATAAAGCATGCTGAAGATAGTGCAAATAAACCTGCACCACAGTAAGGCTGCAAGCGCCAACCTTGTCTACCTCATGGGGGATAGACAAATAGACATCGCCCTCATACAGGAACCCTGGGTAACAGGTGGCAAAATAAGAGGGCTGCATTCGAGAGATTTGGTACTTTACACCACCACACAGGTAAAGACAGATTGTAGAAATAGAACCTGTATAGTAGCTAGGAAAAATATTAACCTTCTTCTACTATCCACTTACAGTGATACAGACCAGACAGTCGTCAAATATGAGCGTAGAGGGCTTCCCCCACTTATATTTTCAGCCATCTACATGCCATATAATGCAACCACTGGACCACCTCCAAATCTAACCCACTCACTCGTGCAAAAAGCTAAACAAGAGAGATGGGACATTGTGATGGGCTGCGATGCCAATGCTCATCACACGCACTGGGGTAGTACGGACGCAAACTTACGGGGTGAGTTACTTTTTGAGTTTATTATCTCTAACAACCTAGTTGTGGCGAATAGGGGTAATGAACCAACTTTTGTGATTAGGAATAGGCAGGAGGTCTTAGATATCACTCTTGCCGGTAACTCTACCACCCTTGAAATTAAACAGTGGAAGGTATCGAAGGACGAAACGTTCTCCGACCACAAACTGATAGAAACCAACAAAGAACCTCTAAAACAATATAGGAACCCCAGAAACACTAACTGGGATCTCTTTTGTGAAAAAACAAGGGTCTCGGCTGCAGTTCTACCGCACGATAGCATACACTGCCCCGCAGACATAGATAGGGTAGCCACTGAATTGTCTGACATTCTTGGCGATTCCTATAAATCAGCATGTCCCCTTAAGACAATGAAAAATAGAAAGACACCTCCGTGGTGGTCTAAGGAGCTATCAGGTATTAGAAAAGAAACTCGCAGACTTTTCAATGCTGCTAGAAGAACAAATCTGGACTGTGACTGGGCAAATTACAAATCCAGTCAAAGAAAATTTAAAGCTGAAACACAAAGGGCCAAACGCTGTTCATGGCAATCCTTCTGTAGTGATATAGAAAGCACAACAGAATCAGCCAGACTACGTAAAGTTCTCTCTAAGGACCCAACCATATTTGGTTCCTTAAAGAATTCTAATGGCGGTTGGACAGAATCATGTGCAGACACGATACAGCTTCTGATGAGTACTCACTTTCCGGGCTGTACAGTCTTCGATTGCGCATCCGCTCAGAACGCAGAAAATGGTACGGTTATGACCGTACCTCAAGAAATAATCACGGTTGAGAGAATTCAATGGGCAATAAGCTCCTTCTCACCCTATAAATCGCCGGGTATCGACGGCATCTTTCCAATGATGCTTCAAAAATCCGTGCACAGTATATCGAACATCTTATTGAATCTCTTCATAAGCAGCCTTAAGTACGGATACGTACCTAGAATATGGCGCGAGGTCAAGGTGGTTTTTATCCCCAAGGCCGGTAAGCCAAGCCATACAAATGCTAAGGACTTTAGACCTATCAGTCTGTCCTCTTTCGTACTTAAAACCCTCGAAAGACTCATTGAGATTCATATTCGTAGCAGGTTGAGTACCAGAGACATAACTCCGGCACAACATGCTTATACGAAAGGAAAAAGCGTTGAAACAGCGCTTCACAGCGTTGTTGGTACAATTGAGAAGTCACTCAGAGTTAAAGAATTCACACTTGCTGCTTTCCTAGACATTGAAGGAGCCTTCAACAATGTCAAAACGGAAGCAGTGTGTGGGGCATTAAGAAAACTAAAGGTAGACGAAACACTTATTCACTGGATTAGATCCATGCTTAAAAACCGATACATAAACTCAGAGCTGGGCGATGTACAAATTAAGGCTATCGCCTCAAGAGGTACACCGCAGGGGGGGGTTCTCTCCCCACTTCTCTGGGTATTGGTAATGAACGACATCTTAGTTAAACTTAGATACAGCGGAGTTAAGGCTGTTGCATACGCCGATGATGTGGTGCTACTAGCAACAGGAAAATTCCTCCCAACCATCAGTGAGCAACTTGAAGGGGCTTTGAAAGCACTAAACAACTGGACCAAACACTGTGGACTTGCGGTCAATCCACAGAAAACTGAACTGGTACTGTTCACCAATAAGAGATCTACTCCGCAATTTAAACTCCCATCTATTGAGGGAACTACCCTTAGGATCTCTGACAGTGCCAGATACCTAGGGCTAGTGCTAGACAGAAAACTAAACTGGGGACTTAATGTTAAAGAACGGGCAAGAAAGGCGCAAATAGCCTTTTATACTTGCAACAGAATATTTGGGAAAACCTGGGGACCCAGCCCTAAAATTATCCTCTGGCTATATACAGCGGTGGTTAGACCCATTCTTACCTATGGTAGTTTGGTCTGGTGGCATGCCGCCTGTAAGACCACGAATCTAAAGTTAATGACGAAAGTACAAAGAATGGCCTGCATTGGTTCAACAGGAGCGATACGCACCTCACCAACAGCGGGACTAGAAACCATTCTGTATCTTCTTCCCTTAGACCTATTCGTGCAGGAGTCCGCAGCAAAAAGTGCCCTGAGACTATCACAGTCTCAAAGTTGGAAATCCGACCAAACAGGCCATGCGCAGATTTTAAATAAATACATGAGTAAAGTAGAAAACACAGATTACCTGATACCTTATCTAGACTTTGATAAACCATTCTCCTGTTATTTTCCTAGTAGAGAAGAATGGAAAGCAGATCAGGTGCTCAAAGATAAAACCATCTCCGTCTACACGGATGGCTCTAAAATGGATATAGGGGTAGGAGCGGGTATCTTTTCGGAGACGCTCAAATTATCCATATCAATCAGACTTCCAAACTTTGGCAGTGTTTTCCAAGCGGAGGTTCTGGCAGTAACAATAGCCGCTCGTGAAACCGCATTGAAGGTGATACCGCGAGACGATATCACATTTTTCATTGACAGCCAAGCGGCAATAAAAGCAATTTCTGCCACTGAAATAAAATCGAAGCTTGTACGTTGCTGTCGCGAAGAGCTACGGGTTCTTGGCGCACAGCACAAAGTAAAACTATGCTGGGTTCCTGGACACCATGGTGTACCGGGTAATGAAAAAGCTGATGCACTTGCTAGGGCGGGATCGGCTTTAGGCATAGACCAAGCCGACCCTTCAATTCACATCTCACTATGCGCCATCAAGCGAAAAAATAGAGAGTAGAACGCTTATCAGAGCAAACGACAGGTGGAAAACCCTCAACTCTTGTATAAACACAAGAAAGATGTGGCCAATTTACGACAAAAACAAAACGGATAAGATATTAATGAAGGACAGAAACTCTCTGTCCAAGCTGGTAGGCATAATAACCGGGCACAATATGCTTCGGCACCATGCCAGCAAACTAGGTCTTAATGTTAGTGATCTCTGTAGAGGATGCGGTGACGAGGAAGTCCACGAGGATACACCCCACTTCCTCTGTCATTGCCCAGGTCTCTACCACATAAGGCATAAAACTCTGGGTAGACATTTCTTCCAGGACATAGAAGAACTCTCCGGATTCCCGGTAAAGGACATCTGCAGCTTTATTAAAGCTACGGGTTGGTTTGACAATCCTTAATCGCCGTCATCCAAACGAATAAGGAAACAACACTTATGGGCATCACAATGGATCTGTATTGATCTAAGTGTGGCGCCAGATGGGCATCCCTCGGCGTCAACCCACTAACCTAACCTAACCTACTTGGCCTAAATCTTCAAAATAGATTCCAGGGTTGTCCGTGAATTGTTGAACTTCCACTGGATTTTGTTGTTTTGTTGGTTGACTGTATGCAGTGCCGAGTAGCAGGAGGCCCAGCACAAGCGAGGTAAGTGGATTCACCTTTAGCTTTTGGGTTTTTTTAGGGGAATTCTCAGCTTTGCGTTTTAGATTTTGTGGGCTGTGACAGTCAACTGGCTTTGATGTTTGTATCGGTCGAAACTGTCCCTTGAGTGGATGGTTTACTTTGATTTTGCGACGACCAGCCAAATTTTTTGGAAGTAAAGATGTACCTGATTTTAATATATTCGGCTGGTCCTCCTTGGAAGGTAGAGCTGTAGATGCTGGCGTATTTGGTTGGCTTTCGGTAGGCAGAGGACATATTTTAAAGATGGATCTTCTTACTTCTCCAGTGGATGTTTTGATATCCACCACCCTGGTTAATTTGTCTTTTCCTGGGATAGTCCTTAGAATTCGTCCCATCTGCCATTTCAACGGTGGGAGGTTATCTTCTTTGATTAGTACAAGTAATCCTGGCTGAATTTCTTCCTGAGGGTACTTCCACTTATATCGATTTTGGATTTCTTGTAAATATTCTTGGGTCCATCTACGCCAGAATTCTCGGTGAATAGATGTCACTAAGTTCCATCTGGTTAGGCTGGAAATGTTTTTGGGCCGATAATCTGCATCAATTATTGCTGTTAAGGGTGCACCAATTAGGAAGTGTCCTGGTGTAAGGGCTTCTAGATCGTTAGGGTCGGCTGACATTGGTGTTAGTGGCCGTGAATTGAGGACTGCTTCGATTTGAGCCAGCGCTGTTGTTAGTTCTTCTTGGGTTAATGATGCACTTGCAAATATTCGCTTCATGTGGTATTTTGCAGATTTTACCGCAGCCTCCCACAGACCTCCGAAATGTGGCGATCTAGGTGGAATTGGTCTCCATTCAATACCCCTTTCAGAGCAGTGACTGCTAATCAGATTCTGTCCTTCCTTGGTGAAGATTTTTGAGTAGAGGTCGTACAGCTCATTCCGAGCTCCTATGAAATTAGTTGCATTGTCAGAGAAGATTTTTGCCGGAAGACCACGGCGTGCAACAAATCTCTTCAATGCTCCCAGGAAGGCTTGAGTAGTTAAATCCGTAACTAACTCAAGGTGGACCGCCTTTGTGGCGAAACAGATGAAAACTGACACGTATGCCTTTGTTGGTTGTTTACCCCGTATTTTGTAATGAGTGTAGATGGGTCCAAGAAAGTCAACTCCCACGTTTACAAAAGGCCTACAAGGTTGAACTCGTTCTGGTGGCAAATTTCCCATTAGCTGTTCAATGCCCCTTGGTTTTGCCTTGAAACATTGCAGACAGTTGTGGACAATAGTTTGTGCAAGTTGCTTGCCTCTTAGAATCCAGTAAGTTTGCCTTGATATCGCAAGTAAAGCTTGGGGTCCTGCATGTAGGTTCTTCAAATGCAAGTGCTTCATCAACAACCTAGTGAAATTATGTGAATTTTTTAGTATCACTTGATGCTTGGCTTCGTACGGCAACTTCGAGGCTTCTAATCGGCCTCCGACACGGATAATGTTTCTTTCATCCAAGAACGGTGTTAGTGAGCTTAAACGGCTTTTCTCAGCTACACTTTTTCGTTTCTGTAAGGCAGCTATCTCTTCTGGGAATTCAGAGTTTTGAATAAACTGAACTATTACCGTCTGCGCTGCTTTTAATTCTTTAACAGAGAGTATTTGGCCTCGTAACCTGTAGTTTGGTGCTCGCTTTAGATTGCTAATGAAGCGTATGATGTACGCCGTTATCCTCTGCAACATTGTAAATTAATTTTTGTGATTTATATTTTCCAGAAAGTGGTCACCTTGACGCGATGTAGTCAATATGGTTTTCATAACTTTTACTTCCGGTAGATTGGGTTCACTTAAAACTGAAGGTTGCGCTGGCCAATCGGTCTGTGCGGTTTCTAAAAATGATGGTCCGTGAAACCATAGACTTGAATTCAGTAGACTTTCAGGGAAGACTCCACGTGATAGGAGATCAGCTGGATTATTTTCTGAATTTATATATTTCCATTGGCTTCGCTTTGATTCTTCTTGAATAAATGAAATGCGGTTAGCTACGAAAGTTTGTAATGGTGATTGAGTGTTTATCCATGCTAGGACAATTCGAGAATCCGTCCAATAAGTAGTTTCCGCGAATTTAATCGGCAAACTTTCCCTAACGAACCTTACTAACTGCGTCATCAACCTTGCGGCGCAAAGCTCCAGGCGAGGAATCGTTTGCTGATTTATTGGTGCTACTCGAGATTTAGAGCAGACCAGTTGTACTTTTATCTTTCCTTCTTCATCTACTGATCGTAGATATACGGCAGCTCCATATGCCCGTTGCGACGCATCCGAAAAGGAATGGAGCTGAATATCCTTTGCATCCGTATGTATCCATTTTGTGTGCATTTCCATTGGTACCGCAGCATCCCAATCCAATTTCGACATCCACAATTCTTGGAGAAAGATTTTAGCTAGAATGATAACTGGACTAACAATTCCTAAAGGATCGAAAATGTGTGCGGTGTCTGCTAGAATGGATCGCTTGGTTACTTTTGTGATTTGTTGCCATTTTGTTTTGATGATCAATTGGTCTGATTTTGGCATCCATGTGAGCCCCAAAGTCTTAATTGAACCTTCATTTTGATCGTGTAAAATGTTCTCTGTTTCGCAATCTTCTTTTGGAATACCCGCCAGAAGTGATGGCGTATTGGAACACCATTTTCGAAGATGAAACCCTCCTTTCTTTAGTAAGCTGTTCAGTTCTGCTTGCATTTGCACTGCCTCCCGTAAGTTATTGCTGCCTGTTAATACATCATCCATATAGATATCGCGCTGGAGGATGGTCGCTCCCAGAGAGTTTGTATCTTCTGCTGTTTGCGCCAGATCATGGAGGCATCTAATCGCTAAATACGGTGCTGACTTCGTACCGTAGGTGACCGTGTTAAGTTGGTAAGCCTTCAGGGGTTGATCCGGAGACTCTCTCCATAGGATTAGTTGGAATTGCTTGCTGTCATCATCCATAAGTATTTGGCGGTACATTTTAGAGATATCGGCCGTAAAAACATATGCATGAATTCGAAAGCGCAGCAGAATAGAAAAAAGATCATTTTGTAAAGCTGGTCCGGAATGCAATATCTCATTAAGTGATATATTTGTAGACGTCTTTGAGGATCCATCGAAGACTACTCGTAGTTTTGTTGAACTGCTATCTGGACGAAGAACGCAGTGGTGTGGAAGGAAATAGTGAGGTTTTGTGTTGAATTCTGCGTTGTAGTTAATCTCTGTCATGTGGTTTAAGTTAATATATTCTCTCATAAATTGAATGTATTGTTGCTGGACATCTGGTTTCTGCCGTAGCTTTTTTTCCAAATTGAGGAATCTTCTGGTAGCTATTGCTCTCGAACCTCCAAGGCTAGCTGGACTGTGTGAAAATGGCAATTTTACAATGTACTGACCATTTTTTGTGCGTATTGTCGTTTTCTTGAATAGTTCTTCACAGTGACGTTCTTCCTTAGTAAATCGTTTTTGATTAGTTGATGTTCCAATGGCGGCTTCCTCCATAGACCAAAACTGTTGTACTATATCTTCCAAGGGTGGGGACTTCTCTGCGATGCCAGCAAACGGTGTAGATGGAACTTCGAATGTGGCTTTTCCTATCACTACCCATCCTAACAAGGTATTTTGAAGTGTTGGGAATTTCTTGCTCAACTTGATTTGCCCCACAGACATAAGCTCTGGATATAGTTCTGCTCCAATTAGTAAGTCGATCTCTTGAGGTTGATTGAATGTGTCGTCCGCCAATTTAATGTTCTTGGGCAGGTGCCAATGGCTCGTATTTATATGCTGATTTGGTTGCCGAGAGGTTATGGTGTTCAGTATGAATACTTCTAAATTCGTGCTGTAACCAGTAACTCTTGATCGCAGGCAAATATTCACCTTCTTCGAGATTTTGATTGGGTTGTTTCCCATTCCTGAAACTTCTTGTGGTTCGTGTTTTGGAGTCAGCTGTAGTTGTTTGGCTAATCTCTCTGTGATAAAATTCATTTGAGAGCCTGAATCCAAGAGTGCTCTTGCCTTGGTCGGGCTGTTAGTTCGATTGAGTACGTTAACGATAGCCGTCCCTAAGAACACGTAATTTGAATCCCTTCTGGCTGAATTGACGGCTGACAAATTTGCTCTGTTGTTTATTTGAAGAGTGCGTGCATCGGCGTGCGGTTGAAACTCCGAAATGTGGAGTAGAGTGTGGTGAAATTTATTGCATTTTGTGCAATGTCCAGCTTGACAATTTGAGGCCTGGTGGCCAAATCGTAGACAATTGACACATCTCTTTAAGGATTTAATTTTCTTAATTCTTTCTGTTATAGAAAGCTGGAGAAACTTTGGGCATTTATAGATGGGATGATTTGGATGATCGCAAATGAGGCATTTATTTCCATCATCTGTGATTGCCAAGAAGACCTTGGATGATCGTTTTGGTTCACTCTGTTTAGTTCCTAGTGCCTCCAGCATTTGGAAGCGACCCTCTAAGAACTTGAGCAAATCCTTCATTGTTTGGAGCTCCCTAGGCTTAGATAGCGATTGCTCATACAGTCTATGAGTATCTTTATCTACCTTTGGAAGGATGAGGTGAATCAGAAGTGGGTCCCAGTCTGCGATCGACACTCCTAGATTGCTAATTCCGAGTAGGCACTCGTTAGTAACATCGTGCAACTTCTTGACTGCAGCGGCCGAATCTCCAGTGATTATCGATTGACCCAATAGTTTGTTGAGTAATGCTGCAAGAAGCAATCGCTTATTGTTGTAGCGATGCTCGAGCGTTGACCAAGCGGATTCGTAGTTGTCTTCGCACACTTGGAGGTGCTGGATTAGCTTGGCTGCTTCTTCAGATAAGTTTGCCTTTAAATAGAACATTTTTTCCGCTTGACTCATTGCTTGGTTATGAATAAGCTGTTTATATAGATCATGGAATTCCTTCCACTGCAGATAATTTCCGCTGAATATGGGAAGCTTTATTTCTGGCAGTTTTAGGTTAGTGTTGAAGCTGGATTTGGTGGTGCTGGCCACCTGTTTGTCTAAATGTTCTTGAATCTTGATGAGGAGAGATTGACAGCGGTCCTCCAGCGCGTTGATATCTTTCACGCCATAGTCGAAGATTTTCTCTTCCCCAATAATTTCTAAGTGTCGGGTTGTAATAAGCGACCACTGCTCTCTAATACTCTGAAGTTTCTGCTTGTAATAAGCATTTGATTGGTTCTCCAACTTTTCTTCCGTGGTGGAACACAAATGGCTTAAAGCAGTAATTGAGGCCTTTTGTTGCCGTATCAGCTTCTGAACTTCGGTGTCCTGAGTTGCGGCATTTGTTACCTCAAAATCTGCCAAAGCCTTCAATATGAGATTTTTGTACTCCTCATATACCGCTTCCAATTGATTGTAGTAATTCCTTTCAAAGTAGGAACTATCTGGTCTTTCCAGCTTAAATGGTTGTAGCTGAATATCGCGCTTCTCGAACTCGCTCCATTCGAATTCCAAGCGCTCTAGTCGCGAATTTAAATACACGTTCGTTCGTCTGCTTGGTCCCGTCTTCTTGAAGTTGGAGAGCAGCTTTGTAATCTTCTCTGCTGCTCCGACTTGCTCTTTGATGAGGGATTCCATATTTTACTGTTCTACCAGGGAATGCTTGTAGCTAATAAACTACACTGTACCAGTGTTTGAAGCCCTGGTACACGCTTTTGTGGTGATTTGCTCCTTACCGCTGGTGGGGGAAGCAAATTCACGTCTTAGGCTTTAATCAAGTTAGATTAAACCAAACCAGTGTTTGAAGCCCTGGTTTACGCTTGTATGCTTGTGATTTGCCCCTTACCGCTGGTGGGGGGAAGCAAGATCACGTCGGGGGGTCACCAAAAATGTTAGATCTCTTTTGATCTAATTAAAACAAGTGGATTTGACCGCAGTCGTAGAACAAGTGTTTTTTATTGTCATAATGTTTTCCTTAAATACTAAATTATAATCTATACGATGGTGGGAAATAACTATGGGAAATATATTTTGGATATCCATTACTGCAACTCATCAAATTTGATTCCCGTATATTCGCCAGACGTAGTATTGTATCAGAATATGGAATACAATCCTACGTCTGGGAAAACGTGTGAATCGGATTTGATATGTCAGCAGAATGAAGTGTGGGAAAGGTAATGTGGATGTTTTTGGGTGATATTGGAGGATGTATATGGTGGTGCGTAAGATAAGGTAGCAATATATGTTGGTTGTGGATATGTTGGTTGTGGTTTTAAACAGCACGGATTTGCCGATGCATCGACTCTGGCATATGGCGCTGTGCTCTACGCACGCGTTGAAACAGTGAAACATATTGAATGCACACTAATTGCAGCGAAGTCACGGGTCGAGCCACTGAAGACGGTAACGATCCCCCCAGATTAGAATTGTCGGCGGCGCTGATGCTCAGTGAATTGCTACGGACGTTCAGGTCGACAGCCAAACTCCCGCACGTGAAGACAACGTTGTGGTCCGACTCTCAGATTGTGCTAGCGTGGCTGCGGAAAGATGCAGCAACGCTTAAGATTTATGTTAATAATCGGGTGCAAAGAATTCATCAGTTAACTGCAGATACGGACTGGCGCTATGTTCCATCTGTTGAGAATCCAGCCGACCAGTTAAGCCGTGGCGCCTCGGCTTCAGAGCTGCGCCACGCAAAACATTGGTGGCATGGTCCACCATGGCTACGCCAAACTGCCATCCATTGGCCGGACCATCAACCAAAGATGACAGCAGACACGGATTTGGCCGTAGCAAAAGAGGAGAAGCTGGGAGGTGATGCGACACGGCCCAGACAACGTCACAAAGAGCTAGCAGCGATGAGCGCGACTCTGCACGGTGTGGATTTGCTGTCACGCGCATCCAAGATGTATGAGCTCTGTCGACTTACGGCATGGCTTCTCCGCTTTGCTCACAACACGCGTCAACGGCCGGGGAGTCGTTGTGGTGGCCCGTTGTCAAACAAAGAGGTCGAGACGGCGCAGGAATTTTAGGTTCGCCAGGAACAGCGCATATACTACGCCAAAGAGGTGAAGGCACTGAAGAACGCGAACGGCAAAGGCGGAGGCGTCGATCCGTCAAGTCCAATAGCCAATTGCACGCCGTGGCTCGACGATAAAGGACTTCTTCGCTTAGGTGGCCGCCTGGGCCGCGCACTGATTCCGCTACAGCAAAAGTATCCGCTGCTGCTACACGATGTCAGCCCATTGTCCGCACTGGTGATCAGAGAGGCGCATGAGGTTTCTCTCCATGGAGGGCCGAACGAAACTATAGCGTATGTGCGGCGCAAGTTCTGGATAACGAATCTGCGTCGTGCAATACGCAAACAGAATTGGCAGTGTGTGAAGTGTACGAGGCACCGGCATCAGTCGATGACACAAATGATGAGCGAACTACCCGCTGATCGAGTGACACCATGCAGAGCGTTCAGCCACTCGGGAGTCGACTACGCTGGGCCATACCTGCTGAAAGCACGCGGAGGGCGATGCAAAATCATGGAGAAGAAATACGTAGCGGTATTTGGGTGCATGGTTACGAAGGCAGTGCATTTGGAGCTGGTGGAGAGTCTGTCAACTGCCGACTTCATCCAAGCTTTCTTGCGATTCAGTAGCGTCCGCGGCGCTTGCGTGCGGCTATGGAGTGACAATGGCAAGAACTTCGAGGGAGCAGCGGTCCAACTTAAGAAAATGTTGCGCAGCTGGAACGAAATGGATATGGCGAAAGCTCTGCAGCGCTATGGCACCGAATGGCGGTTTATCACGCCGAGTGCGCCGCACCAAGGAGGACTCTGGGAGGCGGCCGTAAAATCAATGAAATATCATTTGCGACGGGTGATTGGACCCCACAAGCTTGCTAGCAGCGAATTCCAAACGGTCTTGGCGCAAACCAGCGCTGTGATGAACTCCCGGCCACTATCAGCGCTATCGGATGATCCAGAAGATTTGTCTTATCTCACGCCAGCGCATTTTCTTATTGGAGAACCGATTATGCAGCCTTTCGGTGCGAATGTCGCTCATATTCCGGACAATCGACTAAAGCTGGCACAGCAAATCCAGAAAATGAGTCAGGTCTCTTGGAAGGCATGGGGTCGAGACTACGTGCACCAGCTACAGCAACGGTCGAAGTGGCGGCAAGCTCAACCAAACTTGAAGGTGGGCGATTTAGTGATCATCCGAGAAGACAATATCCCGCCAACATTCTGGAGCACGGCACGGGTAATCGAAATATTTGCCGGAGCCGATGGGCTGGTGCGCAATGTCCGGCTGCGAGTGGCAACATCGGATTGGAAGGTGAAGCCGGCGGAGAAAAAAGTGCCGTTTACAATTTTGGAGCGCCCAGTTCAGAAGCTGTGCCGGCTACCGGTAGAAAGTGAAGCAGAGCATTCACGGGGGGAATGTGTTCACGCCGACACGATTGGAAGCAGAGGGGTGGCCGACGACGGCGACGAAACCAATACAAGTCCCATATGCGTGAATCGAAAGAGACCGCGAGTGTGCAGCGCAGACAACTCAGAGGGCAATACATAGGACCGAAGGGTTGAAAGGACATCGTGGCATATGCGAAAAGCTCTCTTCGTCGGTGCGGATTTTGCCCTTTTTTTTTTGCTCACTTATATTTTGGCAGTGAACAAGTGAGCAAGCAGCTAGTGTTCTAATAAAATATTTTTTCCTCTTATTCGTGTGTTGTTTTTTATTTCAATTATTTGTTTTTGTTTATTTGCTTATTTTAGTTCTTCAAGGTGAAACTTTAATTTCAAGGTGAAACATAGTGGTTGATATTAAATATTAAATTCTGTGAACAGAAGCAGAGCATTTGAATAATTATTGCCGAGAAAGCAAGGCGCTACAATCACACGAGGTAAATATACATACAGTCCATACTTAAGAACTGACTATTGAACAATTTAGTTTTTTCAATGGTATTTCTTATGTCTATATCTTATCTTCTTTAAACAATTTAATTTAGGTTCTAGCACAGATAATATAGTTTACATAGATATCGCACGCCGAAGGAAAAAAAATGACTCGTTTTCAATCGTCTGTTTTTACTTCGAACTCGGAAGTTCGAACGATTTGTGTGAACAAAATTCAATCCAACAAAAAACGCAATTCTTGCGATCGTGTGTTGTTGTGCTATGACGTGCCCACTGCCATCAAATGATCCGAAACCGTGGAGATGTGTATTTTTTCTGTTTTCAACCCTTAACGTCATATATAAAACAACCACAGTATACTAAAATGAAAATGCGACAGCGAACCAGTTTCTCGGTTTATTTTTTCATTGTTCATGTTCATTCGTCGTCGACTTTTCAGAGGCGCTGGTTGTTGTCCCGATGAATGCGATTTTTCAGCTACCTGAATACAATACATAAATGTACATACATACATAGTTAAATATCTGTGGTTTTGTACTCATTCTTTTTTTTTTATTTACAAATAATTTGTTTTTGGAAACAAATAAATTAGAAGAAAAAATGTCTAGTAATAGGAAGTCAGGAGTTTCTTGTTCAGTATGCAAGAAAACGAAGAGAAATTTCCCTAATTTGAAAATGTTTGCATGCCCGTCAAATGAAAAAAATGAAATTTTGAGCCGTTTGTGGAGACAGGCCTGTGGCTTTCAGAGTGAGGGAAAATATTTTGTATGCCAAAATCACTTTTTACCTGAATTTATTGGAAGAAAAATGCTAAAGAGGGATGCTGTACCTTCATTAAATCTAAATTGGAATGAAAATCAGATGGATTTCGATTTAGAAAATCTTACTTCCCCTAAATGTAGAAGACATTCTAGCGAGTCAGATGTAGTAGCATGTGTTAAATGCGACAAATTGTCAGAAAAATGTGTGAAATATGAAAAATGTATTTCTCAGCTCAAAAAAACGGTTTTCATTTTCAAACAAAAAAATAAAAAAATAAGACAACAAATTAGCAGAATGAGCAGAATTCATGCTCGTTTACGAGGAAATATAAAATTAAAACAGGTCAATTTAACAGCAGAGATTCAAAAGATTAAGATGTCAGAACATTCAAAAGTATTTTGTGGTATGCTAATGGGACTATCTAAATCAGAAAAATACAATAGCGATGAGAAAGAGCTTTCCCAAAATATTTTTTATCGCTCACAGAGCGCTTACAAATTTCTCCGTGAACGGCTAAGCTTTCGGCTTCCACATATATCAACTTTATATCGTTGGGCTCCTGTTAAGGGATTGCAGCCAGGATTCATAAATAATGCTCATAATTGCTTAAAATCGAAAATAGCTACATTAAGCCAGCGTGAACAAAACGTGGTTTTAATCTTCGACGAAATTCGAATTCGTTCAGACTTGACCTACAATATAACAAACGATGTTGTTGATGGATACGAAGATCTGGGATTAGAAAGGAAGCCTTTGTATGCTAACGAAATATGTGTTTTTATGGTGAATGGGTTATATGACAGTTGGAAAAGCGTTCTTAATTATTTTGTTTCTGAAAATGGAATAATGGCTGAAAATCTGAAAGAAATAATAGAGGCCAATTTAAAAATTTGCCAAGAACTCGGCCTGAAAGTTTGCGCTATTGTTTGTGATCAAGGCCCTAACAATCGTAAATTTTATAAGTTATTGAATGTGTCTGAGCATAATCCGTTTACCATTTACAATAGCCAAAAAATTTATTGTTTTTACGATTTTCCACATCTTATAAAATCATTAAGAAATTTGTTGCTAAAATCAGATTTGGAAACTTTAGATGGCAAAGTTTCTTTTAACGTTTTCAAAGAAATCTTTAATTTAGAAAGTGAAAATATCGCTAAGACTTGCTTAAAATTCACTAGTGCTCACTTAGCTCCAAATGCCTTTGAAAAAATGAGAGTAAGTCTAGCAATGCAAGTGTTCAGTAGGACATCAGCTGCTGCTATAAAAACGGCTCATCAGCTTAACTGCTTGCAATACACCTCAGAGCTCGCTCAGGCAACACAAATGTTTACAATCAAAATTAACGATCTTTTTGACAGCATGAACAGTGGTTCACAATATGACAAAAACATTTTGAAACGTGGAGTGAAAGTGGGAAATGCTGCTTACAATTACATAAAAGATATTTTAAAGTATTTGAAGGCAATACAAAATTCCCCGAGCACACCAAGAAACTTTTGTTTGAAGGGATTAGAACAAACGCTTAATGGGGTTATTTTGCAAAGCGAAGATATAGCTAATGGGTCGTTTCCTGGGGCAGATTACTTACTTACTAAGAAAATTCACCAAGACGTTTTAGAAAATTTGTTTTCTGTCATACGCATAAAGGGCGGCAATAATAAAAATCCCTCAGTATATGAATTTAATGTCATCATGTCAAAAATTCTTTCATCTAACCTAATTACTTTTTCACCATTGGGCAACTGCGATGATGATGATGTTGAATTCTTAAGTTTAAACGCTTTGGAAACCGAATCAACCGACACAGCACAGAATATGGAATGTAAAGAATTCAGCTGCGATGAAAGTTTACAAGAGCATGTTATAACCACAATATTAGAGCCAACTCATGTTTCCTTGGAAGCAACAGCAATGCGATATTTTGCGGGATATCTAGCTCATAAAATGTTATCAAAACATACCTGTCCAAGCTGTTTGCAAAGCTTCCAAAAAAATACTGAAAAAATAACATGTCCGTCTGAGTTTTTTATATTCGCGAAAAACTTTTCACAAAATAGTGATTTCGGCAGTCTTTTGGCACCTACTGATGAATTCTTCAGCATATGTAGGTTTCATTTCAAAATATTTCATGTAATTTTTAAACAGCGTCCTCACATGAAAAATATTAGGGAAACGATGGCTTTGGAATGCATTAGACAAACAAATTTAAGAGATCCTAATTGGTTTGATGAAAATAACGTTTGCTTTAATCATCGAAAAGACCTGCTTTATTTTGCCCTTCTTGTTCTATTGCGAAAACACTGTTCCTGGCGAATGAACAAAAGAATTAAAAGCAAACACCAAAAAATTCAAATTCTCTCAGCAAAAGGTGTACTGAATCGCAAGGAGTGAGTTTGAAATAGGACAAAGATGCTCTATTGTAAAACCTAGAGAGGCACGGGGACCTCACTTTAAACCAACACCCCAAGAGTGAGAGGCACGGGGACCTCACTTAAAACCAACAGCCTAGGAGTGCAGAACGAATGATTCAATTTAGATGATGACAGCCAGAGTTCCCACCCACCTGATCAAAACAAAGTGAGGATAGCAATATCCAAGCTAAAGTCCAACAGGGCTGCTGGACCTGACGGTCTACCTGCAAAGCCATTTAACGCAGCTGGAGATGATTTGGTAGTGAGCATACACCAACTCATCTCTAAGATTTGGTCAGATGAAAGTACCTATGCCAGATGAATGGAATCTCAGCATCGAATGTAGTATTTCAATATTTTATTATAATTTTCACTCAAATAATGGGTAGAGCAACTATTTCACTAAAGTTAAGAGATCTAATCAAAAGATTGATTGGAGAGTGAAAAGCCTACAAAATTGTGAAAAATATTTTACGATGTTCAGCTAAAATGATATTTACTGCATTAAAATATGCAGACAAACTGAAACCCAGGGCCAAAAACTAATACAACCCCAGGGGATGACCAATATATTGCAAGAATGGTTTGAGGTTAGTATTTCAACTATTAAAAGAAGATTAATAGAAATAAAGTTGGTCGGAAAAATACCAACAAAACTGACATATCTCAGCAAAAACTACATTGCAAAGATAATAAAATTCGCATCAGGACACGCTGCGCTGTTTAGCCAGCTTCTAAATGGCGGAGCATATTGTGGAGCGACGAAACAAAACCGTTCTATTCGGCTCTATTGGACGTTGTCAGTATGTACATTTGATTCATATTAACCCTTAGGTATTCCCTTAGCTTTTCCATTCGGTAATCAAAATATAGCATATTTAGCGCAAAATAAAATAATAGATTCAAACTTGCACAAAAAACAATAATATTGAGTAAATTATAAATTTTTGTAGGGCACTGCTATTAAATTGCACACCACTGTTGTGGCTGTAGCTTCAAATGAATTCGGACTTCACCTAAAACCAATATCCCAAGAAATAAAATCTTAATATTAATTGATTCTTTTTCAAGATTTACTTTCCTGCGTTAATCCTTTCTCACTTATCTTGAAAAAATTAAAATAACCTTGACCAAGAAATTCCTTGCATTGAAAGGGAGGCGACAATCAGAAAAACAAAAACAAACACACAATAAAATAAAACGATGGAAAGGAAAACCAAAAATAAAAATATGAGGACAAATAAGCAAAAACAACATGCAACTTATTGAACCAACAACATTTGAACGAACATCATGTCTTTTGTATGATTCGAACGAATTCGTTCCAACTGGGACGTAGTAGTAAATCCCAATTGACTGAAAATGTGTCTTTTTTTTTCCTATGGCGTGCGACATCTATGTAAACTATATTATCTGTGGTTCTAGCAAGTAGGTATTTAATTAGAAAGGTGTCACTTATGTCTATATTATTTTTTTTTTTCTTTATTCTAGTTTTCATAAGTATGTTTATGTCTTAAAGTAGGTATTTATTATTTTTTTTCATGTTGTTTTTCAATGTTTTTGACAAATTTTTTTTTTCTTTAGTGTTTATGTAGCTTTACATCTTTTAAAATTTTGTTTATTCGCATAATAAGGTTTATTTTTTGTTGGTTATAATAAAGCTTGGGGTCTCAATCTCGTTAGTTTTTTCAATTTTAATTTCTGTGGGAGTTTTTACTTCTGTGGGAGTTTTTGGGATAATGGGTTTGATTTTATATTTTGTGTATCCTTTATAACAGGATAGCACTAGGGTAAATATGATGAGGAGGTAAATTAGGAAGTAGTGGTGTATGTTATGTCGGTCAAGTGTTATTAAAGGAGCATTTTCTTCTAGTTTTAGGGAGTTTATACTTTCGGAGAGCGTTCTAAGATCATCTTGACTTGAAAATTTTACAAATGTTGTTTCAAATGTCTTATTCCGTTTCCGCTCAGTTTGGTTTCTAAGGATGGTTGAGATATTTAAGGATGGGATGAAGGCGTTATGAAGGTACGATTCCTTCTCGTTATTAGGGCGTATCGTTAGATCTTTAGTTTTTATATAGCAATTGCCCGAAATTTCTAATATGGAGGTTGTCGTTAGGGAGTAGTAATCTTGTCCTGGCATATTTCGTCGAAGGTGTATTCTTTCGTAGTCGAGAATAGCCAGGTGTAAGGATGGGATAGTTGGATCCATACTGTGGAAAAAGGTTGGCTTATCGTATTGTCTCATGTTTGTTAAGTTTTTCAAGGGTGTGTTAAGTGTGTCTCGACTTATGTGTGTGTTTTTGTAGTTTTAAGGTTTTTATTCGGTGCAGGTTTTTAGGTTATTATTGTGTACTACTTTTGTTTTATTTCCCATTTTGATTACCGTGTTTTCCTTACTTAAGATTTCTACGACTTCAAAGGGTTCTTCCCAAAGGGAGGAAAATTTATTCTTTCTTGTTTGGTTCCTTTTCTCCTACGTTGATTTATTTTGGTTTGGTCGTTTTGTCGTAGAGCCTTTTGGAGTTTACCTTCTTCCTTTCTAATACCTCGTTTGCCGCCTGATAGCCATGTTGCAGTCTGGCTTTTAGTTCATTTACGTAATTCTCGTAATTGTATATAGTTTTAGGATTTTGCTGCAGGATATTGGCGGGGAATCCGTAAAGGAGTTCGTAAGGTGTGTAGCCTGTACTGGTATGCGGTGTTGTGTTATATACAAGCATCGCGTAAGGAGTCCATATATCCCAAGATAATGGATCTCGATTGACGTAATGTCGTAAATACTTCGCGAGAGTTCGATGACTTCGCTCGAGTGCTCCGTTTGTTTGTGGGTGGTAGGGCGAGGTATTTAATTTTTTAATTTTTAGTGTGGTGCATAGTTCTTTGAACATTGTGTTGAGGAAATTGGAACCTTGATCGGTTAGTAAAGATAGTGGTGTGCCGTGTCGGCAGACGATGTTTTCTGCGAAAACTCGCGCTACAGTAGTTGCTTCTGCATTAGGGATAGGGAAGGCTTCGGAAAATTTGGTAAGGTCATCTTGGAATGTTAATAGATACTTGTTGTTATTATAGCTGGTAAAGGGCCGACTATATCTAGGGCAATTCTTTCGAATGGCTTAGAGCTGGTCGTCGTTATCCTCATGGGTATTGGTAGGTTTCTTCTACTTTTGTTGAGCTGGCATGAAATACACTTTTGTATGTGATTAGTAATATCTTGTACCATTGTGGGCCTGTAGTATTTGTCCTTGATTCTTTTCAGTGTTCTTGATATCCCTTGGTGTCCCACAAAGGGTGAGTCATGGTACTCGAAGATAGCCTTGTCTATACTTTCTTGGTCCTCCAAATTGATTCTATTGTCGACGTATAGTAGTATTTGGACGTCCTCCTTATCGAATACCTTTTCCAGTAGGGCTTTGAAAATACTCTTGCAGTTGATGCTTAGATTGGGTAGTGAGAAGCCGATAAGTTTGAGTCCACTTTTGTGTGTGTCATCTCTTAGTTCTTTTAAGCTGTTCTCTGTTATTCTCTCGTCCTTGGGGCTTCTGAAAGGAATTGGTAAAGTAACAACGTTGTAGGTTTCGGATTTAAAAGTTTTCCCTATATCTGGTTTGTCAAAATTTTGTATTGTTTCCGAGAGTAGTTTCTCGTCTGGCGAATCTATTAGTGGTAGAACTATGACTTTTATATTTAACTTTCTGTCCCTGTAGATTGTACCTCTTTTTTCTGTTACCGTAAAACTTGAGATATGTAGCAGTTCTTCGCTTGTGGTTTGACCTGGCCGTGTCGTGTTTCGTTGTTCTTCTGCTGCCTTCTTTTGGCCGCGTGTGATTATCCTGACGTCCTTCGGTTGATCTGGTATGCGACTCAATGCACCTGCATTGGTATTATACTTCCCTGCTTTGTAAACGATTTTGTATTCGTATTTTTCCAGAAGGATTCTCCATCGGGCTAATCGTGAGGTCGGGTCCTTCAGGTTCATTAGCCATTGCAGCGGTCGGTGATCTGTGTATATTGTGAACTTTGTGCTATAGAGGTACGGTCGGAATTGCTTTACCGCGAAGATGATTGCTAATAGTTCTTTCTCAGTGGTGGTATATCTGGTTTCTGCATCATTCAATGTGCGGCTGGCGAAACAGATCGGTTTATCTTTTCCTATCGATCCCTGGGAGAGGACAGCTCCTAGGGTCAAATCGCTTGCATCTGTGGTGACGATAAACTCCTGGTTGAAATCTGGGTATGCTAAAATAGGTAGATTGATTATTTTTTGTTTAAGGACTCTGAATGACTCGTCGCAGAATGCGTCCCAATTGAATGTTGTATTTTTCTTCAGTAATTTGGTTAGGAGTTTGGCTGTCTTTGCGAAATCTGAACCTTCTGCAATATCCAACAAACCCAAGGAATGATTTTATTCCTTTGACATTTTTCGGCTGTGGATAAGTCGTGACTGCTTTGATCTTCTCGGGATCTGGTTTTATACCATCCTCGGAGATCACATGTCCCAAATACGTGAGCTCTTGTCGTACAAAATGGCACTTCTCTGGTTGTAGTTTCAAATTGTGATGGCGGAGTCGATTTAGGATTTTGGTCAATTTCTCATTATGGTCGACCAAGTTGTGTCCGTATACCACAATATCGTCAACGTAGACAAAACATTCAATACCTTGCAGGCCCATGAGAACATTATTCATCAATCTCTGGAACGTCGCAGGGGCGTTTCTCAGTCCGAATGGCATTCGATTGTATTCGTAATGTCCAAAGGGTGTACTGAACGCAGTCTTGGCTTTGTCTTTTTCGTTGACTAGGATCTGGTGGAAACCTTTCGTTAAATCCAGCGTGCTGAAATATTTAGCTTTCCCCAATTGGTCCAATATATCTGTGATATTCGGCAGCGGGTATGCGTCGCCAACGGTCAATGCGTTCAACTTTCTGAAATCGACGACTACTCTCCATTTCCTTTCTCCGTTAGATCCGTCTTTCTTCGGTACTTACAATAATGGGGAATTCCATGGGCTGAAGCTCGGCCTGATGATATTATCTTTCAGCATTTCGTCTACTTGGCCTTCTTCTTGTTTCTTTTGTTTTTCCGGCAGCTTGTAGGGTCTCACGAACAGGGGCTGTTTCGCTTCCTCTGTTACGATATTGTGCTCTATTGCGTTTGTTTGCGATAAGTGATCGCCCTTGAGGAAAAAGAGATCATTGTACTCACGGCAAATGCTGAGTATGGTGTCTTTCTCCTCTTTGTTGCAATGATCGAGTTCGATGATCGCTTCCAGTTGCGTAAGCCTGTTCTTCACCGGATTACTAAAGCTGTCAGGTGTCACGATGCTGAAGTCTTCCACGTCATTCCATTGCAGGTGAATGTCCACCGTATTTAGGCGCTGTTCCTCCTCGCTAGTGTTCATTATAAGAATTTTGATTTTATTTTGTACTGGTCTTACCATTGTTTCGGCTATGTATTTATATATGTGGGTTTAGTTGCTGTCAAGAGATAATTACGTCCTTTTTCTCTTTGAACGGGATTTCGATAATATGCTTAGAACGGGGCGTTAAAATAAATTTATTTTCTACAGTCTTACTTGTTGCTGCTGTATTTTTTCTAATTTGCTCAACCTCATTTGGTGCTGAGTCTTTATAAGATGCCAAGGCCTCTTTTTCTTCTTCTTTTAGTATATTATTGTTATGCTTGGGCTTACTTATTGCCAAGTCCTTTTCTGTGGGTTCTTCCCGTATATCTTCGAACAGGTTCATCTCTAAGCGTTTTTCTTTGAAGTTAACAGTACATCTATGTTTGTTGAGTAGGTCGTTGCCAATGACTCCGTCGTATTTGAAATTTATGTTATTTGGTAGTAGATGGAAGGGATGTGAAATGGTTAAGGGGAATTTAAGATTTAGATTCTCTGGGCGGAATTCAAGAATTCCTTCTACTTTACCCAGAGTCGACATTGAGTCTCCCGCTATCGTTGAGATCGTGCAGGTCTCTCTACTATCAAGATTGTTAAGGTGGGTTGTGGAATTTTGCAGTAAGCTGATGTCTGCACGCGTGTCAATGAGCAACGTGGAATATTTCTTCGCCGAAGGTTGAAGTGACATCCATATCACGGGTTCTTGAAACTCAGGGCAGAACTCAATTAACACGGTGTGTTTCCGTTGGGAGGGGTGTTGACATCGGCCGTTGTTGTCGTTCGAGAGGACCCGGCGATCGTGTCCTCCCGAGGCTGACAGTTTCCCGGCACGTTGTCCCGGCTTGCGCCAACGGATGCATGCCTAACTCCACGGTTGTTTTGATTTGATTGCGAGGAATTTTGGTTTCCTCGGAAAGGATTACCATTTCCTCTAGGGGGATTAGGACTGTGGGGGGTATTTTGGTTGAAGTTGAGAGGATTACTTTGAGAGGTGTTCCGGTTAAAATTATTTTGGGCATTAATGGGGGAAGTTTGGCTTTCGTGAGATTTTCTCAACCTACACTCGTAATACGAATGGTTGAATTTTCGGCAATACCCACAAGTTATAACATTTGTTTCCCTTTTCACCGGTCGGTTGAACTGTGGCAGATTATGGAAACACGTTTCCCTGGTGTGGCCAGTTTTACCACAGGTTTGGCAAACGGGTTTCGGAAATGGAGTATTGGTTCGCGGGTGGTACGCGTTTTCGGGTTTGTAGGTGCGTTCACCGTTTTGCCTGAAGTTTGGCGTGAAATTCGTTCGGTTCGTACTGGGTTCTATTCACTCGGAGAGCCGACTTGCATAGGCTATTGCCTTCTGCAGGTTGCTCTCGCCGTTCACTTGGACCATGAGTTTCAGATTCTGGTTCCGAATACCGTCCTCGAATGCTCGAATTGCCATTTTGGTGTCATCCGCTACGAGGTAGTTCTGCACCGCTTCTTCTGCTACGCTAGCAGTAGTAGCATCCGTTAAGGATTCAAGGAGTTGGGTGATTCGTTCACCGAACTCTTTTATGCTTTCGTTTGTTTTCTGTCTAGCATTACGCAGACGATCTTGGGCAGCAGGGCGTGATTGCTCTGAAGTCCCAAATTTGTCCTCCAGAACTTTTACTAGTTCCTCCCACTTGCTTATACTTTTATTTTTTATAAGTTTGAATATTGGTCCTTCCAGGCGTGTCTTTACCACGTCTAGCACCAGCTTGTGTTCTGCGTCAGTTTTGACTGAATGGAACAATATATTGCCACAGGCAATGAATCTGTCTAGATGGTCAGGGTGGCCATTGAAAACTGGAACCATGTTATAGGTTTCAGGTAGGCTGACCTTAATCTCCATCCTAGCTGGGTGTCTTTCGGTTGTGTTTGGGGAAGTTGGTACGGTAGGCGAAGGATAATCAGCAAAGGGTAGCTGATCGAATAGCTGAACTAAAGCAGCTCTGTTTTGCGTAACAGCCGAAATGGTGACTTAGAGTTTTGAGACTCAAAATCAAACGAGATTGAGAAGAAAAAAAAAAGTTTTAAAGATTCTAACGATTTACTAACTTGAATTGATTGAATGTAATGGATTGTAGTCAGATTTTCAAAGATGTGTGTGTAAACAAATTTTTTTTTGTAATGTGTGTGTGTAAATTTGTAATTTTGTATTTAAAAATATTTCGTTAGCTAAAACTTTATATACCTAGGAATTTTCTAGCAGTCCTCTTTTGGTTGTGTAGTTGTAGTTGAAGTTGACAGTAGTCTCTGCTGTAGTTGTTTCTCCAACGATGATCGCAGGTTACACTGGCACTTTTATTGACGTTTTGTGTTTTTTTTTTTCACTGTTCTGGTGTATCGCCCCAGGAACGCGTTAACTTCACTTTTCACTTTAATACACTTTAAATTTTACTAAGCTTCTGGTGTATAGCCCCAGTACGCATCAAGATACTTCTTTGACCTTGTAGAGGTAATGTGTGACCCTTGATGAATGGGATCCCACCGCTGCCACCAATGTCACGTTTGGCGACCGTCCTTTCTTGCTTGGTGCAAGAGAAGAGTCGAAACGGAGAGAAAAACCCAAGTAAATAGTAATAAAACGCAAAACTAATGTTTAACAAATTGGTTTATTATCGTATTGTGTTTATTGTACAAAAAGGCCCGCTGTCCAAAGCGAGGCTGCGACCTTAGTGTAAAGTTGGATTATCTCTGCCAGTTCTTCTCTCATCGATCTCCTTTTATACAAATTTGTCGCTATTCTACTGGTGCATTTCCCAATAATTGCCTAACATATGTGCCAATATTATATGACACACATTAGACCTTTCCATGCAACCACTTAAGATGACCGATATTCGATAAACGCGTCTTCAGCATTGAACTCATTGGCGTTTATCATTACCATATGGTCGTTCCCAATTTAGGCGCACTCTCAGCGTTTTTCCCCTTTGTTTATGTTGTCGTGATCGTTACCTGTGTGGTATTTTTGTGGTAGGTCGTTGGGTGCTTGAGTTGACGTGTGCGCCGGCGGGTATGCTATGCGTGTCGGTATCTTTTGGTGTTTTTATGGTCTTGAGGTGCTAATGGATGTGTCATGCGCCGTGGTGTCGCAACATTGTATGACATTATGTGATTTATGTGATTGGTTATTGGGTGTTCGGCAATTATGGGCGTTCATTGTGTGTTCTGTTTGAGGGTGGGTTCTGTGTAGTGTGGTTGCGTGGTTGTGTGGTGTGGAAATTCTAATGACTTAAAAAAGAAGTCATTCATAAGAAATTTTCCAAAACCAGGTACCTACCTATATAATATAATTAATTCATTATGTATATGTATGATGTTTTTTAATTTGTTTAAAAACAACTCGAGATTTTATGCAAAAACCCACGTGCACATTCAGACAACACTGACTGGCTTGTTGGTTGCAAGCACACGACTTTTCTTTCCTCATCCCTTTGAAATGAAAAGCATCTCTATTTTCACAAAGGCAGCTATTTTGCCGCACACATTCAATTCAAATATGTACAAATTCGTATTCTACTGAATTCGCCTTTTTTTGAAATTCATACAATTGTCAATGAATGAAATCGCTTTCTCTTATGTTTGCGAAAGTGGGCGAAAGGTAATCGAATCTGGAAGCCATTATAGGCACAGTATACAATTTTTGTGTATTCGTATACATATTTTCTTATGCGTGCATATGTACGCAAATATCTATTATGTTTCGCTCTTAAGTCTTAAGTTAAGTTTTAAGATGAACATGAAGATTAAAGAGCATTATATTATGTAGAAAGTTCACCTGATTTTCAGTAGACGTCGCACGGTATATACATAGGTTACTAGTAGCAGGTAGCAAAAATAACATCATGCTCTGAGAAAACAGGAGCTGAAAACTGACTGTAATAAACGTCCTGCGCATCATTGGCGAGAAATAGGTCCAGAAGAGTGCTTGTTTGCGTCAAATGGGTTGGAACAGATTTATTAATCACGTTTCAATAAATAGTTTCGAGCCCTTATGATTCAGTGAGTTGCAATTAAAATCACACCAAGAAATGGTTTGCCAATTCTTATGAGAATATTTTTCTATAACACTGTATGTATACGGCAGATACATCAGAATTGTGTTTAGTAAACAACACCTAGCAGACATTTTTGGTTCTCACGAACAATTTAAAAAAAAAAAAAAAAACAGAACTTTATCAGGTAGGTTCAAGAATTCGAGTGAATTCAAATCGATATAGCATTATCAAATCGAGTGAATTCAAATCGATATAGCATTATCATATCGAGTGAAATTGATTTTCTTGTTCTAGATTTCGATCGATTTGATGAATTTGTAAATCATCTTCGAAACGATCTCGAATCAGCTGATTTCTGTCATTCTGTGTAATTGTGAAATACAGGCAGGTTCCAGAATTCGAGTGAATTCAAATCGATATTGAATTATCAAATCGAGAAAAATCGATTTTCGTGTTCTAGATTTCTATCGATTTGATGAATTCGATAGAATTCTAAATCGTCTTCGAATCGATTTCAAATCAGCTGATTTCTGTCATTCTGTGTAGTTTGTGAAATTTTGAATTAAGATTTTTTTTCAGTTTTGTTTTGATTTGTGTTGCTAAGTGAAAATGAGTGGAATTATTTCAGCGATTATATTGTGCAATGAAATGGAGCAGGATGCTAAAGAAAAAATAAGGAAGCGAGCGCTAAGAGATCTTTCTAACCCATTGGAACTATCAGCGTAAGTGTATATAGTTGTAAAAATGAAACCCTTTAATCACACAAGTACCTATTCTTTCAGTTTTATGTCGCATTATCGGTTGAATACATTTATTTTCAAAATGCTGTTGAACCTTTAGGAGCAACATTGCGATTCTTGGCCGAAGGCGGTTTCCAGAAATCAATTGGAAAGGATAATTATCTCGATCTGGCTCTAGGTAGTCAAAAGTTTTGTCACAAACACTGAAAGTCTTGGAAGCAAAACTTTGTCGGCATTGGATAAAAATAAATATGACGAGTCACGTCGGAGCTTTTGAGCGCATTAGACTTCCTAGTTTCTTTCGACTTGATTTCTTATCGTTTGTCCTTCAAGAAAAAATTTCGGTACAGCATGGCGAATGCGGGTGCTGCTAGTAACAACTCCAGAAATAATTACTGGAGTCCATTACAATGCTTGCCCGATAGCGACACCGATGACATGGATGAAATTATTTCACCAAATTCGCATGTTCCCGCCAAAGTTTACGTCCCACCAATAAAATTGCTCCAAAAAACCGCTGATTATATTCATAACCTTATGAAATCATTAAGTGTTACAGACTACTCAATCAAAAAAATAACAATCGGAATTAAAATCTCATGTGAAACAATGTTATCGTACAATAATGTGCTTAACAAACTAAAAGATGAAAATTGTCAATTTTTTTCACATGACCGCAAGGGTGAGAAGGCCTTTAAAGTAGTTATGTTCGGCATGAGCGATATAGATTCTAATCTATTAAAAAGTGAGCTAATTAAACTCGGGCTTAAGTGCGTGGAAATTAAAAAAATAACTAAAAAATTTGATCACTACACTGACTTTATCTATTTAGTGTTCCTGGAAAATGGATCAATAAAGTTGAGTGAACTTAAAAAACAATTTCGCTCCATTCTGCACACACAAGTCAGCTGGAGTTATCAAAGAAAAATAAAAAATAAATTGACACAGTGTTTCAATTGCCAAATGTTCGGTCATGGTGAAAAAAATTGTCACATAAAAACATATTGTTCCATATGTGCCGGGTCCCACAAAACAACTGAATGCGAAAATGCAACTTTAAAATGTGCAAATTGCAGTGGGAATCACAAGTCTACTGATATCTCTTGTATCAGCCGTATTAAATACATAGAGGTGAGATAGAAGCTATCCAAGAGAAATTCTCGCACTCAGCCAAATTTTCACCATTCACCACACATCAACATCACTCAACCGCAGCAGAAACCCGTTTTCTTGAACTCGATGGCAGATTTCCCAAGCTTACCATCACAGCAGCGCATCAACGTCCAGCACGTGGAGACAGAGACCAGTAATGTCAAACAAATGAGTCCGTGGCATAACTTTCATCACTCAGCGCCTAATGCAAACGTCAACACGAGAGGCGGCCTCATCAATAACAAAGAGCTTTTCTCTGCTGAGGAACTCAACGCTTTAGCCATGGAGATGATAGTGAAGTTAAGTACTTGTAAGACAAAAATTGAACAATTTAATGTTATCGCACATTTAGCAACTAAATTCTTATATGGTAATGATAAGTAATATGATAGATAGAAACATAAATATTATTACATGGAATGCCAGGGGTATTCGCAATAAGCTTGTTGAATTTATGGATTTTTTAAATAGTAACAACGTGGACATAGCGTTAGTTACTGAAACTTGGCTAAGTAGTGATATTACACTATCTACCTCAAATTTCAAATGCTATCGGGTTGATAGAATTGATAGAAGAGGTGGAGGTGTTGCAATTCTGATAAGAAGATCAATTCAGCATTTCCTATGCGTATTTTCCTGGTGGACAGACTTCTGCCGAGAAAAGATCAGAATTAAATAAAGATTTAAGAAAACTTCTCAGCTTAAGGGGAGATTTTTTAATCGGAGGGGATCTTAATTGTAGACACAGAGACTGGGGCTGTACCCGGGCGAATGCTTGGGGTAATATACTCTCCAATCTTACATTAACGTTTCCTGTATCTGTGCTCTTTCCTCTAAGTCCTACTTACGTCCCTGTTAGCTCTCGTGGATGTCCTTCTGTACTTGATGTCTTCGTAACAAATGTTTCTAATATTATTTCTCAACCTACGGCCGTGAGTGTTCTTAGCTCTGACCACAACCCTGTTATCTGCAAGATACTTCGTGAAAGTGAAAGAAAAAATGAATTTTTTCTGGACTTTAAAAACGCAAACTGGAAACGTTATCGTGCAGAATTGCAGAGGAAATTTAAAATTTCCTCTGTTGATCTTGCAAATATTAATCAAACCGAACATGTTGACAGCATTGTAAATGAATTTTCGAACCAAATTCTAAGTGCAATAAACTTAAGTGTTCCAAAAGTTGCAAAAACTTATCACTGTTTAAAAATCTCCCAATTTATTCTGGAGCTTTTAAAAGTCAGGAATGCGGAAAGAAGAAATTGGCAAAGATTTCGACATCCTGCTTTCAGACAACATTTTCTGTACCTTAACGGCCTGATTTCGTATCACATTCGCCGACAACGCAATGAAATTTGGAATAAAAGGCTAAATGATTTAGACAAGTGCGCCAAGCCATTTTGGAACATTGTCAAAATAGTTAAAAACAAAAATAGGCCACTGCCCTGTTTTCGAAATTCCAACCATACCTGCTTAAGTGACTCGTAAAATCTGATGCACTAGCATCGGTCTTTTTAAAAAACCACGATGTATCTCGGACCTTAGGCGACGTAAGAACAAATACTATTGTTCAGAATATGGTTCAAAATTTCAAGGCATCCAATTCCGAAACACCCTTGACTGATTTTATAACGTTGGAAGATGTTGAGTTTTTTGTTAGCGAGTTAAAAGTAAAAAAAACACCAGGATTTGACCGCATAAAAAATTTGTATATTAAACAACTCCCAAAAGTGGGAATGACATATCTGACATTCATTATGAATGCATGTCTCAAAATGCAATATTTTCCCAATGACTGGAAAATCGCTAAAGTAGTACCGATACTAAAAGCTGGTAAGCCCCCTGAAAATCCCTCTAGCTACAGACCCATCAGCTTACTTAGCAGCTTAAGTAAAATCTTTGAAAAAGTTTTAAAGAACAAAATTTTGCAGATTGTTACTGAACGAAACTTATACCCTGACGAACAATTTGGTTTCCGAAGCTATCACAGCACTTCCCATCAAGTGCTTAGAATATGCAAGCATATTAAACTTAACCGGGCTTCTGGTAAATCTACGGGTATGGTTTTATTAGATATTGAAAAAGCTTTTGACTCAGTGTGGCATTACGGTCTCATCTACAAGATGATAAATTACAATTTCCCAACACATTTATGTAAAACAGTGGAAAGTTTCTTGTCTAATCGTAGTTTTATGGTCCTTGTGAATAATAGTGCTTCCAGTCAATTTCATGTTAATGCTGGTGTCCCCAGGGTTCAGTACTTGGGCCTATCTTGTATAATATATATACCTCTGATTTCCCGCAACTGCCAGAGTGTGGTATCGCGATTTACGCTGATGATACAGCAGTATTCTCATCACATGAATTTTCTCTCAATATTGAGACAAATTTAAGCAATGGGATTGAGATACTCTTAAAATACTTTAACAAGTGGAAAATTAAGGTTAATGCTGACAAGATGCAAGCTATCTTTTTCTCAGGAAAACGAAAACCTTGCTACCTTCCTATTAACCAAATTCATATAAATGGTGTCGATATTATCTGGGAACCCTTTGTGAAATATTTAGGTATAATTCTTGATAGGAGATTAACGTTTAATGAACACATCACAAAAACAATTAATAAAGTCAATATTGCTATTAAATGGTTGTATCCCTTTATAAATCGGAAGTCAATGTTATCAAGTGAAAATAAAATCATTATTCTGAAGGTAATTTTTCAAGCAATTTTGTTATATGGCTGCCAAGTATGGGGAGATAGTGCCAAATGCCATATCAGAAAATTACAAGTATCGCAAAACAAAGTGTTGAAAATGATGCTTAATCTTCCCTGGCATCATTCCACAATTGATCTCCATAAAAAAGGAAATGTTGAATTGATCTTCGAAAGAATCCAAAAACTTAAAAATAAATTTATAACTCACTGTGCTTTTGCAGATAATATTCTGGTAAACCAATTAGCTACATAAATCAAAAACTAGATATTGTTACATGTTTTTATGTTATTTGTTGTCTATTTATTTACTTATTTATTTATAATTTTTGTATTTATTTTATTTATTTATAACTTATTTATCCTTTTATTTATTATTTATTTCTATATTTATTTATTTATTTATTTATTTATTATTTATTTATTTAATTATTTATTTAGATTTAAGTATTTATTACTTATTTATTATTCATTATTTATTTATTTTATATTTATTTATGTGTTTATTATTTGCTTATTTATTCATTATTTATTTATTTATTTATTTATTTATATATTTATTTATTTATTTATTGTTTATTTATCTGTTTGTTGTTTATCTATTATTTATTTATAGTTTACATCTATATTTATCTATCATTTATTAAAATGTATTAGTTTTTTACCAATTTTATTTATTTATAACCAAAAAGTAATGGATTGATTTTTTTTTTCTTTTTTTTTGTATTGTATTGAAGGTTTTTGTGGTATTTTTCCTTCAAATTACTTATTTTCTTCTTACTAAACTGTTCATATCATGTTAATAGTTTTTCAGTAGAAAGATATAGAAAAACATATCAAATCTCTGTATTAAGAAATGTGCGGTAACAAACCAATATTGTAAATTTATGATACCAAATAAAGATATATATATATAAATAAATATGACGGAAGATGATCGACGAAAATCTAAGCCCTACTTCTTAGAAAATTTCAATATTCCTGGAATAATAGGATGTGTTGACGGGACACATATTGAGATTTCGAAACTGCATGTGGACTGCTCCTTATTTTATAATAGAAAAGGATACTTCAGTATTAACGCTATGATTGTAAGTTATATGTACATACATATCACCTTTTCACATCAGGTATTGACCTACATACATATGTATTTTAAATCTAGATTTGCGATTACAATATGGTCATCAGAATTGTCGATGCGTGTTGCCCGGGATCGAGCCATGATGCCCTCATCTGGAGCATGAGGAGAGCAAGAAACTATATTAGAACAAATTATGAAAGCGGTGAACGCGGTTCATGGTTTCTGGGTGATTCTGCTTGTGGATTGGAACCATTTCTCTTAACGCCTTAAAGAGAATCCACATGCGGGTTCCTTACCACATATTTTTAATCAGAAACATACAGCAGCTCGTAATGTTATTAAAAGAACAATCGGCGTTCTTAAAAGCCGTTTCAGATGTTTAATGCGATCTTTGCAGTATCAAGCCCAAAAAGTAGTCCAAATTATTAACGTATGTTGTGCATTACATAATATACATATGCAGGCACTATAAAATCTAAGATGTTGAAGCCTCAATCTTTGCAGTACAAAACGATACCGGTGATGAAAAGTCTTTGATAGATAATGCTCCAGGTCATAATGAAGTCGCAGGAATTAGAGACGAGATTATGAATCGTATTAGTCACTAACATGTTATTTGTTAAAAAAAAAAAAAAAAAAAAAAACTTGTTTAATAAAAAAAAAATGTAATTCAATCTGTTTAATAAAAAAAAAATTAATTCGAAAACTTAAGCTGCGATTACACGGCCATTCTTTCAAGTCATTTAAATGACGCTGTGACGTAAAAATCACGTCACAAAGCCGTCATTTTAATGTCGTTCCGTGTGATCGCCATTTTTGGGATAACATTTTCAGCGTCATTTAAATGACTAGGAAAATGGCAGACCAAATGACATGAATTTTGTGCCATTAAAATGACGGGAAAAATTGCCGTGTGATCGCTCTTTAATGACGCCTAGGATAAATGACTAAACTTTTTGGCTGTTGCGTCATTTAAATGGCAGCCTCCAAAAAATGGCAAGGCACTAAATTCATGCTATGCCATTTTTCTACACAAATGACCAATGACGCAGCATTTAATACGATATCTGTGCTTTCATTTGGATTTTTGTTTCGTGGCGAAAGGATGTGTAAATAATTAATATGGTTTCTATTTTTTTTTTTTGTGGTTGTGTTGTTCGGCATCGGCACCTATTGAGAGATATGAAATACGAACCGTCGCACAGTGGGGAAATTGACTTTTTTGGTTGCAAAAATCATAGCTCCTAAACGAATGAAGATATCGGGATAATTCCTTTTTCTGTTTGAAGGAAATTTCCAAGGCTATAAAATTTGGAAATTTTAAGAAAAAATATTTACAGGTTGTTTCAGAATCTTCTGCTGAAATACAACTTTTTTCCAAAGGAAATGGCCTTAATATTTTACATCAAAAATTGTCAAAATAGGTAACTGAAGTAAATACAGTTTGTCTAAAAGTCAAACAAAGTCACAGTGGTGCATAAAAGTAAACGAACAAGAATTTTTTTTAAATATTTTTGCAGGTGTATCAAAAGCCCTCTTTTTTTATTTTGAACCACTTGCTAGGTTTCCGCTTGTCGATTTCAAATTGACAAACGTCGTTTTTTTAGGTCAATTAGAATTAGAATTGGCAAATACTCCGCTTTCGTCGTGTTGGCTCGTTAACAAGCTCATCCTCACTGCCAATGACCAATGACGAATCGTAGCTTCAATGACACTCTAATGCGACATTTTATCCTGACGTCACAGCGTCATTTAAATGACTCGAAAAAATGGCCGTGTAATCGCAGATTTAGCTTATTTTTACAAAGAACGAAGAGAATAAAAAAAATCAATTCGCTGTGAAATCACTGAATTTAACCTTCAGATGACACAGGGGTGCTCTACCACCCCAAGAAATTTCATTTTCTGTAATTTGAATTCGGTTTCAATTCTTTTTCTGCCGTTCTATTCCTGTAAATATATATATTTTTTTAAGAATATCGTTTTTTTTTTGTTTTTGTTAATGAGTTTTGTTTGAATTAAAAATGTATGTTATTCTTAAAAGTATTTTTTTTTTTCATTTAATCCTGGCTGGGGTGTTCTTCCACCCCTGTTGTTGTGTATGTATATTTTAAATGTGTTATTATCGGAAGGTCAAGAAAGAAGATTTAAGAAAAAAATGTATTAGATTACATTTACCTACTTTGCTCTGTATTGAGTCGTAATTCTTTAATCTCCAGTTGTTTCTGTTTGATCAAATTTTTTTTCTTGCCTCTTTATTTTGATCCGAGATCAAAACGCACAATCGATCAATGGATCGGTACACTTTTTTTAAGCTTGTTTGGGCTTCACTGAAGAAAGTTTGGGTTTCTTTGTTTGCCTCCAGTATATCATCCATTTTTGAGGCTATACTATGCATGGATGTCGTTTGTTGCAGCAAATATTTTTTGTGCAGTCTTGCAACGATGATTCGCACTTTCTTTTTTCGGTGTTGCACATAAAAACGTGCTTGGTCTAGGGGACGAATGTAAAAGACCATCCAGTTCATTATCTAATTCGTTTTCAGCCTCCTGATATACATCGAATGACATTGTCTGTGGGATTCCATCGACAATTGTGTACAATCCGCACACTTTTGCAATCAGTTCTTCTTTCGGAGTTAAAATAAACTTATTGAAAGGACCACCTTCAGTCGCTCTGCTCTCAATTTTATTGTAGGCAAGTTTCTTTTTGATGGCAGGTTTCCAATCTGTCCAAACCTACAAAATAATACAACAAGATTAAAAAAGTTTTAAATTGTATACGTATTTTAACTCATTTACTTTTCTCCATCCGGTAGCATCTTTTTGAGGAGGTCCTTGGCTATTTAACTCTATCGTTCGGTCATTCCCCAGCGCATCTGAAGAAACTCAATCTCCTTTAATGAACCCCAAAGCAAAATCTGCATGCTCTTCCTTGAATTTGATCAAGATATTTTCCCGCTCCAAAGTTTTGTGCTTACCTCTAAATTGTCACTCACAAATAAATTAATTTAAACAACTTCTTAGTAATACTTACATTTTTACTCCAAGCGCAAAAACAATTCAGTTTGTCGATTTCACACATTTTCTTTCTGACGATTTCAATTCGACACCCAAACAGTCTCAAGACGGTCTTGACTATTTCTCACCTAGCGGTCGTTCTAGACAGCATTTTTACCTGAAATTTTAAACTTAAGCTTCTTGTTCATATATGTATTTAGTTGGAAAAACAGTCCTGCTTGATCCGACCAATTTTGCGATTTTGCCTGTTAGAGGGTTAATTTGAAAGAAACAGGCAGGTTCCAGAATTCGAGTGAATTCAAATCGATATAGAATTATCAAATCGAGTGAAATTAATTTTCGTGTTCTAGATTTCGATCGATTTGATGAATTCTAAATCGTCTTCGAAACGATTTCGAATCAGCTGATTTCTGTCATTCTGTGTGATTGTGAAATTGTGCATTTACTTTTTTTTTCAATTCTGTTTTTTATATTTATTTTAGTTGTTAGTTAGTTGTGCAATGTAATTCATTATAAAATTATCGATAGTGAAGCCTCAATCTCTGCAGTGCAAACCGAATTCGGTGAAGAAAGTTCTTTGATAGGCAATGGTCCTGGCAAAATTGTCACAAATTAATCACAATCCACAATAAATAAATAATTTTAAACAAATCCTCAGCAATTGACTTACATTTTTGTTTCAAAGTCCAAAAGCAAAAAGAAATGTTTATTTCAGTTTGTCGATTTTACACCTTTTCTTTCTGACGATTTCAATTCATCACCAAAACAGTAAAATCGAAATCTAGAACCCGGTAACTTGATTTAAATTCACTTCGAAAAAAGTGAAATGGGATTCGATAGCCGTGAAACCTGGAACAACAAAAATCGATTTTGGTCGATTTCAATTTCGATATCGAGTGAAAGTGAAATTCAGAACCTGGCTGAAAAACTCAAATATTAATAAAGCTCATATAGTTGATTTTATTTATTATTACAATTCATTAACAAATGAAATAAATATGAAAACCAACCATTTCCCCCTATTTTCGAACACTTGTTTCCTAAAGCCGAACAAAAGGGTTCCCCCTTTCGAACACTTAAATCATACCTATATGTTTGTCTAGAATGTAAACTTCAAGTACATACTAAGTTAAATCGAATTTGAGGTAATACTTAAGGGCTTGATTTTATTTATTTTAAAAGAAACAATTCATTGGAAAATGAAAAAAAAGCTTAAAAGAGATAAATAACTATAACTATTAGGAGATTTATATTTAATATCATCAGTCATTTTGTACTGTAAGCTGGTATTTCCCTTAATAATTAGCAGATACTTATTTAAAAAAAACCGGCCGAGTGCGAGTCGGACTCACGCTCAAAGGGTAGTTTTAAAACAAGTTATATTTTGTTTAAATAACTGTTTCGTTTTGTTAACATAAAAAACGAAACCGACCCACCTCTATATTCACTTTACAAATTTATAATAAGTAATATTATTCACTATGAGAAATTGGATAGACATTAATAACGCGGCTGAATGTGTAGCGCGTTCATTACCTTCTTTGCGCTGTACTACGGAGTTCAGTTCGTTTCCTGGCAAAGTCCGTATTTTTAATTATTTTTTTTTATATGGCAGTACAATTTCGGATAGCGTTTAATTTTCCCAAAACTATAGTTAATCGAATAGTGGTAATTTCTTTAAAATGGATCCAGTAGTTTAGTTGATGCATATAATTGGCGCACTTGTTAGTCGTATTCAGCACTAGGCAATGAAGTCTAATTTTATTTCGTTATTAGTAGCTGAAAGAAGATCGTTGGACTAGACGAGTAGAGTAATACACGAACACGACGATAGCATATCGAAGTGATGGATCTTAATCGTTAAGTTACGCAAAAGAACCTCGCGGAAAATAAAAATATAAAAACAAAATAGTAATAAACGTTAATTTTGGTAAAGCTTCGCTCAGAGAAATTTCAGAACAAACCCCAACTACTCAAGGATGCAACCTCTTGAATTCGTTTTTTTCATACTGACACGGGAGGAGTTACATGTCTGCACACTTCACCTCACCCATAATCATCATCAAGTAGTTACATATCTGCAACCTCATCAGCATCATCATCATCATCATCATCAAGCTTTATCGTAGACCATGCTACCAATATGCATATTGCATCTTACTAGAGCTGCTTTACGCTAAAAGCCTGGTTACGGGAACTTGTTTATACCAAAAGCTAGAGACTAGTTACGGGAATCTGTTTACGGCAAAAGACTGTTTACGGGAACTTGTTTACACCAAAAAGACTTGGCTTGTAAACAAAGACGGATTGAAAAACAATTGCCCTATGCCTAGGCTCAGAAGGAGAGTGCAGTCGTATGAAGAAGTTCGAATAAACCACATCGTGGACAAATATATACATACATTCAAATATAATAACAAAAAGACTTGTGTTTCATTTATTTAATTTAAAATAGTTGATGCATATAATTCGCGTCGGTTTTCCTCCTCTTGGTGCTGTACTACTGAGTTTTGAGGTCACAGGTTCGTTTCCTGGCAAAATCCGTATTTTTATTTATATATTTTTATTTTTTTTTTAATGGCAACACAGTTTCGGATACAGTTTAATAATCCCAAAATTATTGTTAATCGAATAGTGGTAATTTCTTTAAAATTGGTCCAGTGCTTACGAGTAAATCGGTTGAGAAATTTAATTTTTCGACATAAAATTGAAGTTTTCGACGTGCATTTTTCAAAAACTATACAACTTACGAGATTCGCTAAAGTTTTGTTTAAATATAGTTAATCATCTACAAACTATGATTTTTTCATGTTTTTGGATTCAGTCTAGGCTTGTACTTTTTAGTTCAGATTAGAGAGCGCTTAATTTAGTTTAAATCAATTTAGTGAACTAGTTCGTTCATCTAGTTCTAGTTCTAGCTCAATATAGTTTAATGCCCAGAAAATTGGTCTTGTGTGATATTTTAATTGTCGCAATAAAACTTAAGAAAATAAGGCAATAAAACTACTCACATGTTGAAGAAAAATAAAACATTTATTCTTAATTCATTCGTAATTCATAGAATCGCATTCATATCACCAGACAATTGCTCCAAAATCGATGACATAATTTCTTGAAATTCTATTAAAGAAAAAATAACCTACATACAAGCTACAATGCAACAATGCTCGATGTGATACGTCGTATCCTAGTTCATTTTAGTTCACGGCTCCCTTGCGAACTAGATAGCTCAATAGTTCGTTTAGTTCATTTAGTTCAAATAATATATTTAGTTCGATAGTTCGATGTAGCTGGCACGAAGGCGGCAACCGCGTCGCATACGTATTTTTGACAAAACATTTGTAATACGAAAGAGGGTTGGTTTATTCAACAAACACACATCTCTTGTCTTTTGCATGGTTGCATAGTGGTTTCTTCCCATACGACAAAAATAAAAAAGTAACTGTTTTAATTTTTGCAATTACAGTAGACGCTCGATATAGTGAACATCGATATAGTGAACAATCCAATATAGTGAACACACAATATTTTATACAGGCTATTCTAAATAGTGAACAAAATAAATCTCGCTACAGTGAACCTATGTTTTTTTATTTTCTTTGAACCATTCAGCATGCAAAAACACGTCTAAAACTCATTAGTGCTATGCAGTCGGCAGTATACATACAATCGTCCAGATTTACCGTTGGTTATACTCATCGTGTTGTGCGAGAATCTTGCATGATTATGTATGTTATTTTATTATTTTGTGAACAATCTTTTTTGTCTCGTTAGCATTTGACTCTTACAGAAAAAAGTTAAGTTTTAAAGCAATTATCGGATGGCAAGTAATATAAGTTGTTGTTATACCCTAATTGGTACACAAAACAAAATTTAAAGTGTTGCGGTTACATTTTTGGCCAAAAAATATGAAGTAGCTTAATCTACTGTTTGTAGTAATAACAAAAAAAGAGAGGCAATTACTGCAAAACTGAGCGACACATTTTTTAAGTTTTTAAGTACTACATGGAATGTATTATTTTTGTTGCGACTTACGTTTTTTTTACGGATGAGTTGTGGTTTTTGTTAAAAATGAAATATTCTTTCATATAAATATTGGCTTGTTCTTTAGTAATTGCAAAGAAAAGTTGTAATTATATTCTATTTTCGATTAATTATACGTAAAAACATACACATTTTAATGGAATTTGCTTCAATGAGTCCACGCTCGTTACAATGAACAATCTCGCTCCAGTGAACATGCCTGGTTTTTATTTGTTCACTATATCGAGCGTCTACTGTATTAACTTTTTATACTTTAGAAATGTTCAATATTTGCAGTTACAAACATTTCGTCATTAATATCACATGTTATCAGTTTCAGTTTCTCATCTGAAGTGAGCGTATCACGTGTCTCTCTATGTACCAGAAAAAGTAAACAAATGGATGTGGTGAAAATTTCTGTACGAGCTAATTAGCTTGATAAAAGGGAAACAAATTGATCTGTAACTGAAATGCATTTATTAGTTCTTCAATTAGGGTTTTGCATTAATGTTAAGGCGAGCGATACAATTGTATGAAGTGTTCCTCCGTCATCACTTCAAAGAGATTTTCTTTGTCTCAGACGACGCCTCATAATCCGCATTTTGTTTCTGAAAAACAAATTGTGTATTTATTTATATAGCACACAAATAAATGTGTGAAAGTGAATGTGAAAACGATTTATTCGATTCAGGCTTTCACAGAACCAGAATAGGCCCCCAGGTGTCTAAAATATCGACACTAGGTCTAGTTTTTCAGAAAAACAAAACTTATCATCCGCAATCACCCACTAACGGTACAATTTAGGCTGTGGTGTTCCGTAGACGTATACGTAATATTTTTTACTTTTTTATTTTTGCACCTGTTCTTTATTTAGCCTGATAGCTAAGGATTCTGGTAATGTTGTATGCACAGTTACTTCAATACTATAATCACACATCTTTTCGATAATATTTATTTTTAACTAAAAATATAAAATACAAAAATGTACATAATGTATATATATATTTGGAAATATTTAGTAAGCAAAAATACTACTACAAATGGTTCTTTTTTATTTTAAGTACAACAATAACTTTAAACCTTATACTTTTATTGAACCGAACATAATTTTTTAAATCATTATTAATTGTTTTTCAAAATTTCATAAAATTACATTTTCATTACATTATTTTTGTTGAATTTCCATTTTTTTGCTTTATTTTTTTTTTGTAACGGTGCTTATGTAATTAACTTATTATACTATTTTCTCATAAATACGTTCTTTACGAAACAGTCGACTTTATTTACCAAAACCGATTATTTCAAAAGTTATGGATTTTTGACGCAGCTCAAAAACCACTGTGGGTTCGGTTGAAATTGGAATTTATTTCGAATAATAAATGAATTAAAGAGCGAGAGAGCTTGAAACTTTTGAACTAGTTCAGTTCACATCTCGGATCGGTCTTTTGAACTAGTTCGTTCGTGAACTACACAAGACTAATTCAGTCGTTTGCGAGAAAACAGTAGGAGGCTTGAGGTATGACATTTTTCACACATTTTTGATATTCCACATTATATATTTTTCAGAATTTTTTTCTTTTTTTAAGATTACATTTAACATTACAGTATAGTTGCTTCACAATTTTTTTTGAGTAATATGTTGTCCATGTAATGTATAAGTGTGCCAAATTTCAAGCGAAGTTATCATGGGTACGGGTACGGAACCCTAAAACTGAACAAAACTAATCGCAGTTAATTCAGTTTTTTTAAATAAGGTAGTCTGCGTATGCCATTGCAAATAAGCAAACCAAACGGTAATGCTCTCACTAGCAAGCATAGCCAGCAGCACTTGCATATGCGAGCAACCATACAAAAAAAGGAACTATAAAATTCAACGAAGAATAGAGAGTTCTAGTCGAACCATAGAGCAATGTGTTTGGTAATTAAGATTCCAGTTGAGCAAATATTTAAGTTTGAAACGATTTTAGCTTTAAATTAAAATTTAAATAATTTAAATAACGAAAACAAAAAAAAAACAATTTACACAATTTAACGCAATAAATAGGTTTTCGAACATATTATATACATGCTATATACTTCTTAAACCGAATATATATTTATACTTTGCTTGATAGAGTAAATAAATGTATCAATAATAGTTTTGTTATACATAGTTGCACTTTTCAAATTCAAACCAAATATGAGTAGGTATATCGGTGCATATGTAGCTTATTAAATTTAAATTAGAAATTGAATGCTAGCTTTATTTAAGAAAAAAAATATTTATTTATTTATTATTTGATTACAGGTTTGTACGAGTATTTTATCAAGTTTATAGGATAATGATTTTTAAAGAGCAATCGACGTAGTCATTATACATATTTACAGATTTGGTGAAACAACATATACGTTCCATTGTGTAACTTGTCTATGAAATTTGTCCTTTATGTGTTACGTATGATTCATAACCGGTGGCTCTAGTAGCTAGACTCCTAATTTTAAAGCAACTTATTACTAGAAGCGCCGAAAGTATACATATTACTAATGATATACCAGCGGCAACAGATGAGAACATAGACGTTGTTACACAAGTTTCTAGTATATTGTTCTGTAAAAACGATTTAGTAGCTTCCTCTTCTCCTTCTTGTAGAACTCGTAGTGATTGAAACAAATTTATGTTCTCCGATAGGGTTCCATTCGGTGGGGAATTGCTGGTTGAATTGATTATGTCTCGTTTCGATATAGCCTTTAGGTTTCTCCAATGACATGGTTGACTCTAAAATAGATACATATATACAATTTTTTGTATAATATTTGGATAGTATTTTTTTTAAATTAAAATATTTCTTATTAATAATTTATGGTTGCACTGCGACCTACAAGATCTTGTACCACAAACACAAAAGAATACATCGCAAAGTATTTACAGGGTTTCATATTTAAAGTGAGCTCCGTGGCGTCGTGGTTAGTGCATTAGATTACTGCGCATACTTTCCCGGGTGCAATCCTAGCAACCACCAAAAAGGTGCTACCTCTTACGAATGTGTAACAAGCATTTAATATAATTATTATTTGTCGAGTAGGTGGTAAATATTACTGGCCTAAGATGAGGTCAGACATTACCAAATATGTTAGGATTTGGCAAAGTGTGAAACCTGTGAATGAAAAGCCAGCTGGTTTGATGGTTGAGAGACGAGGGATTTCAAATCCCTGGGAGATGGTTTGTGTGGATTTGGTAGGCCCTCTTCCAAGGTCGAGTAGGGGTTTCGTATATATTTTAACCGTGGTTGACTATTTTACCAAATTTCCCTTATTGTTCCCCCTTAGGTCTGCGACAGCGAAAGCGGTAGAAGACAATGTCTTCTTGCTCTTTGGAGTACCGAAGTGGATCGTCTGTGACAACGGTCCCCAGTTCAAAAGCAAAGAACTGAAAACGCTTTGTGAAGCGTACGGGTTTACGGCTCATTATCATCCTCAGACTAATCCTGCGGAAAGGATTAACCAGATTATAAAATCCACCCTTCGCGCGTTTGTATCCGAAAATCATAGGACCTGGGACTCCCATTAAGCAAAGGTAGCTGGTTGCATACGGACATCGCAACACGAGGTATTGAAAGTCTCCCCGTACTACGCGAATTTCGGCAAGGAGATGGTCACCAACGGTGATGATCACGCGTCCGCGTCCACTAGGGCTACCCGAGGCAATAGAAATGTTAGGATAGATAGGGACATAGATTCAGGAGATAGGGAACTAGAGGAATTAGATAGGCAGATAGATTCAAGAGATAGGGATATAGAGGTAGGAGATAGGGAAGTAGACATGTCTGAGCTAGGGAAACGTTTTAAGGAGCTGAGAGAAGATATCGGTAGAAAGTTAGCCATGGCAACCAAGAAGGCATCGAAGATATACAATCTTAGGAGGCGAGATGTTCTATATCTCCCTAATGAGGTTGTATGGCGTATGAATTTTGTTCTACCAGATGCTGCTAACCTCTACGCAGCGAAATTGGCTCCGAAATACGTCGGTCCGTTCTTTATTCGTAGGAGAGTTTCCCCTTGGACTTATGTTTTGGCCGACGATACCGGCAATGAGAGAGGAACGTGGCATGTCAAGGACCTTAAGCCACATCATGATGATGGAGAATAGGTAGCGTAGGTCTATAACGTAGGAGTAGGGCTGCAGTCTGTGTTGGTTTCGTCCTACCCGTCTTTAGTTTCCTTGACTTACCTTGAGAAATGTGTAGGCACATTTCCATGGAGGTAAGGGTGGGGTTTGTTGCGTTAAAAAAAAACGAACAAGAAGCTCCGGTCCTTTCCCTCCCTCCGCTTCCTTTTCTTCTCTCTTTTTCTCCCCTCCGCTATCTTCTTAGAGCAGTGTGTTTGTGGAAAGGCACTAGCTTCACGCCTGTGTTTTCGCTCTCACATGGTCTTTGAAGGTAGCAAAGCAGGTACCCCGGATTAGAGCCCGAAGGAACTCGGGAGACTCTAGTTAGGACCGACGGTCCTCTCATCCCCAGAACCCTTATTCTCGGGACAGGTGGTCCCCAACCCAGATGACCCATCGTTTAAAAGGCCTTACTTGAGTTAAAAAGGTCCAACATAAATGATTATTGTTTGTTGATACAAAAGAATATATATTCTTGTTAGACTCCAAATACACCACACATGTGTATATTGTTATATCCGGATTCTAAACGATCCGTATATATCTTTCAGAACATACTGTTTACGATCCGTATGTATCTTTCAGAACATACTGTTTCCATTTACCTACATAAAATGCATGATAAACATAATCACATGCGTACAGGTTTGTCGCTCAGCATAATTTTGCATGATCGGCACATTCTGTCACGTAGCAAGTGTTTAGTTCCCAACGTAGGAAAAACATATTTCTAATTGTATTACCTTTAAGTTCAGTTTCTAATAAACTCTCAACTAGAACAGACAAACAAATTGTTCTTATCACTGGCGCAGTCAGGAAACGGCCTAGAGAAACAAAAGTAATAGTTTTTGATCTCTCAATAGTTCAAGCGTTCAAAGTTTGGTTTCAATGTTCAATCAATAGTTGAAGCGTTAAAAGTTTGACTCTGATTTGTTCTCGATCTCAAGCGTTAAAAGTTTGATTTCAATGTCCAATTAATAGTTCAAGCGTTAAAAGTTTGACTCTGATTTGTTCTCGATCTGAAGCGTTAAAAGTTTGATATTAATGTTCAATTAATAGTTCAAGCGTTAAAAGTTTGACTCTGATTTGTTCTCGATCTCAAGCGTTAAAAGTTTGATTTAGTTAGTTAGTTTAGTTTATATGACTTTTATTTTCATTTTTAATTCATAACATTCAATATAATTCTAAGTCTATTATGGTTTGGCCTATGGCCGTCTACCAGATTGACAATAGTTACATTTCTATTTTTGTTTTTAACAGAGAACAAAGAAAAAGGCAATATGTATATACATTAAACATTAAAAATTTAGTACTATACATTTTCTATAACATAGAGCATTTGCACAGTAGTTGAAAAGTAAATCCCAGCCTCGGACTCCATTTAAGATTTCAATTGCTTCACCTAATTCCAGGGTATACGAATCGAAGAATCTCAATCGAATTTCTTTTAAAACTGGGCATATTGCTCTCCTCTGATTTTAAAAATTACGCAGATCTTTTCTATTGAGTTACAGTTTAAAAAGTAAGTTTTTTCTGCTAGATCGTATTTCAACTTGCTGTAATATGTCCTATACTGGGAAGACTGTGCTTCCGTTACATATCGATCATACATAGTTCGACCCACTTTTTGCAATAAGACGTTGAGTTGTGCTTTTAGATGTTCAGGTTGCTCATCGGGTGTTATCGTTATGGTTTCTCCATAATCTGATGCAAGGCGTTCCCATTCTTGAATGAAGCTTGCTCTACTTCTTATTACACTCTTAAGTACAACTTTTGGCAGTCTGTCATTACTCATTGCCATAACTTTCACTATGTAGTCGAAATGTAGTCTCAGTGTTTCCAAGAACATAGGCGGTGCACCAGTCTCTAGATGCAGCATATAATTAGGCGTAGCACTTGGTAAACGAAATATTCGCTTTAAGAAATACCTAAGAAACTTTTCTATTTCAACAAAGGAACAGTATCCCCACACCTGCGCTCCATATAAAAGAACTGAAGCTGCAGTTGTGCGAAAGAGTTTCTGCTTCGAGCTATGGCTTAAATACTTTTTGTTGATGCAGCGACCCCATACCGATGAGATTGCTCGTTTGGCTTCAGATAGTTTGGTTTCTAGATGTTTCTTCATATTCAAGTTCGAAGACACCAAAATTCCTAAGTACTTGTATTCGCGAACAACTTCCACCATTTCTTCTTGATACGTCCATCTTTCACTTTGAGAATATCTGCCACCGCTTGCTCGTTTGGCTTCAGATAGTTTGGTTTCTAGATGTTTCTTCATATTCAAGTTCGAAGACACCAAAATTCCTAAGTACTTGTATTCGCGAACAACTTCCACCATTTCTTCTTGATACGTCCATCTTTCACTTTGAGAATATCTGCCACCGCCGCCTCTGAACACCATTACCTTCGATTTATTCAAGTTCACGCTAAGGTTCCAGAATTTGCAGTAAACGCTGAGCCTATTCATCATTAGCTGCAACCCATCTACAGTGTCGGAAAGAAAAACGATGTCGTCTGCATACTTAAGAGCCGGAATTTGTATGTTGCCAAACTCGATTCCACCTTTTACAGTATCTGATATGTCGTTGATGAAAAGGATAAACAGTAACGCACTCAAGATACATCCTTGCTTCACTCCCATCGTTGTTGTGAATTCTCCAGAAATGGACTCCCCGTCCCATACATACGCCACATTATTTGCATACATTGCTCTTAAAATGTTGATTGTTTTCGTTGAGAAACCTATATTATATAGTTTGTAGATCAGAGCATCGCGCGCTATGGTGTCGAAAGCCGCTCGAAAGTCAACGAAAAAGGCATATAGTTTTTTATGTTTCTGTTTATATATCTCCGCAATATTAAGTAATGCAAATATTTGATCGACTGTCGAGTAATTCTTTCTACATCCTGCCTGAAACTCCTGCAAAACTTTTTTATTTTCAACCCAGCAGGTAAGTCTGTTGTATATAAGGGCGGCAAACAGCTTGGCAGAGGTGTTCAGGAAAGATATTCCTCTGTAGTTTGTAGGATCGTTATAGTCACCTTTTTTGTGCAGTAGATAGATAATTGCCTTTTTAAATCTTTCTGGAATATTTGCTGATTCAAAGATTCTATTGAATTCCCCTGTAAGCGCAGACATGAATTCATATGTGCAGTTTTTATAGAACTCGTATGGAATTCTGTCATCTCCGGGAGCCTTTTTCGTTTTTGCTTTATTAATGACTTCTTTGATTTCTTCTAATGAAAACGGGCTATCTAGGAAGTCATCGATAATTAGTGGAGCTGAATATTGGAGTGGTGGTGATATCTGTGGGGAATTAAGCAGATTGTTAAAGTGGTCCATTAGCTGCGTTGCTTTAAGCGACGAGGCGATGCTATTCGTTTGTCCATTTATATATTTTACAGCTTTCCAAAATTCCGCTGAAGATGTGGAGTTGTTTATAATAGCAATACGTTGCTGTTCAAATGCTGTCTTTTTTTCATAGCAAATGCGCTTGTAGTTCTTATTTGCTTCGCCATAAAGTGTCTTAAAGATGCTGGTATTATATTCCCTAAAAAGTTTTAGAAGTTTGAAAGAGTTATTTCTAGCTCCCAGACACTCATAATCAAACCACTTTTGTTTTGGGATTTTATTTTTTCTTATGGGCAAGTTCGGATCTGCTTTTTTAATCATACTCGTAAGGGCATCGACATCCGGTAAAATATCCACTGTGTGCAATCGCTCAAGTTCAGCATTTAAATTACTGCGATACATATTTCGCGTTCGGTCATTCCACACTAGTTTTGGTAAGAGTCCTAATTGCCTTATACTCCTCTCATTCGTAGGCCTAGATACCAAACAATTAACTTCGAGTGGCATATCGTCCGAGAAAGTCTCCATGCCTATCCGAAAATCACTAAGGAGGAAGTTCCAATTTCCAGAGATGCAACAGTAGTCAATTACTGAGCATGCCTTTCCACGGATAAATGTGTACCCTCCGCAATAATCGCCTTCACAACTTCCATTTAGAATACTGCAGTCGTATGCATCCGCAAGATCAAGTAATTTTCTACCCTTATGGTCACAAATTGCGTCTTTGGAAGTGCGGTTTATGCGCATTGTGGGTAGTTTGTAACCGCTCACAAAATTATTTTGAGAAAGTCCTAGCCGACCATTAAAGTCACCAATGAGCATCAAATTTGTTTCCCTTAATTTCTGTAGTACTTCCTTAAGATTTTCATAATCGCGTTGCCAGTGACTAACATTCAAATAAATGGGAATTATGAATAACACGCTGTTATTCGTTCTAACATCGAGGACATACGATTCTTCCACTCTTTTAAAATTAACCTCTGCGTAATTAAGACCCTTTCGATAACCATACAATTCTCCACCACTTCCTCTCCCAAATGTTGACGATTTAATTGCAGGTATCCACTTCAATTCGTAATTTAAAAATATTTTTTCAAATCTCTTCTCTTCATTTTCTAATACATGGGTTTCGAACAATACAAAGATGTCGAATTTTTTGACATAATTAAAAAAGTTTGTAAATAATAATTTATTCTTTAATCCAGTTACGTTATAACTTAAAATACTTAATTTAATTCTATTTCTATTCTGGTAGACTTTTGTGTATCAAGCTTTATGTGAAGACGTACTTGCGTGTCCACCCAAACGGTTCTCAGCAATCACATTTTTTTTGATAGCGCTGGCAGCATTGACATTTTGTGACATATTTGACGTTTCACGAGCATGTCTCCAAAATGTCTCCAACTAAATTCTTTTAAACTTCAAATCCACATTTTTCGCCGCATTTCAACCCTTTCGCGAAATCCCAAGTGAATAGTTTATCCGCGACGTACAATTTATCGTCTCTTAAGACAGTTTTGACCTCAGGCTTCTTTCTGCGTAAGACTTGCATAATTGGTACTAGTTTTGCTCTTTTTTCCCGTACATTTAGTGGTAGATCTTTGTGAATGCTTATTTTGGTTCCTTTTAGTCTGTTGGCTCTACGTAATACACTCCAAGCATAATCTCGTGACGACATCTTTACAATGATCGTAGAACTGTGTGGAGCTTTAGTTCGAACGCTGTACGCAGACTCCACAATGTTGGATGTTTCGTTCTTGTCCCGCAATCCGGCGCAGATGGATTTTGCTTTTTCCTGCATGTCGGTGTTCGGTTCAGCAGGTAAGTGCACCACGACGTTGGACTCAGTATTTTTTTGTATAAGCTTATCTAGCTGAATTTCTAGAAACTCATTTCGGTTCTCTAGTTGTACTACTCTTTCCGATATTTCATCTTGGCGGATCTTTAGGCCGGATAACTCTGCACATAGAAGCTGAAAGTCGGATTTTGATGGAAGTTCCTGAACTAGTTCTTTGTTTTTTTCATCGAGCAATTTTTTTAGGGTTTCAATGCTGATGCCAGTTAATTTATCCATTTCCGCGTTAATCTTATTACGACTGAAACTTGGGCGACGTTTTTCGTTCCTATGATGTTCTGGAGAAGTTTCCGATACGGCTCTTTTGCTCATTTAGTGAGGTTAGCTTTGTGATGGATTTTAGTTTTACCAGGTATGGACTTAAATGCTACAACTTACTCTGAGTTACCACTTTATTTGAAGAGGCGGCCTCTTAGATTACACTTTTTTCAGTTGTTTACCAAATATTTTCACGTTTTGTGTTCTCTTTTGTATAAGTTTTGCAGGAGATCTTTTTGCACAATTTTTCCTCTACAGATGACAGATGTCAATCCCAAAAGTTTGATTTCAATGTCCAATTAATACAGTTTTAAGCATTAAAAGCTTGATTTCAATGTATCTATAATTTCAAGCTTGATATCGAAAAAGAAAAAAGGAAAAGGTAAAGCGTGCATTGAAAACATAGAACCAGTGCAGTGAAAGCATAGAACCGGTGCAGTGAAAACTTCAGATTCGTGGAACAACTTAACCACCTTACATCCAGGAATACCAGCTAAAGTGAATCACTGTAAGCTAATTAATAAGTTATTAAATAAGTGAACAACTAAATAAGTGAACAACTAAATAAGTTATCAAAGAAGTAGGGTTAATTATTAAAATGGAGAATCTATCAGTATCTGAAAAATTCAAAATTATTTTAGATTTTATTGCTCGCCTCCCTGAATTCAGTGGGGAAGAAAATAATTTAATCGAGTTTTTTGAAAGAGTCGATGCCATAGCGCCGACGGTATTAACATTTAACCCTCCGTTTAGCGGTGACCCAAAAGGCGGTAAGTCATACTTTGTGGTCTGACAGACCACATTATCCATTTTGCAGTTGTGGCCTAAAAAATCGCGGTATGATCTATTCCATGTGTAAGATTAAGTGTAAAATCAGTGTACTGTAAAGTTTTTAAATTATGAATGTTTGTGTTGATAGATTCTTACCTTTATTGGATAGAAAGGAAGAACAAAAAAGAACGACGGGTTTAGTTCCATAGTGGTAGAACTTACATTTACAGAGCTGTAAGAGGCAGACGGGGAAAACAAAGGCCTATTATCGTTAAATAATTTCGGAGAATATGGTGGCTGCAATGTCGATGAAGAATATGTTCGAAGTCAAGGGAATTGTATAATATGGTGTAAGGGAGGGGTAGTATTAATTTTGATACTTGCAGCTATGCCAAAAAGGTTCATAGCATCTTTGATATGATATGAAAGCCATGTTTTGGAATTGACTGCCCGTAACTCCATCTGAGGTTTTACCAATTGATTTTCTGTGTAAATAATCCGTCAACAAATATAATATTATGAAGCGATTGCAGAAACATATACATAGCACGCTGAAAAAAAGTCAGTGGCCAGCGATTAGTAGCGCGTACGCACGAGCAAAATGATACCATATGGTCCATCCATTGTGTCCGCTCCCGCCTTTTATTTATTGTAGTCCAATGTTTGATGGGTTTTACTAGCCTCTCCATCAACGTTACATGTTTAGTGTTCAGTTGAAATAAAAATAACTGACTAACTCTTTTTTGGTAAGTAGGAATACAATGAGTATTTGTTGTAATGGGAATAAACAAACCTGCTATTCTATGGGCAAGTAGAAGAGGCCAATAGTTCTGGTGGAACAAAATTTATGTTCTTACGAACTGTTTTAACTTAAGCATGGCTCTTGGATATCAAGGCACTGGCTATGTCGAGTGTGGAAAAGAATTTGTCAGCGTATATTGTTCGTCCTGTATCAAAAAACGCTATAACAATATCCATTACCTCTCGTTTGCCCTGATTCATCGGTCTTTCTTCATGGGGATGTTAACCTGTGTAAATTTGACCCTGCAATGGATAGCACGTATTAAAGTCATAAGCCCACCACACTTTGGCACCGTATAAACACACACTTCCACCCTCAATCCCAAGAAAAATCGTTTTTAAATATGTGGTCTGACAGACCACAACGCGAAACAACGTTAAAATTTTACTCCAACTGTATTTTTGTTCCACGAAATATGGACAACAGTGTCAAAATATATCGCATTCGACTCGCTGCATCGAGTTTGACAAAGTCATGGTACCGTTTGCCGAAATATCTACAGGAAAACAAATTACAACACAATAAGTTTCGAAATGGTCTGACAGACCACAACGCTAAATTTAATTTTTAATTTTAGTGGGGCGAAAGCCTCCATTTATTCGGCTTATTACAAGCTAAAACATAACTTAAAAACTAAACTTAAGAACTAGAATTTAAAATCTAAGGTTTAGGGGGATGAAGGAGATCGGATTTAAGGTGGGAAGAGCTACTGTTGAAGTCGAAAACAGAAAAGTTAGAGTTGACATTCCGCAACATACGGGAGATTGGTTCATTTGAGCCGCATGAGGTGCGGTGAGTGGGCAGATAGAAGAAACGAGGGCAACGTACATTGCGAGGGTTAGTATTAAAGTATATGGAGTTGTAAAGAGATCAAACCTGAGAGGAGTCGATGAATAAAGAGAAAATCAGCTGCATTTCTGCGTTCCTCAAGGGTATTCAAGTTAATAAGTTTAAGGCGATCAATATAGGGAGGTAAATTAAAAGGGTGGTTCCAGGGTAGCCCACGAAGAGCAAAACGGAGAAAGCGACGTTGAATGCTCTCGATTCTTTTAACGTGAACTCTATGTAAGGGGGACCAGACTTGACTAGCATACTCAAGGAGTGGGCGAACGAAAGTAATGTAAAGTGATCTGGTCACGTAAGGGTTAGAGAATTCTTTGGACCACCGTTTGACGAAACCGAGTGATGAGTTAGCTTTTGAGATTATCGCATCAATATGCGAACGAAAATTTAACTCTTTGTCGTACAATATACCAAGGTCGCGAAGAGACGGAACGACGGATATAGGTTGACCGTGGAGAAGGTAGAGTCGAGAAGAAGACAGGTTTTTCTTACGTGACAAGGTAATAGATTGGCATTTAGCGATGTTAAGCTTTAAGCAATTTTTGAGGCACCAAATAGAAAAACTGTCGAGGTCTTGCTGAAGGAGATTAGAGTCACGGGGCGAAGAAATGACTTTGAAAAATTTTGTATCATCAGCATAAAGGGAAAGAGAGGAGAATTTGATGACTCATTCAAGGTCGTTTGTAGTGAATATGAAGAGAAGGGGGCCTAGATGGCTACCTTGAGGAACACCAGAGGTGGCCAAGAAAGGATCTGAGAGGACGGATCTGAAACGGACACTATAGAAACGGTTTTCTAGGTAAGAAGATATCCATTTCAATAATATGGGTTCAAAACCGAGGGCAGACAATTTGAAAACTATTAATTGATGAGATATCTTATCAAAAGCCTTGCTGAAATCAGTTGCAATAACATCGACTTCGTTGCCGTTCTCTAAGGATGAGAGGGCAAAGGACACGAATTCGACGAGATTTGTTGTGGTTGATCTACCTTTCAGAAAACCGTGTTGGCTTGGGGAAATAAGAGACTTGCATCGAAAGCTTAAAGCTTCATATAACATGGATTCGAAGAGTTTAGGTATGTGGGAAAGTTTAGCGATGGGGCGATAATTAGTAACTTCATTCTTTAATCCCTTTTTATGAATTGGGGATATGAAAGAGGTCTTCCAAATATCAGGAAACTCTCCTTGCGAGAGTGAAAGAGGTAGGAGAGTGGGAGAGAAAGGTTCGATGAACATTTTTTAAGGAATATGGCAGGGAGACCATCAGGATCGGGTAAGAATTCATCGCCAAGTTCTTGTAATTTTTTGTCGATAATGGTAGGATCAAAGGTCTGAGTTAGAAAGCGACCAATGGAGAACTTAAGAAGGTAATTGAAATAAGAAGGGTCGGGTACGAAAGAGTTGTCCGCGAAAGATTGTTTAAAGTGCGTGGCGAAAAAGTTGGCAATAGTTAGAGGATCGGTTGATGATTTGTTTTCAAAATAGAGGGAAGGCGGGTAGCCATCGGATTTTCTTTTATAGTTGACGAATTGGAAAAATGATTTAGGGTTATTTATTAAATTGGCTTGGGCGTTATATATGAAACGCTGATAGAGATTATTATAAAGTTAGGTGAAGTGAAGGTATGTACCAAGATAATTGGAGTAATCTGAAAAAGAATTGGTGCGCAGGAAAACTGCCCACAACTTATTTCTCTTGTTCCGTAAGGAGCGAAGTCTTCGATTGTACCAAGGAGGTGATGTAGAGGTTGTTTTATGGCGGGAAAAGGGAACATAAAGCGAAATAGAATTAAATATTTCCCTATAAAATATGGTGAGAGCATCATTTAAAGATAGGCTAACGAGCTCAAAGGAGACATTGGTGAGATAGGCATTAATTTTTCGAAAGTTAGCTTTATGGAAGTCGTAAGATGAGATAGTTGCTGAGGCAGTCGATTGGAGTGGTGAGTCGTGGAAAAATGACAGAACAAGAGGAGGGTGGTAGTTATCAATAGTTGAAAGAGATAAGGGACAAAGCGAGACTGAGGAGTTGATGGGATCTGTTGTAAAGATGAGGTCTAGTTGCCTGCCCAAGTAGTTTGAGATGCCACTGACTTGACAAAGGCTTGAGTCCGCAAGGCGATCTATGAAAAGACATTCCTTGTTCGAGTTGGCATTGGGAGCGATGAAAAAGGATTGATCATCAGATGGGATCCACTGCAGCTGGGGCAGATTAAAGTCGCCGAAAATTAGGATATCGTCGATGGAGTTGGATAAGTTAATAATTTTGTCGATCGCATCGATAGCAATTTGGTAGGATTCAATAGGTTGGACAGGTAGAATGTTTAACACATAACGTATAGGGCCCTGCTGTGGAGTGTAATTTTTATGGAAATAAAATCGATTTTTGGAGAAGAAGAAGTAGCAATAAGAGAAGAATCAAGGTCATTGTGGATGGCGAGTAGAACGCCTCGACAAGGAGAGTCAGCCTTGAGTTCGTCATCCCGAAAGGCGTTAAAAGTAGTAGGGAATAATTCCTGGCTCTTTATATTGGGGATCAGGTTGGTTTCCGTTAGAGCGAAGATATCGAAAGGGAGAGCATGAGATTGGGAAAAAACAGCACTGGTTTTCGAGCGCAATCCTCTTACGTTCTGGTAGTAGAAGGTAAGAGGAATGTCGTTACGTGGAGGTATAGCGGAGGGTGAAGATGGTAAGTTAGTGACGAAAAAATTTATCCATGTCGGCTCGGCTACGTTGGAGGTGAGATACTCTTTTAGAGTGTACAAAGTTGCCGAAAGCGGCGAGGTCGTCTATTACTTTTTGGGGAGACATATTCAGAATCTCGTGGTATCTGATGTAGAGGTTCTTGAGACTGGTTGGATCGGTAGGAAGGCCTTCCTGTTGGATAGAAACCATGATGCTTATTCTGGTTTTACCCTCAACGCAAACTGAATCAGATTTGTCATGTAGGTAAGCAAGGAAGAGTCGAATATCCTCGTAGACTTTTTTTTCTCTAATCCTGGAAAGCGCATAACGACATTCAGTAGTATCAGAAATAGTGGTTAGTTTTGTTATTTTAACTTTAGGGGACAAAAGAGGATCGAGAAAAGGTGCAGGGGGTGAAGAGATTGTAGAAGAAGGTGCATTGGAAATGGGACTAGGTACGTGATTGGTATTAGATGTGGGGTTAAGAATATGGGAGCTGATAAAATTAGGGTCTCCAGTTGTAAGGTTGTAATTGGGAAAAAAGTTGTTAGTGGGAGTATGTTTAGATGACTGAGAAGAGACGGTGTGGGAGATTGGAGTCAAATTAAAAGATACGCGTTTGCGTGGAGGTTTGGGTGGCACGGAGGAAGTGGATTCTGACTGACTAGGAGGTTGATTGGGGATGTTGGTGGGAGGGGCAAAATTAGGAAATATTTTTGTTTTCAGATTCCAATTAGGCATAGATTTAGGGCGGTGGTTGGAAACTGGTTTTGGTAGCTTAATTCTAGATCTAATAGTAGGTTCGTCTGTCCATTTGCATATTCGCATCTATCCAAGGTTTAAGTAAGTACCAGCTGGATTAAGGAATATCCATTCATATTTAGCAGGGAGGGCCAATTTGAAGAGACGATTACCTTTGTGGTGAGATGGGAGAAACATGCAGCATTGACTAATGGTGATTCCATATCTCGTAACAAATAAATCAGCAATCCACGAGACATCAGCTGTGTAAGGCGCGCCTTTGATGAGGAAAGTGGTGACAGTCTGGTTTCCAGCGGGGCTTCCCGGGGCGGAGTTGATGTTGACGTGTTTACTTGGGTCGTCGGGTGAAGGCGAGTAGGTGGCGATGCGGGTGAGTCGACTTCGGGTTCCAATAATTCAGCCAAAAGTGATGTGTTGTATAGGACGTTCGGAGGAGGCTGGGTGAGGATTGATGTATCGTTAATTTTGCTACAGACCGTCCTAATGCTGTCTTCAATGTCGCAGATGGTTGATCGTGTCGCAGTGAGTTCATCGCCGACATCGCTTATTTTATCGAAGATTACTTCAAGCATAGGGTCGGTCAGCTTCGGGGATGGTGGTTTATTAGCGGAAGGTTGAAAATGAATATCGATGTCATCACGCAGTGAGTTAAGGGTTTCACAGACTTTATGGTGAGAGGTTGTTTGCGCTGCACAGGTTGCTTTGATATCCCTTAGCACTGAATCAAAGTGGCGCGTATTTGTTTCCTCGTTTCTGGACCTTGCGAAATCCAACTCAGTCAGGCCAGCAATTTGTTTATCGATATTCAACAGTTTGCTTTGAATTATATCGGTCGACGTCTGAAGCGAGTTGCATAGATCGTCAACACATCTAACACTGCTTTCTAAAATGGAAAATTTGTCAGAGAACATTTTAGAAAGAGTTTCTTGGTTCGATTTGTTTGAGTCACATAGGCACTTTATCGCCAGGAGCACATGGGAGAGGGAAATCTTTTTGCACTCATCACAAAAAAATAGGAGGTTATCTGAAAACTCCCTTATGAACACCGAATTTCTTTTATTTAGCCCGACACAGATGGCATGAAATGATTTGCCACAGATTCCTTTGCAGGTGACGCAGTCAGCACAGCTCTCGTTGATAACGCAATTACTATTTCCGCAAGACATGGCAGTTTTTTGTTTTTTATTTTATTTTGTACAAAGGGGTGAATGGACAATAGTGACACAGTGACACAGCGTGGTGGAGTTGTGAAAAAGGTAAACACGCAAATTGGGTCGACAGTTACTGGGTAATCCACTAAATATGTGAGCGCGGCGGAAAAAGGAAAAAAGTCGGTAAGCACTTTGTCGATACTTGGGGTAATGCACTATATATTTTATTTTATTAGCGAAACCAATAAATGCACTTGTGACACGGAAATGGATTGGATTAAGAGCGGAGCAAAATTTTTGAACGTCCGAACACGGCGAAGGCAATTTGTGTATAATGAAACGGAGGGTTAATGAAGCAAATAGAGCTATTTTAACAGGTTACATCAAAGATAAGATAGTAGGTAAAGTGCAAAGAACGCTTCAAAGACAGGGAATACTAGACAGTTGGAAATATTAAAATCTAATTTTGGAGAAAGATTGGCTAAAAATGTTATTCTTGATAAAATTAGAACAGCTCGCGTTACAACAACGATAGAAGATTTTTATAACAACTTGAACAATTATTTAAGTAGAATAAATAATACACTGTTACTTAACCCTAGAAAGCTAATGTTCGTCGATTCGACGACCTCACAGTCAAAATCCTGCTGTCTCTTTTCAACGCATGTACATAGTAACGTATACTCGCTAACTAACTCAGTCACCGATGAGCTCTTGCGAATGACAGTTGTGCCCAGCAGGTAAAATAAGTATTTTATTTTATTTTTATTTTTTAATTTTGCCAGCTCGTCGTTTCGACGAATGCTTAGTTTTTGTGGGAGTTTTGGTGATGTTGAGTGTACGTTTTTTTTGCAGGTTTTTATAATGGAATCCTCAAATACGTTATCAGATTTGGAAATTGTTAATTTATTACTTCGTGAGGATGACCTAAGTGATGTTGGGGATTGTTCTGAAGGTGAAGCAGATAATTTGAAGGAGGATGATGTGGAAAGCGATACGCAATACGAACCGTCCGATATTGAGAATGAAGAGTCCAGTTTTCATCAGCGTTCTTCAAATATCTTAAGTTTTGCGCAAAGAAATATTCGTGGAAAAAATCGTCATGCTTGGGCAACAACTAAAGGCCAAACTTCAGGCAGAACACCAGCCATAAATATCGTGCGCTTTGACAGAGGTCCTAGTAGAACTTGCAGGGGCATTATAGACCCATTGATGTTGTTCGAGAAATTTGTGACTAGTGAAATATTTGAAGAGATTTTAAAGTGGACGAATACAGAAATATCTATGAAAAAAGAAAACTACGAAACGATATCTGCAACCCAACAGGAAACAAATAAAGAAGAATTGAAAGCATTAATGGGTGTACTTGTATTATCTGCAGCCCTAAAAAATAACCATCTGAATTGCAAAGAGCTATTTGATACCAAGTTTTCAGGATTAGGATACGTTGCTTGTATGAGCAAGGAAAGATTTAAATTTTTATTACAATGTCTTCGTTTCGATGACAAAATTTTAAGACTTCAACAACAGCAGTCAGATCCTCTTTTACCAATATGGGACTAATTACGTGTCTGGAACGAATATCACGGTTGACGAGCAGCTATTGGCGTTCAGGGGCAGGTGTAAATTTAAAATGTACATACCAAACAAGCCGGCGAAGTATGGATTCAAGTTGGAAATGATGTGCGACAGTGGAACGAAGTACATGGTCAATGCTATACCATGCCTCGGCAAAGGAACTGATACAGGTGGCTAACCTTTAGGTGAGTACTTTGTAAAAGAGATAACTCGAAGTATACATGGATCGAATAGAAACTTCACTACCGATAACTGGTTTAGTTCTATACCCTTGGCTAAGCAGTTACTAAAACAGCCGTATAAGTTGACAACTGTTGGAGCATTAAGTGCAAATAAAAGAGAAATACCAGAAGAAATGAAAAATTTTAGAGGTAGAAACATCGGTACATCTGCATTTTGCTATGCATTTTGCATTTTGCTATGATAAGCCGAAACCATCAAAAATAGTTTATCTTTTATCTTCTTGTGACGCAGATGGTACAGTGGCAACGGAATCTAACAAGCCACATATGATTGAATTCTATAACGCAACCAAGGGTGGGGTCGACACATTTGACCAAATGTGTTCGACTATGACATGCGCCCGAAAAACCAATAGGTGGCCAATGTGCCGTTTTTATGGCATGGTAAATAAAGCATGCATTAACAGCTTCATCATTTACTGTCACAATAACTCTATTTTGGAAGAAAAAACGTTATCACGAAGAAATTATGAAAAATTTATACTTGCAACTTGTGGAACCTTGGTTGAGGAAACGGCTGGAAATGCAAACTATAAACAAAAAGCTAAATAAAAAATAATATATAAAATAATTTTGAACGTTTTAGGTAGCACTTCTAAAGAACAATCTAATGGGCAGTCCTCCTCCTCTTCGACTACTTACCTTGACGCTGGTGGGGAGGCTCAGTAGGACCTTTTGACTCCAGGGGGCGATTGCAGTAGGGCTACCCAAGCTGTAAGGTCTCTGGATGAGGGACCGAAGCCAAAGAGTAGTCATCCTGATTCCAGTGGTGGTGTGAGCGCATAGCAAACCGTGCCCAAGGATGCAAGACTGAGGGTTAAATCAGTCTTTAACGAGCTCCTTCAGGCGCCCTGGCAAGGGCCTGTCGTATTTTCGCCCCACCACAGTAAAACCGGCTATGCTGTGGTGGCACTTGTTTCACCGGCTTACTCGTGGGATTCAATTAATGAATGATTTAAACACCAAACAAAATACAAAACAAGTTTTGGGGGAGACCCCAAATCGCTCGATGGAGGAAGAGGGGAAAGCCCCACTTCCAGAACCGTCGATAGTAGTCTCTTCGGATGGAGAAAGCGGTGGAACGATTGACATCGATCTAGAGAATCTTCTTCTCGACGACGATGACAGTCGGTCGATCGCTAGCTCGTCCAATTTTTCCCTGCTTTCCACTGCGTCAAACCGCAGTAGGAAGGCAAATAGCAAGTTGACGATTAAGAGGCTAGGGAAGAAGAAGTGGGAGGAGCTGTCCAGGAATGACAGGAGGAGACTACAAATTGCGCGGGATTTCCTGCGGGAGCCGTCCCCAAGAGACAGTGAGCCTACTGCTAGCTGCTAGAGAGTCGCGGTGACTGCGGAAGACTCGTGCACCGTAGAACTGATGGGGCCGCCCAAGTCTGTGACTTGCCTTAGCCAGTCGGGACAAGGGTCAATCCCATCAGAAGCTCCAAATGTTAGTGAGGCTAGTGGGGTATTAGCTAGAGACAGGGTGCAGGACTCTACTGTGAGGTCGCCAGACCCTCTAACCGGGATTAGCAGCAAGTCTCCTACTCTTACTATCCTTGCTGGGGGAGAGGGGGAATTACAAACGGTGAGGGTAGGAGAAGAGCATGACAGCGCCTCGACAAGCCTACGCTCGTCGGGTGAGGTCTGTGCACCGACCCTATCATCACCAGGGGAATGCGCAGATAGCGTAGACGAATTGGCTAATGCCAATTCTACCATTGGAAGCTGCTGCACTGTTGTTTCCGCGCAGTGCGATTCGAAGCGCTGCCAGGACTTGGGTATTCCCGATGCTCCGAAGGCCGCTGAGGAGAGCAAGGCAAAGGGTACAGGGCAGCAAGCCCCTGTGCTGATATCCAGCAAATCTAGGAAGCTCCGGCAGAGAGCCAACGCCAAAAGGTTGTTAAGGCGATTAAAAAAGAAAGACCCCTCATCCTATACGGAGAAGGACAACCGGGCGCTAGCTAGGGCAAAAGAAATTGTAGGGCCAGCTGTAGTAAGGTCAGCAGGACAAGACAGACTACCTAAGGCGCATGCCTCTGGTAAGCCAGTAGGACAGGCTAGATCACCCAGGGCGCTTGCCTCTGGTAGGGCTACCGATAGGCTGGTCGCGGCGAGGAAGGGCGGCCTTCCGCCTCCCACCTCTGCCGCGGGCGGAACTTCGCAACCCCCAACTGCTGCAGGTAGCGGACGCGAGTCTAAACCTGAGGAAGTAGCTGCGGGAAGCTCTAAAAGAGGTAGGCAGGATGAGACGATCTCTCCATCATTGCCTGGGAAAAGAGTCAAAACCCATGCTGACATTGTCAGAGGGAATCTTCGGGTAGCTATAGTCGACTATGGCAACCCAGATCGGAAGCTCACTGACGATCAATGGAAGCTTCTTGAGATCAGGATCCTTGATGGTGTGAATGAGGCTCTCCTTAAAGGTTTGGAACCATATCCACTTTTTGGACAGCTGACCACCTTCAAGGGATTCAAGGTCATGGAGTGTGACAATGAAGCTACCTTGAAATGGCTAAGAAAGTTCATCTCTGACACCAAAGCTCCGTGGGATAAATCCGACCTGAGGGTGATCGAGAAAAAAGAGCTGATCCACCTCACTCGACCAAAAGGTCGCTTACTCCTTACGGGTCCTTATCTCCCGAAGGATAGTATAGATAGGTATTTAAGGTTACTTAACCCAGAACTCCTTAGTAAGGACTGGGAGGTCATTGAAGTGGGAGAACACACTGAGGCCGGGATGGAAGTTACCATCCCCCTCAGTCAGCGGTCAATGCCATTGCTCCGCGATGTAAATTACAAAGTACGCGTTGGGATTACCCGATGCAAGATTAGACCCATTGCTGGACCACTCCAGCAAGGTAAAGAAGGAGGCTCCAATTGCAATGATGAAGGTATTACAGATAAACCTTCATCATAGTAAGGCGGCCAGTGCCAACCTTATCTGCCTTATGGGAGATAGGGATATTGACGTTGCTCTCATACAGGAGCCTTGGACTGTCCGAGGCAACATTATGGGACTAAACGCAAAAGGCCTGGAATCATACAAGACCAATACACCGAACTCTGAAAGTAAGATCAGAACTTGCATTGTTACAAAGAAACAAATTAAGCTATTTCTTCTATCCAGATACTGCAACATTGACCAGACAGTCGTAAAACTCGAAAGGCAGGGGAAACCCTCACTTGCGATGGCATCGGTGTACATGCCATACGACTCCACGGATGGGCCACCATCTGAGGACACACGCAGACTGGTGAATAAGGCGGAGGAAGTAAAATGGGACCTGCTCATAGGATGTGATGCAAACTCCCATCACACACAATTGGGCAGCACTGATATCAATCCAAGGGGTGAGTCTCTTCTCGAATTCATTATTGAACATAATTTATTGATAGCGAATATTGGGAACGAACCCACGTTCATAACCAAGAATAGGCGAGAAGTCTTAGACGTTACCCTTACGAACATCTCGGATTCTTTTCATGTGAATCAGTGGAAAGTTTCCACTGACATATCTTTTTCAGATCACAGAATAATAGAATTCGTGATAGACGAACCAAAACCCCCGCAGGCAAAATATCGGAACCCCAGAAAGTGTGACTGGGATCTCTTTGCCAGCGAGGTGGGAAATAGTGAACATAATTTACTAGAACAAACAGCACGAACACCGCAAGAAATTGATGCCGCAATTGAGGTGCTATGCACTACCCTCAATAAAGCATACATAAAGTCATGTCCTATTAAGAGCATGCGCAGTAAAAAGTCGCCGCCGTGGTGGAATAAAGAGCTTTCCGACATGAGGAAAGAAGCGCGGAAACTCTTTAATGCGGCGAAAAGACTCAATACTGAAAGCGACTGGGAAATATTTAAATCCAGTCAAAGGAAATTTAAAAGCGCAGTCTGCAGCTCAAAACGCACCTCATGGCGTACTTTCTGTAGCAATGTCGAGAATACTACAGAAGCTGCGAGACTAAGAAAGATCCTGGCAAAAGAACCGTCAGTATCAGGTTATCTCAAGGATACTGATGGTAACTGGACGCAATCCTGTTCTGAGTCCCTGGATCTTCTGCTTAGAACACATTTTCCGGGATGCGAGGCTCCAGCCAGCAATCTGGTGACTTATAATCGACCAGAAGAGATGATGGTACCAATAGGAATGGTGACTGAGGAAAGGATTATATGGGCAATCGAATCATTTCAGCCCTTCAAGTCACCAGGAACTGATGGGATTTTTCCGATCATGCTGCAAAAAACTAAGCACCTATTGGCACCAACTTTGCATAAAATTTTTCAGAACAGTCTTAGGTGTGGGCACATACCCAGAGCGTGGCGGGAAGTGAAAGTTGTTTTCATTCCCAAAGCTGGGAAAGCCAGCCATACTACCGCAAAAGACTACAGACCTATTAGCCTCACTTCGTTTCTGCTAAAGACCTTTGAGAAGCTGTTAGACGTGCATATACGTGGTAAACTCAACCACATGAATATGTCCGCGGCACAGCATGCCTACACTAAGGGTAAGGGCGTGGAGACAGCGCTACATGATGTTGTCACCACGATTGAAAGATCCCTACACTTTAACGAATACACGCTGGCAGCTTTTCTCGATATTGAAGGTGCTTTTAACAATGTCGAGACGCATGCGATTAAAAAAGCGCTCGAAGATAATCATGTTGAACGCACCGTGACCAAATTGATAGTTAGCCATCTAAGTAATAGGCACATCATCGCTGAACTCGGGGGAACCCGTCAAAATGTGATCGCATCTAGAGGCACACCTCAAGGAGGGGTCATATCCCCACTTCTTTGGATCATGGTCATTAATGAATTGTTAACGAAATTTAGATACAGTGGAATAAAAGCAGTAGCATATGCAGACGATGTGGTGCTACTTGTCACGGGGAAATTCCTAACCACTGTTAGTGAACTAGTTCAGCAAGGCTTAAACACACTAAATGTTTGGACTAAACAATGCGGACTGGCGGTCAACCCTCAGAAAACCGAACTAGTGCTGTTCACTAATAAAAGAGTTATACCAGCCTTCACGCTACCAAACATTGAGGGTACCCCCCTTAAGTTGTCTGAAAGCGTAAAATATTTAGGCCTCATACTGGACAGAAAACTTAACTGGAAGCTGAATATTAAAGAAAGGGTAAGAAAGGCATCCATCGCTTTCTATACCTGCAGTAGATTCTTCGGAAAAAACTGGGGCTGTAGACCGCAAATAACGTTATGGATGTACTGTTCGATAGTAAGACCCATACTGACATACGGAGGATTGGTTTGGTGGGACGCTGCTGCCAAAACAACCAACCTCAAGGATATGACCAAAATTCAGAGAATTGCATGCACTGGAACGACCGGTGCGATGAGAACAACGCCAACAGCGGGACTGGAAGCAATTCTTAACCTCTTGCCTTTGGATCTCTATATGCAGGAGACCGCAGCAAAAACTGCCCTCAGGCTAAGCCAGTCAAAACACTGGAGGTCAAATGCATACAGGCATGCCAAAATACTTGGCAACTACCTTAACGGCGACATCAACTCAGACTACATTGTCCCATACTTGGATTTTGAAAAACCCTTCACGTGGGATTTTCCAAGCAGAGAGCAGTGGGAGAGAAATGAAATACCACAGAGCGCTAAGTCCATCTATACCGATGGGTCAAAGATGGACATAGGTATTGGAGCGGGTTGCTTCTCTGAAGAACTAGGAATCAGCGGCTCCTTTCGACTTCCAGATCACAGCAGTGTTTTCCAAGCGGAGGTTCTAGCAGTGACAAAGGCTGTTCAATTGGTGTCAATGATGACAATATCACGTGAGGATATCAATATTTACATTGACAGCCAGGCGGCCATAAAAGCGATAGCTGCTACGCAAATAACATCGAAGCTTGTAAAGTATTGCCGCGAAGAGCTTAAGGTTCTCAGTACGCAGCACAATGTAAAACTCTGCTGGGTCCCTGGTCACAGCGGGATACCGGGCAATGAAGCCGCAGACGAACTGGCTAGAAAGGGTTCAGCCCTAGATAGAGAACAAGCAGACGGGACGGTCAAACCTCCACTCTGCAACCTTCGGACCAGAATTGAACAAAAATCAGTAACTGATGCGAACAATAGGTGGAGATCGCTAAACACCTGTGTGATATCGAGAGGACTATGGCCAAAGCATGACAAAACAAGAACTAGAAAACTCCTACAAAAAGATAGAAAGTCGTTGTCAATATTAATTGGGGTGCTAACAGGGCATAATACCTTAAGATACCACATGAAAAGATTACGATTGAATGATGATGACATATGCAGAGGATATGGTGATGAAGCGGTACATGAGGATACAACCCATTTCCTCTGTCACTGCCCTAACCTCTGTCAACTAAGAAACAGAACCCTAGGCAAATTCTTCTTCGATCACATCGAGGAGCTTTCTGATGGATCACCATCTAATATACTTGAGTTTGCTAAGGCGTCGGGTTGGATGAAAGCATAGACATTGATACCACGGGTAGGATCACACTATGGGTATCACAATGGGTCCACATGGACCTAAGTGTGATGAGGACACACACATCCTCATCAGCCCGAAAACCTAACCTAACCTAATGGGCAGTCCTCCACCAGTCAAGAAGATCCAGGAACCTCTTTAAGGACTCAAAATAGAAAAAGGATACTGTGTGGCACTTGTTCTTATAAAAAAAAGGCGGATGACAAAAGCTTTTTGCTCAAAGTGCAATATTGGAATTTGTGGCGAACATAGAGTTGACTTTTGTGAATCTTGCGCAGAGAAAAATTAGTTTCTTTATTTTTTTTTTATCTTAGTATTCCTTAAACATTATTTTACCGAAGAAGAAATGGATATTTTAATTATTTTTATTATTGTTTTTGTGCAATCTGTGAAGGCTTGTTATTTTTAGTCTGAAAATGTCTGTGTTTTTTTAAAAGGCTGTTTAGTAATAAATAAATACGAATATATTTAAACAAAATAACGTTTTTTTATGTTTCAGAGGAAAAACAGTAAACATTTCGCATTGTGTATTATTGTAAACTTAAAAAAAAAAATTGTTCGTCGAATCGACGAATGATTAGTTTATTAGGGGTAGTAAGGAACGACAGTTTTCTAGGGTTAATGGCGAACATGATCAAGGAATATTCGATTCAAACAACCGCATAGCTCTTGAATGCTTAAAAGACAACCTTTCTGAACCAACCCGAACAATCATTCTTTCACGTAATCCAAACAAGCTTAATGAAGCATTTAAGATAATATTAGAAATAAATCATCAACACTTCGGTCCCAATGGACAGCCTAATAGTAGAGCCTTGAGAAAAGAATTTTATGACACATCTTATAGATCAAGCTACAAAAGAAATTTTACCCCTAAAAATAGTCATGGAAACGCGAACTATGGATTTCGGAATCAACCACCGAATAGGCAAGTAGAAGGCACTATAAGAAATAGAGAAGATAATGGAAGGGGTAGATTTAATAACTTCAATACAGCAAACGGGACTATACAAAATACATTCCAAAATCGAGGACAGAATGCACAAAGCGGCCAAAGTCGACAGGGAAGAAATTATAACAATTTCAGTACCCAAACGCGACGTTCTTATCAAAACTATTCCAATAGTAACAGCAATAGGCAGCAAAGTCATAGGGAAGAACCAATTTATATACCTACAAATGAAGAACATTTTCATATAAGCGCCTCAAAAACATGCCCTATATAATAATAAATAATCCGGTTAAGACCATTTCTTATAGACTCGGGAGCAGAGTATAGCCTAATAAATCCCGGGCTATGTCAGGAAAAATGGAAGAGTAAAGTTAGTGTTAGTTTACGCGCACTTAATAAAATATCTCAAATAGATACAATTTGTCGATTTCCAATATTTCGAGAATTTAATTTGGTTGACCATTACGTAGATTTTCTGGAATACAAATTCCACGATAGATTTGATGGGTTAAAAGCAAATAATATTCTATGTGATCTTAACGCCAAGATAGATTATAAAAACCGTGTGTTAAGCACAGACAATTCGCATATTAAACTATTCCTAAGCTCCGAAGAAGAAAGCTATTATAATAACGCATATAAGGACAACGAAGTCGAAATATTCAATACAGAAGTCAAGAAATGGAATATCTTAGAATTCATAAGAGACGATCACCTTAATTCTGAAGAAAGAGGATTGTTACATAGACTCATTAATCAAAATAAAAGTGTCTTTTACAAAGACAATGATGATCTCACATTCACAAGTGAAGTGAAACACAGAATCCTAACAAAGGATGATATACCAATTTACAATAAACTCTACAGATACCCCGAAATTCACAGAAAAGAGGTGGACTCGCAATTCTCACGAATTGCATACCCCATGATAAAGTATCTAAAGAAGAATACAAGAATAGATCCAAAAGACAAAGATTATGTAAATGCGTTCAACAAATTAAAACTCTACCTAACTACTGAACCAGTACTACAATATCCGGACTTTAGCAAAAATTTCATGCTAGTGACTGATGCTTCAAACTACGCTATTGGCGGAATCCTAATGCAAAGTGATCATGTCATATCATACTACAGCAGAACTTTAAATGATCATGAAAAGCGGTATTCAACGATAGAAAAGGAGTTACTAGCTATAGTGGCATCCACGAAGCATTTTCGACCCTATTTGTTTGGACGAAAGTTTGTGATAAAAACAGATCACAGACCTCTAGTTTGGTTAGACTCACTGAAGGAACCAAACTCTAAATTACAAAGGTGGAAGATAAAACTAAACGAATTTGATTACGTTATAGAACACGTAAAAGGAAAACATAACAGCGCAGCGGATGCAATAAGCAGATTGTCAGCCCAAAACGAAGTAGAAACGAATAATAATGAAGAAGAACTAATCAACAGCGAAGAACATGATAAAAGCAACGATATAAGTCGCAAGTTCGATAAATTTATCAAGAAACATTATGGAAATCAAATGGAAAAACATACAACTGACAACAACGATAAATTTTCAACAGCGGCGACAATCCACTCAGCAGCAGAAGACAGTCAGAATCATATTTCTATCATCGAAAAACCAATCAACATTTACAAAAATCAACTATACCTTTATTATGGAACTAAAGAAAAAGTAACTCAAAAAATTATGCACAAAAAAGTACAAAACATCGTCTACGTAACTAACAGCAGTAATTTGTTAGACATAATGAAAAGAGTGTTATTCGATAAAGGTACTATAGTAGTCTACTGTGAAGACAACAGTCTTTACGTGAAATTCCAGGACTTATACGTCAAATACTTTTCAGGTAACAAAAGTTTAAGAATTTTGAAAACATCAGTTAAACTAATTCACTCGACAGGTAGGGTTCGCGTAAGGGTTTATCTTTCCAACGGTGGAATAATGAATTAATTATATTTTGGTTTGGTTGTCGAGGGTTGGAGCTACGTGCGAACCCAAACAGTCAGTGGGTTTAGAAAACGAACAGATCAAAGTTCGAAAAATGGACAATTGTATTAGAAATTTGATTAAGGAAAATAACTATTGTAATTTTACTATTAATAACGAGAAAATAGTCGAAGAACTCGAACTTGGATTGATCATAGTGAAAAATCTAGAAGTTCAAACAATTATTCAAAATTGTGTCAACCAAGAAATCACTGTGAAAGGTCACAATTTGATTAAATATTCAGATTGTAAAATTCAAATTGAACACTTTAAATTTGCCAATAAACTAGAAAAATTTTATAATGAACCTATACTGTGTATAAAAACTGTTAATATGACGAAAAAAATGTTTAATTTTACTTTAGAAAACATACACTTAGATAACATTTAAAACAGACATAAAATAGATTATTTAGAATATAAGTCAGACAAAAATAATTATTGGACAATTATAATTAACATTGTGTTAATAACAATTATAATAGCATGTATCATACTATATTTCTATTGTAAAACGAAGGGAACTAAACAAAACATAACTACTAATATTGAATTAATCTCAAACGAAACGCAAACTAAAAGACGAACACACGAGACGGTTGTATCAAAGGGTGGGGTGTTATATCCGGATTCTAAACGATCCGTATATATCTTTCAGAACAAACTGTTTACGATCCGTATGTATCTTTCAGAACATACTGTTTCCATTTACCTACATAAAATGCATGGTAAACATAATCACACGCGTACAGGTTTGTCGCTCAGCATAATTTTGCATGATCGGCACATTCTGTCACGTAGCAAGTGTTTAGTTCCCAAAGTAGGAAAAATATATTTCTAATTGTATTATCTTTAAGTTCAGTTTCTAATAAACTCTCAACTAGAACAGACAAACAAATTGTTCTTATTACTACATATATAGAATTTGTTAAGGATAGCTCCCGATTCCCTGGGTTGTTAGTAATTGTTTAACTTTCTAGCGGAAAATTCACTCGACAGGTAGGGTTCGCGTAAGGGTTTATCTTTCCAACGGTGGAATAATGAATTAATTATATTTTGGTTTGGTTGTCGAGGGTTGGAGCTACGTGCGAACCCAAACAGTCAGTGGGTTTAGAAAACGAACAGATCAAAGTTCGAAAAATGGACTATGGTCATTGTATATAAAACTAATAGTACTATCATCAAGCAAGATTTTTTGTTTGTTACTCGGCAAGCCAGAGGGCGCATCGACTTTTCTCCGTGTATGGGCTTTTTCTTTATTTCGAATATTAACCTGATATAGTGGTACAGTGTCAGTTGATATTCTTGGTGATCGTTATTTTAAACTGATTTTGTGCTTTTTTGGTATACACATACATACGTACATTTTCCCAATTGTGATTATATCGATTGGTAAATATTTAATTTGATTTGCATTTTTGATTTAAAAAAATACATACATACATATATTTGCACGTTATTTACGTATATTTAAATATGAATACATATATTTGTACGTTAAGTACATATTTGCTATTTATTTAAATACATACATAACTATTTCTTATGCAATATTATTAAAAATGTCCAAGTGCTCATTCAAAGATTGTGAGAATTTGAAATTATCACTCTCGCTGTCCTTTTTTAAGGTTCCCAATGATTGTAGGAGGGATGCCTGGCTTAAGCATGCTCAATGTAATAAATTGAATAAAAGCCTTTTTATTTGCGAGAACCATTTTTTGTAGAGGATATAAATGTAAAATCTACTTACAAACGTCTAACTTAAACTGCCATTACAATGTCATTGCTATCAGTTTGTAGTTGCTCCGAACTGTCTATTGACAATTCTTGCGCTAGAATCATGGATAATGTTCGTGATATGAAACAGTCTGTAACAGGTCCTTCAGAGAGTTCAGATGTTATTCAGAGCGAAAATATAGTTTTTTGTTCACCTGAACCTACTGTTAATAGGGTTCCCAATCCCATAACATATATAAGAGATTTCTCTATACCTACTCCAAATACCAGCTTGGACATTTCTCCGTCACAGTTTCCCTCTCCCGAAGCACGTTTTTATCATCAATCAGAGATGCGAACAACAACTTCTATACCTCGGTATATTTTCAATACACCAAAAAGATTGAAATTTGATAAAGAATACAATTTGGAGAAACATGTTGAGCTCCAATTGCAAGGCAAACAAGTCGATGTGAAAGCATTTGTTAATATGCAACTTTTTCATAAGTTAAATACACATTGGACAAACGACAAAAAAGATTTGTGTCTCAAGTTTTTTTATAAGTCCGCGTCTTTATATTCTCATATGCTTAACACAGGATTTAGTTTACCATCTGTTAGCACAATATATAGATGGCATTCAGCATTAAGCTTACCAGCCGGCTTTTCAACCCAAATGATTCATCTTTTGAAAAGTAAAGCCGAAACAATGTCAAATATTGAAAAAAGGTGTGTTTTGATTTTCGACGAAATGTCTATCAAACCAGAACTTGAATACAATATGAAGACTGACATCATATACGGGTTTTCTGATTTCGCTACTGTAGCTTCCAAAGTCATGGTGTTCACCCTTAGAGGGTTAATCAGAAATTGCATTCAGAAACAGACTAATGACTATATCTTATTATATAGGATGCCCGAAAGGTGAGGATATTGCCGAGATGTTGAAATTGACAATATCGAAAAGCTTGGAATGCGGACTTCAAGTAACTGCAGTATGCTGTGACCAAGGCAGTAACAATAGAAAAGCATACAAAATACTGGGAGCAAACGAAAACAAGCCGTTTTTTGAAATTTTGAACCAGAGAACTTTTCTCCTATATGAGTATCCTCATCTATTTAAAAGCGTGCGAAACTGTTTGCTGAAAAATACCATAAAAATATCTGAAGATATTGTTTCTTGGGGAATTCTCGTCAAACTTTTTGAAGAAGATTCTAAGATTCCAAGTTTGTTTCAAACTAACGAGAAGTCATATCAATCCAAATAATTTTGAAAAATTGTCAGTTAAACTGGCTACTCAAGTTTTCAGTGCTAATGTTGCTGCAGGTGTCTTTAACGCAATTTCGGCAAATTGTTATGACACCGATGCCGATAAGAAGATTGCTGCCTCAACGGCATGTTTTGTAAGCAAAATGAACAATCTTTTTGACAATTTAAACAGCTATAGTCTTAATACAAACAACCCAAATCGACAGCCTATAGCGATACTCTGCAGTCCATTAAAACTGCAAGGGAGTGGATATCGCAATGGGAATCTACTGGTAAGATGAAAAAACCATATTGCTTTACCGGATTACTTCAAACACTACTAGCGATAGAACTTATATGGGAAAAGATTAAGGTTGATCAGCAATTTCTTCTCATTGCTCATCTTAATACCGATGTTATAGAGAACTTATTTTCAATGGCTCGATCGAACAGGGGATCATATGAACGAAACCCTTCAGCTTATAGATTTGTGCGAAACTTAAAACAAATCATTTTCAAAAACCTAAAATCTTCAGAGAATGCAGGCTACGAAGATTGTGGAGCTGAATCTTTATTACAAGAAGCTGATTGTGATGATCTTAAGTGTGATGACATCGAAGAATTTCACACTGAGGCTCCAGTAGAAGATCATCTCATGGGAATAGATATTTTGAGCAGTATTGAATACCATGTAAGTTGTGACGATGATTTCGATAGTGAAGACAATGGGACCGAATCTATTCTATCCAAAGGTTGTTCAGAGAAGCTGCAAGAGGCTGCACTTACATTTTATGCTGGATTTGCAGCATTTAAGTTACAAAAAAAACTTAACTGCCTCAATTGCACTCTGTTTATGATAGATAAAACAGACAAATTCAGAGAACAAGCTATGTTAATAAAATTACGAGCTTATAGTACCTACAGCACATCGTCCGAATTTGGAAAGTTAACTGTTCCTTCGATTGAATTTGAAGCTTATGTCAAAAGTGTACAAGCACTTTTTGAAATTCATTTCCCAAAAGTTAGGCATGAAGAACACCTGATAGATACTTTGCTAGCACCAGCACTAAAAATTAAAACACCATTGACTTCGCAATGTTGCAATAATGAGCAGCGACACACTATTTGTAAGTTTATTTTAATTGGGTTAATCAAATTTTCGATTAAAAAAACCAATAAGGATTTCTGTGGAGCTAAAAGCATGAAGAGCTGAGAACTTCAGTTTATTTATTTGTAATTCTTTTTCATTTGATTTGTTAACTAGGTATGAATTTTTGTTATGTTTTCTGTTTTGCATTGTTAAGTTTTTGTTAATAATTATGTTTACGTTTTCAGTTACTCTTTCCAAAGCATGTACATACATATGCATGTTGGTATGTATTTTATTTTTCTTTTTATTATTTTTAGTTTGTTCTTATTTGAGCGAGGACTAGGCCTATGGGGGATACCTCCATAAAAAAAACGCGTTTTATATTCTACCTCATAAGGTGACGTGGAAAGGAATATTTCAGTTTTATAACCCATATACGAGTATAATAACGACTATACATACATATACGCATCCAATAATTTTTTATCAATACACAATTTGTAGCATTAATTGCTGCAAAAAACGTAGAAACTTAAAAATTGTGAATCCTCACTTCTCATTTATGCAAATGAAAGCAAACACACAAACGCACTAACCCAGTGACACGTAGCTCTTCTATGTATATGTCAATACAGAATGAATTCACGCTGATCTGCCAGCATAATTTATGAAGCGGGGTAAAGGGTAAAGGCAATATAGCGTTGACACCTGACACATTATGCAACTAATTGGGCCAGCGCACACAATCAATAATTGAATTATTCTACCGCCAGAATACCTCTTTCATAACATACTTCGACCGCAGACGGGATGATTCCTGGCGGCAAAAAAAATTATGTACATGAACCTCTTTTCACTGTGGTAGTATTTTTTCGGACCAAAATATTTTGAAAGTTGTGTATGGATTAGTTTCCTACTCAGTACAAGATTTTCATATGTTTCTTACTGCAAGCCCCCACCCCAGTCCCTTCTACCGGCAGAAAAATAATCTCGCCACTGAAATCGACTCCAATCGTCACTCGATCTCAAATTTCTTCATTTTTTTCTCATTCAGAGTTACATGAGATGTGAAACCAAACAAAAATCAGGGTTACCGATAGGCGATAAATGTCATGATAAAGAAACTTTTTTACGGCCTGGTTTCTTGGCGACTATATTTTGCAAATAGTTGGTTTCGGAACCCTTTTGCAATTTTTATATTGTGGAACCCATGTTTAAAATAATTAATTTTTGAGTCCACATATTTATTCTTTTTTAGGATTCGCATAGTATTTTTTTTTCAAATTAGACCAAACTGGACTAAATTCTTAAGGTTCTAGTTCTATTAACTTTGTGGAAAGTTATTAAATATTAACATATTTCACCATGTATCATAGCATATTAGTATGTTTTTATACCGAAAAGAAGTTTTCAAGTCACCTATCGGTAACTCTGGCGAAAATTGGCGGAGACAACACACCCTTCCCTGACAACTGCCATTTGGGCACTAACAGATTTATCGCTCGAGTGGATTCGAATTTAGTTGAGAGAAGAAATCTTCATACTCACGGTGTAGTATTTACTCGGTACACTAGGGGCACCACCATCGATTTGCCAAAGTGATAGTACTATTAGTTTCATATACAATGCTATGGTGAATTTCTCTTCATGTGTGTGTGGTCATCTGGATGAGAGGAAGCTGTCGGAGCGCTGGATGTGATTCCCTTTGCTCTGGCAGCTGAATCGACGACAGAGAGGATGGGCGAAGTCAGCCACCAATACCATCAAATCTTTTCCCGCCAAAAAGACGGTGCGGCGAAAGAACATATTTTTATTCAGAATCGCGCAAAAGACATTATTAAAAATGCAGAAAATTAAGTAACAAATAAGTGTGCAATCGAAACGGCAACTTCAATTAAATCTTAAAAGTTATTAAACTTTATTCAAAAAAAAAAATGGCTGAATTCGCCGAGCCATTGAGTGTGTGCGTGTGAGTGTGTGGGGAAGTGGGGCCAGCTGTCACGCCGGCTACCCCACTTCTTGGTTGACCGTGAAAGGAGAAAGAGAGAAGTTTACCGGACCTAGAAAAAAAAAATATTAGTGAAAAAACAAAGGAAAAGTACAGAGAAAAAAAAAGAGTTAGCAAAAAAAAAAAGGGATTTACGGAGAACCTTTATTAGAAAGGAAAAGTGGAAAATAAAGTGATTTAGGGTATAACGAAGAAAGGAAGAAATTGAAAAAATTGCATTGTGACCCCTGGAAGGATAAACCAGCTCAAACAAAAGATAAGTAGAGTGACTTTATTTGGTTGTTTAGCATTCCCATTCGTTGACAGTTGGGGAATTATTTGTTTACGTTTGTTCGGTCCGGTCGGTATAATTATCCATCGGGGATAATCGGTATAAATAAATTATTTTGCAACAATAACTACCTATGTGAATATATTTTGTTTCTTGCACTATTTTAACGACAGTCTTATTGACGCGTAGAGAAGTGATTTTTACGTTTGAATATTATGATATCTCAAATTTTACAAATTTTGAGTTATCGACAACAGTAGGCGTGTTTTTTTGAAACGTAGCTAGCCAGTCGTTCATTAAAACGATTCCCAGCCAGCCGAACCCAGCTGACTTACCTCCAAGTTGATGTGTGTGATTTCGGTCATATGCGTGTGATTTCGATCAGCTGTTAAGTGTGAACTGTCAAAGTATTCGGCATTCAACCAAATCGATTTTTTGTTATTTGTTGTGAAAACAATTAATTTCGGTAATTTATTCAATAGATAATTTACATAAAGTGATATGAAATCATAATATAGTGGATTATTTCAGTGAAACATCATTTAGTAATTGAAATTATATAATTTTCGTACACGGCAGTCTGTCAAATGTTCTACAAATCGCTTTCAGTGCCCCCTGACGATGAGTAGGCGTAAAATTCCTAGCCAGCTGCTTTTGGCTGAGGATAAAATCAAGAGTTGTAGCCAGCTGGTTGTTGTATTTGTTTTACGTGTGAAATTTGACTTTGCTAGCAACTACTGGCTAGCTACGTTTCAAAAAAACACAGCTAGTATTGTATTATTAGCCGTGTTTTATTATCCCCATGATCTGATCCGGATCAGATCAGAATAATAGGTCTGTTCGCGTACCCTCCCAAAACAATGAAAATCCACGAAAAATAACGAAAAACAACGAAAACCCGTTCGCGTACGCAAAAATTTCGTAGTTTTTCGTAGAAGAGAGTGCTCACGAGAGAGTAAGAAATTTTCCCATGTTACGAATTTCTTTGGGGTGTATTATGAAATCTGGCAAATCACATACATTCTTCATTTGTTGGTGCTTAATGCGTTCGATTACTTTTTCGTGATTTTTCTGTCTTTGAGAGAATTTTACCCCCACTCTTCGAGATTTGACAGAAAACCCATATTTAGTGCAAAAAGTACGCGAACGGACCTAATAAAACAAACTAGATCAAAGTTCTGTGTTGTGGTGATTGTACAAGCTAAGTTCATTTTGACATTTAGTGCAAAGTTGCCATGCAAATGAATATTTTCTTTTATGAAAATTTAATGCGCTTGTTTTATTTTTTTAGGACGAAATTGTTAATTTTGATTAATAGATACCGAATGAGAATAATATTTTGTAGCCATAATTTCAGTTTCACATCACTTAAATATCATTATGAGCAGAAAAATTAATTTATTCGATCAAAATAACATTTAATGATATTTGGATTGCCAATAATATTTTTATATTCTAATCTGGCAACATTTACCCTTGACAATTGTGGATAATACAGCAACATTCACAAACGAAAGTGTATCAAGTGAGAAATAGTCGAACTAATTTTTGGATCACGAAAATTGATCTTGATGAAAAGCAAGATCTCGTATTGTTGTTGTAAACTGAATTTAATTTGACATTTGAGTTGAAAGTTCACCGATAGCTTTTCATTTTCTATTTTGAAATTCGGTTCTATTTAATCAATTCTATTGCGTTACGCGATACCACGTACATATTTGTTTAATAGAATCGAAAAAAGTCGAATAGACTTTATAGAAAGAAAGTTAAAGAGTAAGCGATAGCGATGGATTTGTGGCGAAGAGAAGAGCATAGCATCTACAAAAACAACCCTCTCCCAACAGACTGACGATCAATGACAATAGTTTACCCAAAAATAATGACCAAATAATTAAAGCGGAAATTGGAATAATGCGAATTATGGAATCAAGGAACTGTATGTTTTGTATAAAAAGTAGCCTAATCTCTAATCCAGGAAGTAGACTATCTATTCCCGAAAGTTTCATTCAAGTCTGTTAAACCGTTAAGGTGTTATTGAGCAACAAACATCCAAACATCCAAACATCCAAACATCCAAATATGCAAACATCCAAACATCCAAACTTTCACATTTATATATTATAGGATAGGATAGGATAGGATAGGATAGGAAGGATAGGATAGGATAGGAAGGATAGGATAGGATAGGATAGGATAGGATAGGATAGGATAGGAAAGGAAGGATAGGATAGGATAGGATAGGATAGGATAGGATAGGATAGGATAGGATAGGATAGGATAGGATAGGATAGGATAGGATAGGATAGGATAGGAAGGATAGGATAGGAAGGATAGGATAGGATAGGATAGGAAGGATAGGGCAGGATAGGATAGGATAGGAAGGTAAGGATAGGATAGGATAGGATAAGAAGGATAGGATAGGAAGGATAGGATAGGATAGGATAGGATAGGATAGGATAGGATAGGAAGGATAGGATAGGATAGGATACGATAGGATATGATAGGAAGGATAGGATAGAATAGGATAGGATAGGATAGGATAGGATAGGATAGGATAGGATAGGAAGGATAGGATAGGATATGATAGGATAGGAATAGGATAGGAAGGATAGGATAGGAAGGAAGGATAGGATAGGATAGGATAGGATAGGATAGGAAGGATAGGATAGGATAGGATAGGAAGGATAGGATAGGAAGGATAGGATAGGATAGGAAGGATAGGATAGGATAGGATAGGATAGGAAGGAAGGATAGGATAGGATAGGATAAGATAGGATAGGAAGGAAGGATAGGATAGGATAGGATAGGATAGGAAGGATAGGATAGGATAGGAAGGATAGGAAGGATAGGATAGGAAAGGATAGGAAGGATAGGATAGGATAGGAAGGATAGGGTAGGATAGGATAGGATAGGGCAGGATAGGATAGAATAGGATAGGATAGGATAGGATAGGATAACAAAATTTGCTCTTTTTGACTAGGGCTATTCAATTTCGATATTTTTTTCCTAAAAGCTAACTATCCGTCTCAACGTAAACTTTTAAAGGAACAATTACAGTTTTTATAAACATCATCACGTGGATCCGAAAATTATAATTGGCTAGCTCACTTGCTCACTGTCCTTTGGCTTAGTTTAGTTTAGTTTTCTATTTACATATAAATATAATAAAATAAACGACAACAAAAAATGTTTATATTTACCGGACATCTTCCATGACACATTCGAACATCGCATTCAATATAAAGGGCAGGTGAACCCGTAAATCGAAAAGTTTTCATGTAGGCATATACTTGCGTTTCATAAATACCACCATCTGACCAAGACCCTCTAAATCGTGAGATGAGCTTTTCATTAACTGGACAACCATATTCGTCTATAAGTTGAATTCGTTTATTTGCACCGTTATGTGCAAAACAATCATTCACAACAATATCGAATCCTTCTGCAAAAATTACGACTGGTTAAAAATATTGTTTTTTTATATTGTTAATACATATGTATATGATTTTAAAAGCAAATTCAAATTTTAAAAAAGTGCACGGGGAACGCCGCGCTGGTCGGGCAACAGCTAGTGTAATATAAGCATGTAGCTTTAAAAGACAACTGTGTTACTACGGGCCGCTGCTATCTTACTGTCTCAGGGGCTCTTTCAAACTATTATATTGGTCAGCACTAAAATTCTTTCCTGAGATATAAAGTGTGTTATAAGCAGGGTTAGGATTTTGTTGACCTAAAAACAAAGTAAAGAAAGGCATTTATGTATTAAAAAAACAAGAAAGAGGAACGTAAATGCACATTTAATTATATGTAGTAGCATTGAACTACAAAGAGCTTTTTGAAGTTTACTGGTAATAATCTTCTCCGGTTGTCTCTTCGAAGCACCTTGAAGGAGCTTAATGACCTTGCTGCTTCAGCTGGAACGAGTGTAGCCCATTTAAAGCTGTCAACATTATTTACATCAATTTTTTTGGTTTTTGGAGTCCACATCACCGTTCATCACAGAATTTATCAGCTCAATAGTTTTCGGTCCCGCATTGAAAACGGCAGTAAACTTCTTCAGGACTTCCTTGCAATCGGCCCTTTTGCTTTTTTCTTGAATGCTCTTTAAAACTAGCAACACTTCGCCAATTGATGCTCCTTGATGCGAATAATGTTTTTAAAATTATAAGTACAGACTCTCAAAAATACCTGTTTTTTGTAAGGTATTTTGGGTCGACTAAAACCCAAAATCGACTTTGAGTGCAAGTAAAAGTGCAAACCGTCTGTGGTCATGGTCATGTACGATATTTCCATGTTGACTCGCCCCACATACTAGACGTTTTAAATTTTAATGCGTCTAGGAAGGAATGTAAGTATGCGTCTTACGTAGTATGAGGAAGAAGCATAATGTTTGCACGGATATACATTACATGCATACATACGAGTATTATTTTTTAGCGAACAAACTTTGAGATAAAAGCAAAATATGCAAAAAGGCAGAAAAAACCAACAATGGCAAAAAAGGCAAAAAGTGGCAATAATGGTATAAAAAGGCAAAATAAAATATATATATGAATCAGGAAAACATGAATCGTGTTTGTGTAAAGTCGATACTATCTTCCGATTAAGCAAAAAAAAAAGAGGCAAAGCTAGCAAAATCCTATCCGTTGTTATAAGGTAAATCTATATTGCAATCAAGATCTTTTAAATTGGATAGCATACACTTAAGCAAAGCAATACAGTTGTCCTACTTATTTTTCCCTATAAAATGTTTAATCACCAAAACAATCGATTTTCAAACTTTGGATTTGACGTCATTCAATTAATTGAAAAAGTTTGCGTCTTTAATGAGTTCTCTGATTTATGGTCCATCAAAAATACTCGCTTTTAATTTTTCTGTGCTTAAATCCGGAAACTTGCGTGAATCAAAACCAAAACATCCACTGTTTTTGTCAATGGCCTAAACAAACTGTTTCATAAAACATAAGATACCTCGATATACGGCCGCTGGTTATACGGCATTTCGCCTTACGGCCTGATTTTCTGGAACTTATCTAGGCCGTTAACCGAGGTATGAGTGTACCGTGTTCGATATGTAGTGTTTTTTTTTAAATTCACACGCTTTAGGGGTTATGAATACCCTTAGAATGATTACACATAACGCGAGCGCATGAGAAACAAGAACGAGACATACACAGATCGGCGTAGTGATAGGAACTCGGATTAGGTTTCAACTTACACTATGGATAATGTTTAGGATAACTGGAGAGTGGTCGCCGTATAGTGCTTTCTCGATTAACTTAATGCGACTGACGGTATTTTCCAAAGACATCACATCACAAATGTAACAAAACCCACCGGGACTATGTAAACAACATCTTCTTGATGACATAATTATAGGAAAGTAAGTGACCTCTGCCTGATACTACCCTAAAAATCGAAAAAATAAAAGGTGTTAGGAAAAAAAATACCGTTGCATTTGCAGTCAGTGCACTAAATGGAGCCAGAAAGAGAAACTATAATAATCAGAGGAAAAAGTAACAAATATTTATTTTGTTGACGGATCTGTTTTAGTTAAGATTCTTGCTCAATGAACGGAAAACATTTTGAGTACCTACCAAAAATATCGGAAATCAAAACTAAAATATTTTTCTAAACAAAAAAAAATATATTTTCTCGGAGCAAAAATAATGAAAATATAATTTGTTGACAAATTGTTTTTGTTTTGTTAACCTTTGAAACTTAGATTAAAGGCGTGTGTCAATTGCTCATTTCATCCATCCAATTTTTGACATTTTGTCTGTACCCATGAAGCAGCAAGAGAAGGGCGAGAGCTTTGTATTTATTTTAGTTTTCCTAATCGATTGTTCGTGAAAAAATGGAGCATACGATGGGAAACTCAAACTACCCATCGTGAAAATTATGTTAAACAATCAGTTAAAAATAAATTTTATCAGAAAATGTAATTCATATTAGGAAAATCGTGTAGAATTAAGTAAAATTGATTTTTTGAAAAATTTTGATTGGTGAAATTTTATCCCTGCATTTTCCATTTGCCATGTTAAATGGGAAACCTAGCTTACTTCAACAAAGTAAGATGGTTGTTCTTTAACAACATATAATTTGCAAACATAAAAGGTTAACACCTTTTTGTTTGGCCTTGACTAACTCTTCTTTAAAATTATCCGTTAGGTAACAGGAAGATTGTAAGAAGTTCTTCCACAAAGAGCAATGTGCTTAAAACAGATTTGAAACTGTTGCGACAATTCGCTATTCAAGTACCTACGAGTACTTATCATTTTTGTGGTTATTTTATTATTTTTTTTAGTAACAATTTCTCGAAGTTATTAATTTCTAACTTATTTGTACAAAGTAGATGATAATCATACCGTATTTGCTTCGCATGTAAATGATCAGCGTTAAAGGATCACCAACACGCACAGGTCCTGTCACTCGGGATCCACCGATTCCATATCCGTTTTGAATTTCCATGTAACATTCAGGAGGACTTAATGTAAACACCACCGGATTTCCAGTTGCAACCCTGTTATTTAATGATAAATATGAAAATGATACAATACATATTTATAAATATACACTTCAGAGCTATAAACAAATTTTTGTGAATACTACGCTAAAATTACCTTTAAAAATGAGTACGTAATTTTGCACACATTACGTGATACGATTCTTCTACGATTTTGTTGAAATAACGACATTGTAACATACTAAATGTCAATTTAAAATTTCAAGAAAAAACAATAACAATTTTGAAATATCAAATGACAAACCGAAAGAGTACTCGTATATAAAATAAATACAATAAATAAATACTAGTCGTCAACAGTCCTATGCAGAACATATGTTCATCTATAACATCACTACTTTTATAAAATAAAGTCTAAAAAAAAGTATGTACATATGTATGTGCCGCAAAAACAAAAAAAACTACTGAACGGATTTGAATGCGGTTTTTTGCAATGGATTCTGGTTGGATTAAATCTATAAAATGGATAAAAAAAAAATCAATATATTTCAATAAAAAACTTCTAAATGAGAAAAAGAAAAGTTTATATTTTACTTTTGGGCATTTATCTCGCTTTGTCTTAGTTCTTAAAAAACGTATTAAAATAAAATTTACATATTTGCTTAGATTATTTCACAACAAAGGAATCTAAAATTAGCCACATACACACACTATGACGTCACCCACTGCTGCATGGCTGTTGGCTTCGGTCTCCGCTGATGGAAAATTGTTGGCGATGATTTCATTAATTGTTTTATGTTTTTAAAATAGTTATTTATTTATTTCTCAGCATGTACGTAGAGTTAAGAAAAGATTAAGGTCTTTAAATTTGCGTATATATATTGACTTTATGCAAACATTTTTATTTTGCAAATTCGTTTAACTGGTTTAAAGTTAGGACTTAATATGTGGGACAACCTCAAAAAAATGGGTATACAAATATAAAAAAATTACATTTTCTTAAGAACAAACAATATTTAAACAAAAAAAACATAGCCTCACTGGTTTTAACGAAAATAACGATTATTATACAATTTATTTCACGTTAATCGGTGCAGTATTTGCGGAGATCATCGGTAACAAAGTTTTTTGAAGTTACGTCTTTATATAATAGTAATGATAATGATAATGATTTTCCATACAAAAACATAAAAATGTTCTGTATTTTAGAACTGGTTCATTATCTGTTCTGTGTTCACAATAATATCTTCTAGATTAAGGCCGGCATTCACCGGCCGCTCATAAATCGCTCTTAAAGTTAAGAGGCTCATAAGTTAAAATTTCTGGTTGCTATTCACCGACCACTAATAGGTTTTTGTCTATGTTGTCTATGCTACTTCGACTTTGAGAGATCTCAATTTTCGGATTTCCGAATGCGTTCTCTTTCGAACATTCGGAGTCAATGGCGCTCTTTTTCGAACATGTCAGTGACATTTGGCAGTGTGAATTATGGGGATGATGCAACACAGCTGTAGATGGTGAAATTGATGTTGGTGGATTAATTTTTTTTTTTACAAATTTATTAGGAACTAAATACTGGAATAAGGAACATGTTCACTAAATTCATTATAATGTTATTTTCCTCGCCGGATGAAGACACATTTCTTTCTTTTCTACCCACTTTAAAAATCAACAGAAATAATTTAAAGTTGAAATGGCAGCTGATTTCGAACTATTTCGAAGTTATCTAAGACATTAGCAGAGACAATAATAATTGTCTCTGATATTATTGCTCGTAACTTAAGAGTGGTTGGGACCAGTGGCGTACGCAGGGGGGGGGGGGGGGCTCAAAGGGGGCTAGCCCCCCCCCCCCCCCCAGTCCCAGCCCACCCCAAAGGCTCAGTGGGTTGGGTACAAATTTATATGTCGTGGCATATGAACACTATTTTCCATTTTCACCTCTGACTATTTTTTTTCCATAATCTCAGCTAGCCTTTCCTTATTGCGAACATTTTTCTCTATAATTATGTATTATGTCATGTTTGTCTGCTATGTCCACTTTTCCACGTTGAAACAAATCGCGGCGAGCAATGTATTTTGTTGATAAAATTCGAAGTCGAAATGGGAAAAGGAAAAATCTCCCCGGTCAGCGTTTGTGGCGATTTTTTTGACATTTCTCTTTACACGTTTCGTATATTTTTATATTATTGCTTCATGTTTATTTTCTGCTTTCTACCGTTTGATTGTGCATAGAAATTCAAAGTTAGGCAGTTTAACGGAATGTCAAATCAAAGCAGACATAAAATGTTTCGTACCTACTCGCAATTTCAACGTGTAAAAGGTACAGGCAATTTCAAAATAAAATTCGAAAAAATCGCCTACTTCGAATCTCTGCATTAAAAGGGGACTATGCTGAGTTCTGAAACGTTAGGGTTTTTACTAACTGGGCGCCGCGCCGGCTGTGGCTCAGTGGCTAGTGCATCAGACTACTGAGGGCGCTGCTGTCTGTGTTCGATTCCTGAAAACACTTAAACGTTTTTCCACGGTGCCCACCGCTTCCGAATGTCTGGCAAGCATTCAAGGGAATCATTTATCGTGAGAAGCTACTCGCGTTTGGAGATGACAAAAAACTGTAGGTCCCTTCCATTCGTGCAGAAATATAACACGAACACACATATGGCTGACTGTTAGAAGGTAGACTTGGTTCCTATATGGGACTGCTGACGCCGAATATTTACTTTTTTTATTTCAGTTTTTTCACTAACTGAAATTTTCTTTCCTGTACCTAACGTTGCAAAAATAAGGCTTATTCATTTTAGGTTAAAAAAACAAAACAATCAAAACGTCTTATATTTTGTCTGTTAAAAGAAATATGGCACAGGTAAATCATTAAAACCGGGTCATAGTGAAAACCCAAAACAGCTCATTAAAATCAAGGCTAAGCCCCCCCCCCCCCCCCCCCACAAAAAAAATCCTGCGTACGCCACTGGTTGGGACCACTCATAAGTCTTATGAGCGCTCATAAATACGCACTAATAGCGGTTGGTGAATAGGTTTATGAGGCTCTTAACTTATGAGCTGTCGGTGAATGCCGGCCTAAGTCCCAGTAAATCCCATGACGGAGATGTCCTTAATTATGAAAGAAAATAAATAACACAAAGAATAGCACTAGGGAAAAGTAATCACACAACAACAACAATGACCACATATTTTGTTCTACTCCCCTTACTGTTAACGAATTCAAGCATACAAATTTAGTAACAGTAGATACTCACATAATCAAAAAGTCTATTTTCGATATATTTAGTTTGTTTGTATACCTCCGTCATCAGTAACATTCAAATATGGCGTCCTAATGAAGTATTTTTTATCTGTTAGGCTTCAACAGATCACACGTTTATTTATTTAAACTTATGGACAGTCGAGCAAGAGTAATGGACTTACATTCCAGCAAGTAATATGTATAGACCTGGGAAGTGCTAATGTCAAGTACACGCCTCTTGTCAATCAAACTGTTATTTTATCTCTTTGCGTATTAAGTTGGGGATTGCAAAAAATCTCTTCAAAGCTATGGACAAGAATGGTGAAGGCTCTAAGTATATGAAGAACATTTTTTACAAACATAGCGATGCAAAGCTTAAAGAAGGAGTTTTTATAGCTCCTCAGATAAGGAAATTGATTAGAGACCATTGTCCAAAAAAAAAACTAAAAGCTTCCCAGTAGAAAATTACTGCTTACCGAATCGATTCTGTAAGTGCTCATTGGTAGCTACCAGCGCTTACTTTCCTTATTACAGAACCGATTATTTTTACATGGGGATGTCCTAGGGAGGTAAGCACTTACCAACTGGCTTACCGGTAATCACTTATTTCCGCGGTGAATGGTAATTGCTGAAAACATTGATTACTACGTCCTCGGGTGGTTAGCACCCACTATTTGCCTTATAGGGAATCAATTAACTTAGCAGTTAAAGTTAGTTATTGAAAACATTAGCTACTACATCCTGGCGTGTAAGCATTAACTTATATTCTTAAATTATTGTTATTATTATTAATTATTAAAACTAAAAAGTACTGGCACCGCTCAGTAACAAACTTCAAATAATGCCACATTAAAACAATACCTGACGGAGTTGGTCATGATTGGATTTGTCTGAGTAGAATAACTGTATTTTCATTCAAAGAATGGTTTGAAGAGAAAAACATCTTACAAATGTAACGCCTGGTAAGCGAATAAGTAATGGCATCGGTTGTATAAGTGATTGGGATTGCTTCGTGCTAACGTATATGTATTCTAATTGTTCGATTAAGTTTAATCCAATAACTGGATAAATTTGGTTGCAATTTGTTTTATGATAAGTGTTCTATCCGAACTTTACAATTTAAACACGCAGTTGAATGGCTGATGCAATAATGTGCATTCATTTCTTTATTTCATTTGGTATATATTACGGCTTACGGCTAAGAAATATTACATTTGTGTGTGTGCTTAAAGCTAATAATAATTAAAGCGTATGTTACATTTAGTCTTTATTTATGTTGTGTTTATTGTTATAATTATTATTGTTAAGTCATTACATTTCTTCCCCTCTAACAAGATTCACAAATTAAGTTTATTTGGGGATTTTATTGTTCTCTTGGAACGTCGTAAGTTAGGCTTTTGTACTGGTTCTTGAATACTTATATCATTATCTAACTGATTTGAAATATCTAAAGTCCCAGGGTGCTTAGGGGGTTCTTCGAAATTTGACTCAGGTTTACTTACGTTATCGTTTTCGGGTTCAATGCTAGCCTGTGCTGTAGGTAGTTCCGACCGCTTATCTTCATTTGTCTGCGTTGGTTGATGTTCGATGATAATGCTTGAAGGGATTTTGTTTTCAGTGTGTTCGTCGTTTTCTCCGGCTTTTCTCATTTGATCAATGTGTCTCCTCCAGATGCGGCCATCTTCTAGTTCCACCTCATAATGTAGTAGGCCACTTTTTGATATTATAGTGCCAAATAACCATTTTGTTTTTGTGTTGAGGTAATCTCTGGCTATCACACGATCACCAACTTCAAAACGCCGGGATCCGTTCTCTAAGTAGTTTGCCTTACTATCTTCTGGAATCATTAAGTCAAGTCTTGAGCGAATTTGTCTGTTGAATACTATCATCGATGGAGATTTCCCTGTTGCCGGATGAGTCATCTTCCGATAATCCAGTAAAATCTTGCAAAGTTCTCTCTCGATTTCGTCCGGGGTGCATTCCATTGATTTCAGTTTTTGTTTTATTATTTGTACGTATCTTTCGGCCTATCCATTCGTTGCAGGGTGGTATGGTGCTCCCATTTTATGTACTACTCCATTTTGCTTTAAAAAGTTTTGAAATTCATTGCTCGTAAATTGAACACCGTGGTCACTCACTAAGGTTGTCGGAATTCCGAATCGGCTGAACACTTCTCGGCACTTGTTGATCGTTGTCTCAGTTGTCATATTGCGGACCACGAAAACCTCAGGCGACTTCGAATAGGCATCGACCAAAATGAAGAATAGTCTCCCCATGAACGGGCCTGCATAGTCAACATGAACTCTTTCAAAAGGTCCGTTTGGTGTTTACCAGTAGTGTCGTTGGTCCTTCCTTGGGTTTGGCCTCACTTCTAAACACGATCGGCAATTTAGTGACGTCATTTCAATGTCCCGGTCGATTCCTTCCCACCAGCAGTAGCTCCTTGCCAACGCCTTCATGCGTGTGGCTCCAAAATGTGTAGAATGTAGTTCTTCCAACACTTTCTTCCTTAATGCCTTAGGTATGTACACACGTATTCCCCGTACGATGCAGTTCCCTTTTAGTCCAAACTCTGATTGGTCTATTCCAAATCGGTACATACTGTCCACGATCTTTCCTGTTCGCAGTCCTTGTAATAAGATAGCTGTCTCTTTCGCATTTAATGTTGCCCTTCCAAGCTCCTCCACCGTCAACGGTAGTGTGTTTATTTGTTCGGTGTACATGACCTCTGCTTCATCCATCGCATAGTTTGATTCATCCGGGATTGGTAAACGTGACATAGCATCTGCGTTCCCATGATCCCCAGTTTTCCGAAACATGATGTCATACTGAATTGATTGTAAATAAACGACATAATGTTGCATTCTGGAAGTTGATAATGCTGGAAGACCCTTTTGTGGCGAAAAAATTTGCGAAATCGGTTTGTTATCCGTAATCAGAGTGAATCTCCGACCAAACAGGTACTGATAGAATTTTTTTACTCCAAAAATTATTGCGTATGCTTCTTTGTCCACCTGTGAATACCTTTGTTGCGTTTTGTTAAGTGTTTGCGATGCATACATGACCGGTTTTTCAGTGCCATCAGGATATATGTGACTCAACACCGCCCCCACTCCATACGGCGAGGCATCCGTTGCGAGTGCAAGCTCTAATGAGGGATTAAAATGGACGATAAAATCCGATGATTGCATTCCTTCCTTAACTTTTTTAAACGCCTCTTCACAGTTTGCGTCCCAGTTAAATTTGACATCGCTTTTCAAAAGGATATTTATGGGGTATAACACTGTACTAAGATTCCTGAAAAGTCTGCCGTAGTAGTTTATAAGCCCTACGAATGCTCTAACCTCATCTTTATTACGTGGACGTCTCATGTTCTGGATTGCTTCGATCTTTGATTGAGATTTGTGTATTCCGCGCTTATCGATTACAAATCCGCAGTATTCAATTTGGTCTTCGAAGAATGCGCATTTTTCCAGATTTACCTTCATGTTGTGTTCATCCAAACGTTTCAAGACCTCATTCAAACTGTTCAAATGCTCCTCATCCGTCCGTCCCGTTACCTTAATGTCGTCTATAAAAATTTTTACCCCGCGGATGCCTTGTAATAATTGTTCCATATACTTCTGCCAAATCGCTGGTGCCGATGCTACTCCGTACATAAGCCTCGTTGGTCGAAGTAGGCCTAAATGCGTATTTAACGTAAGAATGGCTTGAGCTTCCGGGTCTATTTCCATTTGCAAGTATGCCCCAGACAAGTCCAATTTAGAAAATTTTTCACCGCCACTCATCGATTCGAAAAGTTCTTCTGTTGTTGGAAGTGGGTGCTCATCTATCAGCAGTTCTGGATTTACTGTTACCTTATAGTCCCCACACAGACGCACTTTGTTGTTTGACTTCATTACCGGAACGACAGGTGTAGCCCATTCGCTGTAATTTACCTTGACCAGGATTCCGTTCTCAACCAATTCTGCGATTTTCTTTTCCACCATTTCTCGTATGGCAAAAGGCACCGGCCGGAACTTCCTAAAGACAGGCTTAGCATTTTCGCGGACATTTAATTTGGCTTGAAAACCTAAAATTTTACCTGCTGAACCATCAAACACCTTGGGATATTTTAGTTTTAACATATCTGTTATATCATATCTGCCGCTCTTTATGCTAACCTTCGATAGAAGCGAAAATATAGACGATATTTATAATGTAAAAAGTATTTTGAATATCGTAGTTAAAATCGAGCCTATGCGTACGAATACACGATCGATACCTCAGTGCAAACGCTGTCAAGGTTTTAATCACACCCAGTCCTATTGCCAAAAAGAACCGAAATGTGTGAAATGTGCCGGGAACCATTTATCAGAAAGGTGTGACCTAAATAAGCAGGCTCCGGCGACCTGCATAAACTGCAAAGGCAAGCACCCAGCAAACTATCGAGGTTGTGATGTAGCAAAGGAGTTTCAAAAAAGGCGGGATACTCTCAAGAAACCGATAGACCCGAACCCAAGCTTAAGATATCGTAAAGCCGATAAGCCTAAGACCGCTAAGCCGGTCAAAACGACGAGGCCGATAAAGGAAAGTAAAAAAATTGCGCAAGAGAACGTCGCTGGTCCAAGCGCAGCGGAAAAACCACCACAGATTGACGCGAGATCGTACGCGCAAGTCGCTTCAAACGAAAACAAATTACGATCAGCTACAACAGACCCGGTTAGCCAAATATTTACTATTATATTGGAAAAATTTGAGGAGCAAAACAAGATTAACAAAACAATACTTGACAAATTGAGCAAGCTCGAGTTCAAACCTCGCAAGACAATCCAAAAAATATGAATATGAAACAGCTACTTAAGATACTAACGTGGAACGCAAACGGCCTTCTGAAAAAAATCGACGAGTTAGAAGTGTTTCTACGGAAAAATAATATCGATATATGTTTGGTATCGGAAACGCACTTAAAAAAGGGACTTAGACCCAAAATAAAGGGTTACAGCGATTACCATGCGAATCATCCTTCGGAAAATGCGAGAGGCGGGTCCTCTCTTTACATCAAAGACTGTATTAAGCATTCCGAAAACATAACAATAGAATTTGATTCTATGCAAATAAGCTCAGTCTCCGTAAAAATAAGCCACTTAGACTACAACATCGGGTCTAGCTACTTCCCTCCGGGATATAAGCTAGCAGAAGACGACCTAGTTCGTCTCTTTGACTCCCTCGGACCTAATTTTGTCTTAGGTGGTGACTTTAACGCGAAACACACTTTCTGGAGTTCAAGATGTAATTCGACAAAAGGCAGATTATTGTACAAAGCCAGCATGAAACGTGGGGTGAATTTTTTTTCGACAGGAAAGCCAACTTATTGGCCAACTGACAAAAATAAAATCCCTGACCTCGTCGACTTCTTTATCGCAAAAGGGTTAACTAAAAATTTGACGGAAATCGAAGAATGATATGATCTATGCTCAGATCACTCAGCAGTCACTCTGAAAATAGGTGGAAGTTTAGTTAAAAAAGAAGGACCGCCTAGGTTAACGAGTAACAAAACTAACTGGGATACTTTCAGAAGAGACTGCAAGGAAAATGTTGCTTTAAATTTACCGCTAAGGACACCGTTCGAAATTGAAGAAGAAATCGACAAACTCGTCGAAGCCATCCAGAGCTCAGCGTGGAAAAACACTCCTTTGCGGAAGACAGCAGCACGGAACAATAAAGTCAAATACCCACCTGAAATCGAAGACCTCATACGAGAAAAGAGGAGAGCGCGCAAGAGATGACAACAATCCCGCGCGCCACCGGATAAAACTTATTTGAACCACCTTTGTAACAAGCTTAAAAATGTGCTGCATGACCTAAAAAATCACGAGACTTCTACTTACCTTGAGGGTCTGACCGCTGATAAGTATTCAAACTACTCTCTATGGAAAGCCTTGAAGTCCATAAAGAAACCTGTAGTGCACTCGCCGCCAATTAGGAAAGCTAACGGGGAATGGGCAAAAGAAGACAAAGAGAAAGCAGAATTATTTGCCGATCACTTAGAGGAAACGTTCAAGCCGTTCGATGGGCAACCGTTGATCGAAGATCCGAATGATAATATGGCACCGGACAACTTTAAAGTAAAAACTGTATCCCTGTCCGAACTTCGAATGACAGTAAAAAAACTGAAAAATAACAAGGCTCCGGGATATGATTTAATCACTGGCGAAATTTTGAAAGAGCTACCGAAAAAAGTGCTGGTTAAGTTGCTCTACATCATAAATGCTTCTTTAAGACTATTATATGTCCCAAGGCAATGGAAAGTCGCCGAAGTTATTATGGTTCCAAAACCGGGGAAATGTGCAAATGACAAGAAATCATATAGACCCATTTCACTTCTGCCAATAATATCTAAGGTCTTCGAGAAACTTCTGCTGAAACGATTGCAACCAGTAATTGAAGAAAGACACTTGATCCCGGATCATCAATTCGGCTTTCGGGTCAAACATTCCACAATCGATCAGGTGTACCGAATAACGAACGAAATTGAAAAAGCTTTAGAAGGGAAAAAAGTATGCTCTAGCGCTTTTCTCGACGTATCGCAAGCCTTCGACAAGGTATGGCACGAAGGCCTAAAGTATAAGCTAAGGGTAATCTTACCGGAAAAGTTGTACAGACTATTGGAATCTTATCTTGAAAACAGACTTTTCCGTGATAGACACGGGAGTGAATATTCGGATTTCAAAGAAATCTACGCCGGTGTTCCACTTTGCTCGCAAACTTCGTACCCGTCTTCATGCTCACTGCAATAACGAAATAATCCGTACTATGGACGTGACAATTCTTGAGCGCCGACTACAAAGAACAAGACCTTTCGACCTAGCGCCGTAAGGAAAACCGCATTTAATGACGGTATTAGTAGGTGCTTTCACTGGAAAGCTACCTACCTAACGCGATTAACACTACAGAAGCGTAAACTACTTGTTAAGGCAACTTAGTCGTAGTCATCACAAAAAATGAAAAAACATATCTGTCATATTTTTATTTTCATTACAAACGTTAATATTCAAAAGGAATTCATTTAAGTTAATTTTTAAAGTTTTAATCCAATCCCTACCTAAGAGGTTATGTCTTTTAGTTTTCGCAACATATAGTTTCAAGAAAAATGTATTTCTATTATAATTTATTTTAACAGTACGATAACCTAAAATTTCAATTATATTTCCACAATAACTTTTAAGTTTTATATCAGATTGATTAAGTTTTAAATTTTTATTTCCGAAATGCTTTATAAAATTATCTTTACTTATAATTGTAACTAAAGAACCAGTATCTACTTCGAATTTCACCTTGGTATCCAGAACGTTCAGTGTAATCATCATCTTGTCCAAAAATTCGGAAAGCGTATCGCTTTTTGTAAATTTAGTTTCTGTCTCACAAATGCATTCAATATTAGCTTCATTTATTCGATCGTGAATTGTTTCATCTTGTAACCAATTTGTCTGCGGATTGTGAGTGTGTAACTCTTCGGATATGACCGACTTTTTTTACACGCGGAACAAATTGATTTTTTGTGAAAACAATCGTTTGCTAAATGATTTGGATTACCGCATCTGTAGCATTTTACACTGACCGCACTGATACCGGGTTTACTAATTACATTATTACTATAAAATTTATTTTTACCTTTTATTCCACGTGGATTATTGCAAGTCGCCGCCATTTTATTTACCACCACGTCTCTCAGCTTACCGCCCATCACCGCTCCACCCCTCTCCGATGCCTCCATTCCGCGCGCTAGATCCAGTGCTGCTTCGAAGGTTAGATCCTTCTTTTCAAGACATCGGTTTTGGATGTGCTTGTTGTGCAACCCAAAAACTAGTTGGTTCCTCAATGCTGTTTTAAGATATGCGCCAAATCCGCTGTTTGTCGACAATCTTTTTAGCGCCACCACAAAGTCCTCAACCGTCTCGTCCTCTTGCTGCTTTCTCATGTGGAATTTGTAATTTTCCACTATTTCCAGGGAAACTGGGTTGAAATGTGTCTCTAGGAGTTCCACCACCTCCTTGTATGACTTTCTTGTTGCCTTCTCCGGCGTAATTTTGTCGCACAGAGTGTCGTAGGTTTCGGCTCCCATATGGTGCAAAAGGTACATAAGGTGCATGTCGTTTGGCACTTTATACATGAAGAACGCTGTTTCCAGTCTCTCTACGTACCTGCTCCATTTGGATTTTCGTCGATCGAACGCCTCGAACGTGAATTGTTGTTGGGCCACTCTTCCGCCCGCATCTTGGTTTATCGATACATTACTTATGCTTTGTCCGTCTGCGTTGTTGTTTGCCATATCTTTTTACTTTTGTTATTTTTCCTTTATATTTTGTTAACTACTTTTAAATTTTTTTTTCTTTTTATGTGTTTGAAATACTTTTACAATATTTTTATCCTCGTCGCCAAATTGTTCTATCCGAACTTTACAATTTAAACACGCGGTTGAATGGCTGATGCAATAATGTGCATTCATTTGGTATACATGTCGGCTTACGGCTAAGAAATATTACATTTGTGTGTGTGCTTAAAGCTAATGATAATTAAAGCGTATGTTACATTTAGTCTTTATTTATGTTGTGGTTATTGTTATAATTATTATTGTTAAGTCATTACAATAAGTATAATTATGCAGGGTTTGGAATAGATACAGATAAATGTATGTATTACGTTTTGACGTTTTGGCGGTAGAATTTAGATTGGAAGAATTTCCTAACCCATCTGCGTCAGTTTTTTCTTTGATAGTCTATTGAAAATCCTTTATCCAAGCATTTCATTCAGTCATTTGGTGCTAAGCAAATTGTGAAGCAAGTATTTAAGCCAACTTTTAAGGTGCAAGAACAAGTGTAGCATTCAGCTGGAAGTCTCCTTCCAGTAGACAATTTATTACAAATACACATATCTACATACAAAGAGAATATTTTTGCAGCCGCAGCAAAGCGGGTACATCGGCTAGTATTATATAAAACTACTACGTTACAAAGTAACGAATACATGAATGTACTCGCAGTAACTGATTACCTACCACGTACTCACTCACTCATTCGATCCCAACTGTATTAAAGAAATGAATAACTTCGAATACAAATAACCGTGCCAATGCAAAAGAGAGAGACAAATGGAGAGGATATTCATCAGTTTTTAGCAGACAGAGATAATTGCTGTCGATGGGACAATGGTATACATACATATGTATTTCTTATTCGTTTTCTTTATATCATCAGACAACCACCACGATGTAATATGTTTGGCAAAAGTGTTGACTGAGACGATAGATAGATAGATATTGAATGGATACATTTTTTTGTTATTTTTCATTTATGAGAGAGCGGTGTCAAATAATGTTAAGTACATATGTACATACATACATTCCTACAATCTAAATCCCTAGTAGGTACTACCTTCCCTGAAAAAAAAGTTGCAAATATGTACTTAAAGTTTATTTATTTATTTTTAATACAAGGCAACAGAAACAATTGAAGTAAAAAATTCAATAATAAAAGTAAAACTAAAAAAAAATAAAAATAAAATATAATTCTGTTGATAAGAAACATTAACAAAATAAACGGCACATAAGTCAGTCATATGTATCTACTCGTACTCGTACCGACCTAGTGAAAAATAAAGAAGAGACGGCAAGTACCAATGAGTACAAAGTATCCGTTACTTTCGAGTGATTACTTGGGCAAGAGTAACGAGTGAGTATGAATACTCAGAAGTAACGACTTTTTACATCACTAATACTAAGTGCTTCCATCATATAATAAAAACGAAATGGAGGGTCGTATAGTACTAAAGTCAGTAAGCGCTTCAAGCTTCTTTAGTAAGCGAGCTTCGTGCTTATTGCTAACTTCCCAAAGAAGCTCGAAGCGCTTACTGATTATACGACCCTCCATTTCGTTTTTATTTTATGATGTCCGCAAACGTAAGCACTGATGGCAAGATTTGTATGAAGAGCTGCTAACGTACTTCAAAAGACGGCAATTGAAAGCGCTGACTTTACGATACTGTGGGTGTATACTTTGAAGTTCTTCCTCCGGATATGAAGGGTAAATGCATACACACTGTATCACATGGAAGCGTTTACTATTTTCCCCGCTGGGATTACATGATTAAAATGTACCTGTCTCACTGAAAAGAATCGGTATGGAAATGATCGTGTAGCCAGCCACATAGTAAGTACAGAAACTATTAATGTCTTTTTCGTAGATAAAAAAAAAGATTCCTTTAGATTTTATTAATTTTATTGGTGTTGAACGCGTTTAACATCCGAGATAGAAAGAAAAATAGAAGAAGAACAATGACAGCTAAAAAGTAGAATAGGAAGTGTTCACGTGAGAGCACATCACTATTTACTATTGTAGTAGAATTAAGGTTATCATATTTAAAGTATTTTCAATATTTGATGTTAGATGGCGCTGTAATGCAAAATCACATCTTTCTTCCCATCCACCATTTCAATATTTATGTTCAACTTTCTTCTTATACCAACTCCCGTCAAGGTAAGACAGCATATTGTAATACAAGAAACCCTTTTATCAGAAAACTAAACACTTATCAAAAGAAAAGAAAGAGCACGAGAAGCGTGCATTCGAGGATATTGGGAGATGCTACTCCAGGAACAATGGACGGAAGTTTTACCAGAGGGTAAAAAGAATGTGCCAGCAAAACAAATCCCGTACAGAAACCTGTAGAGACGCGGATGGAAATATCGTAGTGGAAACACATTGGTGCTGAGAATATGGAAAGACTACTTCTGCAGACTTTATAATGGCGATGAAGACCAATGCTCCGCTGTAAGGCAGAATGTACCGTTCAATTTAGATGATGATAGCCAAAACTCCTATCCACCTGATCAAAAAGAAGTGCGGATAGCAATATCCAAGCTAAAGTCCAACAAGGCTGCTGGACCTGACGGTCTACCCGCAGAGCTATTTAAAGCAGCTGGAGATAACTTGGTAGTGAGCATACACCAAATCATCTCCAAGGTTTGGTCAGATGAAAGTATGCCAGATGAATGGAATCTCAGTATCGTCTGCCCGGTCCACAAGAAAGGAGACCCCCTCAACTGCTACAATTACAGAGGCATCAGTCTCCTCAATATCGCCTTCAAGATCCTGCCTGCCATACTGTGTGAACGCCTGAAGCCTTTCGTCAACAACCTGATTGGCCCCTATCAGTGCGGTTTCAGGCCAGGAAAGTCCACCATAGACCAAATTTTCACACTCAGGCAGATCCTGGAAAAAACCCAAGAAGTCCAAGTCGATACCCACCATCTGTTCATCGATTTCAATGCCGCATATGACAGCATATGGAGGGATGAACTGTATAGAGCCATGTCTAGTTTTGACATCCCTGCCAAACTCATCCGTCTGTGCAGGATGACGATGGAGAAAGCTCGCTGCTCCACCAAGGTCGGTAATGACCTCACCGAGACCTTCGATGTCAAAAAAGGATTCAGACAAGGTGACGCGCTGTCATGCGACTTCTTCAACATCATACTTGAAAGAATTGTTCGAAACTCACAAGCCAACACAAAAGGAACGATCTTTCAAAAGTCCGTTCAACTACTTGCATACGCCAACGATATTGACATCATTGGTAGAACACAGCGAGCTGTCAATGATGCGTTCGCGAGTATAGAAATGGAAGCGGCTAAAATGGGTTTAGCGGTAGACGAGGGCAAAACAAAATATATGCTGTCAACAAAAAGGGACACCCAACATCGTTGAATTGGACAGAACGTTACAATAGACAGCTACAACTTCGAGGTTGTAAAGGACTTTGTCTACCTCGGCTCTGCCATAACTTCAAAAAATGACATCTCGTCAGAAATCAAACGAAGGATTACTCTTGGCAACCGCTGTTTCTTTGGGCTAAGAAGGCAATTGACTAGTAAAGTCCTTTCTCGATCGACTAAGGAGGCTCTATATAAGACCCTTATCATCACAGCCTTGTTATATGGAGCTGAAGCATGGACTTTATCGAAAGCGGATGAAGATATCCTTGGTCGCTTCGAGAGAAAAATCCTTCGTAAGATATTCGGTCCCGTTTTGCGTTGACGGGTTCAGGAGGAGAAGATTCAACCACGAACTGTACGAGCTGTACAGCGACATCAACCTGGTCAAAAAACTGCACATTGGGCGTTTAAGATGGCTAGGACATGTAGAGCGTATGGACATCAACGCTCCGGCTCGGAGAATATTCGACTCTTACCCGGAGGGTCAGCGCAGCAAAGGACGACCTCGCCTAAGGTGGCGCACACTAATAGTGGGTGATTTTTTAGCTGGTTTGGTTTTGGCAACACTGGTTTTGACAGCTGACGTGTGTTTAGTACCTTGTGTCACTGTCAAACAGCTTCAGTTTGGTTTGCAATTTAACCATGGATCGTCTTACAAATGAACAACGCTTGCAAATTATTGAATTTTACTATCAAAATTCGTGCTCGGTTCGAAATGTTTTTTTTATCGATTTATCGAAAAATTGTGCTCAGCGATGAGGCTCATTTTTGGTTGAATGGGTACGTAAATAAGCAAAATTGCCGCATTTGGAGTGAAGATCAGCCAGAAGCATTGCAACAGCTACCAATGCATCCCGAAAAAGCCACTGTTTGGTGCGGTTTATGGGCCGGCGGCATTATTGGGCCATATTTCTTCAAAGATGATGCGAATCGCAGCGTTACTGTCAATGGTGAACGCTACCGAGCGATGATAACAAACTTTTTTTTGCCCGAAATGGAAGTGCTTGACTTGCATGATATGTGGTTTCAACAAGACGGTGCCACATGCCACACAGCACGCGAAACAATGGCGCAATTGCGAGGCGAGTTTGGTGAACAGTTAATTTCACGTTTCGGGCCGGTCAATTGGCCGCCTAGATCGTGCGATTTGACACCATTAGAATATTTTTTGTGGGGGTATGTCAAGGCTAATGTCTATAGGGACAAGCCCGCTTCGATTGACGCACTGGAAGCCAACATCCATGCATTCATTCGTGAGATACCGGCCGATATGTGTGAAAGAGTATGCCAAAATTGGACTCAGCGGATGGGCTACCTGAGACGCAGCCGCGGTCAACATTTGCATGAAATTATCTTTAAACATTAAATTGCAAGGTTCAAACTATCGATTCAAATAAATATTTCATTAATTTTTTCGAATTTTTTGTGTTTTTTTTTTTAAAAAAAGTTCTCAACCTCTTAAAAAATCACCCTTTAGAACAAGACCTCAGCCAACTTGACGTGCGCAACTGGAAGCGGCTAGCTAAGCACCGGGCTAGCTGGAAGAGGTTGTTGGTTGAGGTCTTGGTTCACCCCGAACTGTAGCGCCACCTAAATAAGTAAGTAAACACTTATCTTTTATTGCATTATTCATTTCCCACGTTTATCCTGATCCACCCATCGGCGAGGATTACTATTATTTTGTAACCGAGCTACTCGAAAGTACCCTAAACAGGAACTAATAGATTGTGGGAATTGAAGTATGTAGACTTATTTCCAATACTTATCCTTAATTCCGCAGTCAGCTATTCTGATTCAGTCTAAGGCTAATGCCACGCACTAAACGGCAAGCACCAGAGCGGCAAAGAAAATCAAAACATGAAATTGTATGGTTGCGGCCATGCCGCCGCTAAGCGACATGCGACTGTTTTCAGCGGCAGAGCGTCATCGCTCAGCTTTCAATTCTGTTCTATTGTAGAGTAGTGCTGAGCGGCAACATTAAACTTAACACTTTTTTTTCGTTTTGTAATTTTGGTACGAACTTTTTCCAGCAGCAAATCAAATGATTGTATTGATATACAGTCCGATTTAGTTACGCACATAATTTGTTTCCTTAAATCTTGATTTGTTTCCCCTAATTTGGATCAATGAAACAATTTCATTCCGTAGAAAGGTTAGCAATTTCTCTGTAAAATTACATAAAAAAAATTTGGTGAGAGACACCTAACGGTTCGCATACTTTTTGCACTTAATACGGGTTTTCTGTAGGGTTGCCAGAAATATTTTGAAGAAACTAGTTAGCGAGCATGAAAATCCCGGACTTTCCCGGACAAAATTGGATCCAAAAAAGAGTACAAAACTAGGACCAAAATGCATGTACTATCTGTTATAAAAAACACATTTATGGCGGTACTTTAATATTAAATAATTTATAGTTCTAACTTTGTATTTGTAAACCTTAGATTCCAAAAAAAAACCCCTAAAGAAAAAATTCAAACTTAACGCCTGATCTGGGCTGCCAAATCTGATCACCAAATGAAATGACTCATGCAGTAGGTAATTGAATTGGTTTCTGGGCTATATAGCATATACCAACGTCTTGTTGAAACCATATCTCATCCAAATCCATAGCTTGCATTTTAGGCACAAAAAAAGGGATTATCGCGATAGCGAGGATCATTTACTGTTATTGACCGATCAGCAGCATTTTCAAAAAAGAATGGTCCGGTGATGGCTCCAGCCCGAAATCCGCACCAAACAGTGACATGCATTTGCTTCCCAACAATCACTCGTGCATTTTCTGAACCCCTTTGACAATTTTGACGATTAACGATGAAAATGAGCTTAGTTGCTGAAGATGATGGTCTCTTCCCGTACTTTCTGCACCAAAATTCACAGATTCACAAATTTCAAGGAGTGGGGGTTAAAATCTCGTAGAGATGTAAAAGTGTGCAAAAGTACAGAAACGCTTTCAAAAACGAAAAATGGACAATGTATATGACATTTGACAGTTTTTATAAAGCTGCCCAAAAAAATTTGTTGGGATAAACCTCGCAGCATGGGGAAATTTCTTACTCTCTTGTTAGCTCTCTCTTCTGTGAAAAACTAAGAAAAATTTTCATACGGGAACAGGATTTGACTGATTTTCGTTTTGGACAGGTGAATGTTGGGAAACAAATTACCTCATAGATAGAATATAAGAATATGAGCCAAACATGTTAATTGACGAATAATGGAAAACCCGGACAAACCCGGACAATGTAGAAAAACTATCCCGGACGGTCCCCGCATAGGCAAAAAAGAGTACATGTCCGGGAAAACCCGGACAGATGGCAACGCTAGTTTTCTGTCAAATCCCGAAGAGTGGGGGTAAAATTCTCGCAAAGACAGAAAAATCACGAAAAAGTAATCGAACGCATTAAGCACCAACAAATGAAGAATGTATGTGATTTGACAGATTTGACAGATTTCATAATACATCCCAAAGAAATTCCTTGGACTAAAATTCGTAGCATGGGGAAATCTCTTACTCTCTCGTGAGCACTCTCTTCTACGAAAAACCACGAAATTTTTGCGTACGCGAACGGGGTTTCGTTGTTTTTCGTTCAGAGCTCATGTCAACACTGCAGCAACTAGAAACAGGCAACTTGAAATGCAGCTGGATAATCTGTCGCTAAAAAGCACCGAAACAAATCTCATCGTGCACCTACCCGCAGAAAAAAATACTGACATGAACGAGAGGGCAAAGTCCATATGTGCTGGATTACTCAGCGAACCCAACGAGAATGACATCGAAACTGCTTACAGTGTACCAAATCGGGACCCACGTACTAAGTCAGTGATAGTTAAAATGAAAAACCGAAACTCCGCTTGGGCTGTACTCCGCAATACATCGAATCTTAAAGAGACGAAAATTCGCATTAATAAAGATCTTTCGTACAATATGCGTAGAAGAAGGGCTAAACTGGCACCGATCATGAAAGCACTGCGCAAGGGAAACCCGAAAAAGAAAATTGTTCTAGGAGACGACAGACTTTTTGTAGAAGACACAATATTCACGTGGGATACTTCGGAAGGACTAATGTGTGGCAATGAGAATGGTATTCACATTTTAAAAAATATACTTGATGTGCTTCCTACAGGTGTTGAAAAAATTACGAATGACCTACTCAATCAAAACAATACGTACGAAACGTCAAAGAAAAAACAATGTCATACGTCAACGTCATCGAGTTTAGCCGGTTCAGGTATCCAAGTCCCATTTAGTAGAACAACCGCTGTAACAAGTAAATCTTCTGACCGAATTAACTTGTGTTCACACGAGGGATCCAATTGAGATACACCAGTCTACCGGAATGAAATATCAGTAGATGAAGAATTAGTGTATGACTTAAGTATTTTAAGTTATAATGTTGCTGGATTAAAAAATAAATAAGAATATACAGAATTTTTTAATTATGTTAATAAATTTGATATCTTTATGTTATTTGAAACCCATGTATTAAAGAACGAAGAGAAGAGATTTGAAAACTTATTTATTAATTATGAAATAGTATGGATACCTGCTGTTAAAACAAGTATATTTGGAAGAGGAAGGAAGTGGCGGTGAACTTTTTGCTTACTGTAAAAACTTTAAAGCTGAGGATATACAACTCAAAAATTTAGGAGAAGCATATGTCTTTGAACTGAGAAATAATAATAACGTATCATACATAATTCCAACATACTTAAACTGCAGCCATTGGCAAAGAGACTGCGATAAACTATACGACTTACTAAATAATTTAAATGCATCAAACTTAATGATTATTGGAGACTTCAACGGAAGAATAGGCTTGTCACAAAACTGCACTTTAAGTGTTTACACGTAAACAACAGAGCATACGAGTCGTAGATCAAAGGACATAATATGTGATAACAAAGGAGTTAAAATACTTGATCTAGCAGACGCATTTGACTGCCGAATTTTAAATGGAAGCTGCGTTGGCGATTACTATGGCGAATATACCTTTCTTCGTGGTATAGCTTCTACAGTCATTGATTATTGTCTTGTTGCTGGTGACCGATCTTTCCAGCTGTTCGACCTCCAAATAGGATTACAAACGTTTTCTGATCACATGCCACTGGAAGTTAGTTTGAGCATTTTAGGTACATCAAGTAATGAATTAAATGCTAACCAGCTTAATCTGCTACCGAAGCTTTTCTGGAATGACATGAGTCTTGAACAGTATCAGCATAATTTAAATAAAGAGTTAGAACAGCTGAATCGAGCTAGTGCTCCGCGAAGTATTGAAATTCGGACGGAAATTATTAAGAAAGCTGTACCATCAAAAATGTTAACAACATGTGGGAGGAAAAATAATGTACAAAAGTGGTTCAATGCTCAATGAACGAAAGCCAGAGATAAATCGTTCGCCTTTTTAAAACTCGCAAGGTTTTAAAAGCATGTATGGTATTGCAAATAAAGAATTTAAAAGCCTCTGCTACTCAAAAAAGCTAGCCTTCGAACAACAAAAAATATATGCAATTAGTTGTGCAAAAACCTCTGCAGACTTTTGGAAAGCAGTAAAAAAAAATAAATTGAACGAAAAACGTGCAAACATCTCTTCAACACCAATACGCAGCTCCCCTATTTGTTGATGAATCTCTAGATGCACCATTCACTTAAGAAGAGGTTCAGCGAGTTATTGCAAATGCTAAAGCGAACAAAGGTCCAGGCGAAGACCGCATCCCGTTCGAGTACTACAAAAACTGTACAACTGAATTTGCTGCAGCTCTAACAGAGGAATTTAACCAAATTTTTGAAAAGGCGAACATTCCAGAAAGTTTTAGAAAAGCGATCATATTTCCTCTGCACAAGAAAGGAGAGTATGACAATCCCGAAAACTATAGAGGAGTTTTGTTTCTAAACACTTCAGCAAAACTGTTTAGTGCGTTATTGTATAATCGACTTACGGTTTGGGTTGAACAAAATAGAGTCCTGAAAGAATTCCAAGCAGGTTTAGATCAAGTCGCTCAACTGTAGACCAAGTGTTCACACTTCCTAATATTGCTGAAATATACAAAAATAACAAATTGTATGTTCTATTCGTGGACTTTCGTGCCGCCTTTGATTCCATAGCTCGGGAAGCACTCTTTTATAAGTTGCACAGAATTGGAATTTCAAGCAAAATTATTCGGATTTTAAGAGCCCTATACGACAACAACTTGGCGATGGTCTGGGACAGGAATTGCGTGTCGGATGAATTTTCAACAACAATGGGCGTTAAACAGGGCTGTATATTAAGTGCGATGCTGTTCATCTTGTTTATCAATGATATAACAGACAATATTGGGGGTGGAATAGAAATCAATCGGACGTTTATTCCTGCTTAAATGTACGCAGATGATTGTGCTCTTCTTGCCGAGACAGTGAACAACATGCAGCTTATGATAAAGAGATTGTCAGAATACTGCAAAACGTGGAATTTGTCTCTAAATTTAGGAAAGACAGAAATGATGATAGTTCGAAATGGAGGTGGGAGGTATTCGAGGAACGAGAAGTGGGCTTATGAAGAAGAAATTATAGAAGTAGTCAAAGAGTATAAATATCTAGGAATATTGATTAAATCTAACCTCAACATGAGTAAACACTTTGATGCCAAACTATCGGAAGCAAAACGAGCAATCAGTTCAGTGTGGGGAAGATGCATCAATAATAAATTTGTAGAGCACAGTTCAAAGCAAAAAGTAATACGTGCTACTGCAACATCTATAATGTTATATGGAGCTCAGGTATGGGGATACTGCCCATTCGACACGGTCGAGAAGTTTATGCGCTACTGCATCAAAAGAGTGTTCAAACTACCGAATAACACCCCGAATTACATGATTTATCTAGAGACCGGGATGGCCCCTCTCTTTCTTGAAACACTAAAACTGCACTTCGACTACATTATAAAAGTTATGAAGATGGAACATCAAAGGCTGCCAAAAATAGTTCTCTCCCTCCTACTTTCAACAAGAAGTAACTGTGTGGATGAATGGAATTAGTTAGCAAATATTTGTGGGTTTAAGATATGTATACCAGAAAATGAACATGCAATAACTCTGAAAACTCAATTTTACCACATATTGGAAAAAACAGGAAACCTTCTTTATGACTCTTATGTTAACGAAGCTCAGTCATCGCAACACAGAACGTATTATAGCAATTTAAGGTACAATCTGAGAGAAGCAACCTATTTTACAAACAACAATCAACTATGATAATAGACACTATTTTCAAACTTAGAGGTGAACTAACTAACTTAAATTATATACCCCACAGGCCTGAACTTCCAATCCTATGTAATCTCTGCAACCTAAGAGAAAGAGAAGAAGTGTTTCACTTCATCGCAAAGTGCCCTATTCTCGGAGAGTGTCGTAAGACGTTCTTTGGATTAAAGATACTAGAGTTGGAGGATACAATACGCATTCTGAACGGGAAACGTGTTTGGTCTGTGCTGTACAAATTTGCTGTGAAAGCATTACATTATAGGAGATGCATAATCGATGAAGATTTTTAAGAATACTATTTGAAAAAAAAATGTTTATGTATATACTTAATTTTAACAATATTCTCTCTTCTTTCGTAAATAATTGCAAATGTCTATCTGGTAGACGGCATTACGCCAAACCATTTAGGCTTTAAGGATAATTTTTGTAAGAAATGTATTAATGAAATTATGGAGTCAATAAAAACTAAAACTAAAACTAACACGGCAGCATTTTTTCGGTTCACTTGATTAGACGCACGGGAAAATTTAGTTAATAGATAAAGAGTAATCGAGCAAACTGCAGTGAAATGTTAATTTGCGATTAAAGGAAATTTTTGACTTTTAATTAAGAAAGAAATGGGCAAAATAAAACTGTTAACCTAGGAGGAAAGAGCAAAAATAGATGCTTACCATTTGGAAAGCGAAATAGCCCGTAAAATAGAGAAATCCCGTAATTTTACAGAGAAATCGCTAACCTTTTGCATTTTATATAATTTTTTGGGATTTCGTTTTCGGGATTTATTTTTTGGGATTTTGGATTTTCGGGATTTCGGAATTTTTGGAATTTTAGGCTTTCGGGATTTTGGTTTTCGGGATTCTGTCCGACTCCCGTAGGCCCATTGTACTTTGGTGAAGTACCACCCCATTCGCTGGGCTAGTGATTTGTTGCTGAGCTATATATCGATCTAAATCTGCCCGTTGCTTTCGCAAAGCTTAGCAATAGGACAAGATTGAGCTTCAGTAGATCAACGTCCCGTAGGACGTAGCTGCCTAGAGTGGCCTTTCTGATTCGGGCAAAGGCCGGACACTCGCTAATGAAGTGCTCAGCCGTCTCATCTTTTTCCAGGCACATCTCGCAAAGGTCCGAGCTTCTGATTCCAATTTTATTCAGGTGCTCGTTTAAGGGAGTGAACCCAGTGACCAGTCCTGTGAGGATTTTGAGGTCATTTCTACTAAGGTGTAACAGAAACTTAGTTCTGTTTGCCCTGGGCGCGTCTACTAACATTTTGACCTGTCGGCATGACCTGAGCTCGTGCCAATGGTTATAGTGTTGTAGTCGCAGCAGTTCAAGAAGCTTGTTTTCAGCATAAGCTGAACTACAACCAATAACAGGCTGAGGACCGATAAAAGGGGTCTCTGATCCAGCTCCAGCCAGAGCATCAGCTTTACCGTTTCCCGGGATATCAGAATGTCCCGGGACCCAGACCAATGTGATCTTATTACATCGCCGAATGTGGTTAAGTTTATTGACAGCTTCCTCAACAATTTTTTTGTTTATCAACGCTGCTGAACAGGCTTTAATAGCTTCTTGGCTATCAGAGCAGATGTAGATGGACTTGCTTTTCCATTTATTGTTAAGTGCAATACACCTCTGCCTGAAAGACAGTTGTAAATCTACCCTGTGGAATAGATTGCTCAACGTGGCATACTGCTCCGGAGAGCTCATCCATTAAGGACCCGTCCGTATAGAAGACTATACTTCCTTCAGATCGATCTGGAAGTAGATATTGGAACCTTCTCATGGCCGCGTTAATGCTAATGCACGCTAGGTGCTGACGTTTTTCAAGGGAACGTTTGAGAGGCTTCGCTTTGTACCAGTGAACTTCAACAAGTAGCTCGTTTTGTGAGCCACTCGAAACATTCGTTGCTTTGCAAACTACTCACACACATTCAGATTCATTCCAGAAAAAAAACACTTCATTGCTTCATACAATGAGTCTGAAACAAGCTCACATTCGTTTAAAAAAGGCATTCGCATTAAGTGATTCATTTTTTGAATGCGAGCTGATTCGAAAACATTTCGTTCGAATGTGGATGTCAGTGAATACTTTACAAGGCAATGAATGTTTTTAGTGGCTCGTGCGATTTTCTACACGAAGTGCTCTGTGTATAAGGACATACAAATTAAAATAAAATGCAACTCTAGAATTTTTCCTTATTATTTTCTTTCCATTTATGACTCCAAAGGATTTTTTTTTTCTCTTACTTTCGCATTGATAATTCTACACATATTCAATACGAGCCACTCGAATCCATTCGATGGCTCGTGAATCATTTATGCATTTCACAACCGTTGTGAATCCTCTGATTGAGTGAATACTTTGAGTGCGAGCCTACTGCACACTCAAAGATTCATGAGTGTGAATACCATAAGCATTCGAACTTTGATTCTTTGTTATCATTTCTTGCATGATTCACACTCGCTTGTTTTCTGTGTGCCTGAAATGGTTTGTTTTTTAGAGAGTGTTTTACAACTGCTAATGAGATGATTCATGCAGTTCTCTGCTTTGTACCACCAAGCTATCGAGCCATATATGACATATGACCTGAATATATATAGGGGTAAGCCCCTATGATCTATTGAACATTCTATGGCATTGCCAGAGTATGTTGGTGGCCTTAGTTGTTCTTGCAATCAAGTGGTCTAGGAAGGTTAGTTTTGGGTCCAACAGGATACCCAAGTATTTCACCGTACTAGAAAATTGCATCCGCTCACAGAGTGCTGGTAAATTGCTACCACTGACGATGATGCAGCAAATCCAATTGTTGATATTGATATCCTCCCTCGTTAAGTCTTCTCAGTAAGGAGTCAACTAAGAGGTTCCGTTATGTGGTCGACAGGACTTCACCTTGCGCCAAGCCTTTTACAGCTTGCACTGTCTTGGAGTAACCACCTAATGAAGCTGTTGTTGATCTGCTCTTAAGCATCGCTAGAATCCAACCAGTGAGTGTCGGGCCAGTTCCTTTTGATCTTAGGGCAGATTCAATCATTTCAAATGCAGGATTATCGAAAGCTCCCTCAATATCGAGGAATACAGCGAGGCTATAGTGCTTCCGGTCGAGAGCGGGTTGCACTCTGCCTGTCAGCTCCATCGGCGCTGTCTCCGTCGACTTGCCTCTTTGATAGGCATGCTGGCTATTACGGTTTGGCACTAAACTTAGCATTCCTATCCATCAATTTTTCAAGGCCCTTCAGAAGGAAGGAAGAAAGGCTGATAGTCCTGAAGCTTTTTGGAAGATCATAGGCTGATTTATCCGGCTGGGGGATCAAGACAGCCTTGGCCCTCCTCCAAGATAGATTGAGGGCCATAGCCTAGAGCAGGGGTTCCCAAACTTTTTCAGTTCGCGGCGCACTTACAGGTATAGTATTTTGGTACGGCGCCCTAGTCGAAATATGTGTGCAATGGCACTAGGCACAGAAAATTAAAATGGAACAAGAACAACCACAATCTGAAACTCAGATACTAAGTACATACATACATATTTACATATGTATTTATATTAGAAAAGTAGAAATACAAACAAAAAATGACCACTGTGGTAAGTTAACCAATGTCACGCGTATGCTTCACACTTTTTTTCAAAGCGCGGAATAAGGCGCCACCCTCATTTCTTGTTCCACATTGATCTTTGAGCGATATTTGCTCTTTATTACAGCTACAGCTGAAAATCCTGCTTCGCATAAATAGGAGGTAACAAAGGGAATTAAAATCCTTAAAGCCTTTGAGCTTAAAGTTGGATATTCATTTCAATGAGACTCTCTTCTTCTTGCGAAGTGAACTCTGCTGGAGCTTTAACTTGGAAAAGGGAGGAAGTGAGAAAACGAACTCATTAGAGGCCGCATATTATACAATTCCGGGAAACATCCTGGACCTAGTTTGAAGATGCGCATGTTATTGCCTTGCAGAGACAGATTCAAGGCATTCAGTTTGTCAAATATATCGCAAATATATGCTGGTTTTAGCAAAAACCCTGATTCGGCAAAGTATTATATCTGGAGTTTGCATGACATTCCTCTTGCAGAAAAAAGTGAATTTCTTGATATAACTTCAATACACGGGATATGACATTTCCACGTGAAAGCCATTGTGAACTGCAGCAGGGCCGTGTGTTCAACTCCCATGTCCATTTCAACTAGCTATATTGCTTCTTGCTTCTTTAATAAAAAAAATCCATTTTGCGACTGCCTTTTTACGAAAACATAAAGTATGATTGCTTCTTGACTAATGACAAATTTATTAAAATCGAAGTTTCCTTTTATAGTGTCCTAAGTAGCCCTGTCAAAATCGTAATTCTATAACCAGTCAATCAAAAACTTCGTTTCTTTTTCATCTAGAGTCCTTTGATGATATGACTCTGATTTATGGAAAGTATTTTTAGGTAAATTATTTTGTCATAGTCAATATTAAACAATTATAAAATTTTTAATGCAGCATTCTGTCTTCGACAGCGGCGCCCCTGTTTACCCTTCACGGCGCACCAGGGCGCCGCGGCGCACACTTTGGGAACCCCTGGCCTAGAGCAAAACTTGCTTGATAGATCCTGGTGAGCAACAGTAGTATTGTATCAATTCCCCTTTGAAGGAGTATCGGATAAATACCGTCTGATACGGGCAATTTGTAAGGTGAGAAAGATAGAATGATGGTTTGGTGCGCTTGCACACCTGATATATGTATGATTAACATATCTTCATATCATACTTCATACCTATATAATAAAGCAGTAACGCTCATTCTGTAAACACGGCTGTATCTCGGACTGGCTGTTTTGCTTGCTTCTGGGGTCTGTGGGACTATACCACAAGGCTAATTTGGAATTTTCATTCTAGCCCCAAAAATTAAGGTACCTATATTTCATTTGGCATCGATTTTATAAATAGCGGATTTTCTCGAAAACGGCTCCAACGATTTTGTTAAAATTTCATATTTAGGTTAGTTTAGATACATGCTATCAAATGCTATACCAGGTTTTTACCTAAAAAGTTGTACAACGGTACAACAATTAAAAGAAAACAATTAATCTTATAAATAAATTTGAGGAACAAATTATTCAAAAGTGCAACGAAAATTTCAAAAATATTTATTTAGCTACAGCCAATAATGGGGCTGAAAGTGGGTTCATAAGATTGATTAAGTTTTGATTGAATTAAATTTCTATCGTTTTCAAATTCAAAATCTGCCGCGCATACAACGAAAGCATGATTTGCACCAGAAGGAAATGTCGAACAAAAGAACATGGTAATGTTGTGGGCCTAGCGGATGATGGTGCTGTTGTTGTCTTTTTCTTCCTTTCAGTTCTCTCAATTCAATTCTGCGTTATAGCTTATTCTATTTATTCAAACTGAGTTTATACGACGCGGCGCTTAACCTTTAAGTGGGTAGGTCAGAAATAGTAACGTAAGTAGGTAGGTGGGGTGCTGACAACACCCCATCATGATTTCACTTTATTACGCTTATCTTTCCTCTGGTATGCGGTTCTATGGTAGAATTAGCATTATGATATCGTTCTGGGGTAGAACAATGTTAAAAGAATTAACGTTGAGACCCTTTTATAGAGTTCTTAGTCGTACTTTCCAAAATAGTGCTTTCCGTATTAATTTTTGAAACAATTTTTTGTTTTAACAAATTCGCCATCATCCGTATCAATTAAGACCGGCTCTTCACTTGAATCTTTACTTATATAGTGTCAATAATAGTTAAATGCGTTCCTGATCTTTTTCAACTACATTTTCAAATTCACCAAGTAAAAAAAAGTTACACAACTGGGTAGGTGGGGTGTTGACAGCACCCTTGTAGCTTGAAGAGTCTGTCACGGTTTACTTATGCAACCAAACTTTTTTAAAACCATCTGAATTTGTATAATAGAAAACAGCAGGAAGGTACTGTAACGACAACGGGTGTTGTCAGTCGCAAAGTATAATATTTTTGGAAAATAAGGGCTTGGGGTGTTGTCAGCACCCCACCTACCCAGTTAAAGGTTAAAGCACGCGAACAAAATATACGAGTACATACATCTGAATAGCAAATTATTTATCTTCAGAGGTAGGCATTGCATCTTTTAACTTCACTGAGCTTTTATTGGTAAATATAATTCACACTAGAGTTGGGCAAACTAGTTCACTTAACTGAAGTAGTTTAGTAACTCTCGTTCACTAAAAAGAACTAGTTCACCAATGTAGTTCAGTAACTCATTTAGCTCAGTAGTTCTTTTAGCTCAGTAGTTCTTTTAGTTCAGACTCAGCTTCACCATTCACCTCTCACTTAACAGACACAATACCCCTGTTTTAGTGGGAAACCTATGCGTAGTGAAGACAAGTGAAGTAAGATTTTACATTCAATACACATACAACAACCCACTGCACTTCACTTTCAATAACATCCGCAGCCGAAGTCAAGTGTCGATAAATGTTTAAGTTCGATTGCGCGTTCGACTGTTTGTCTTTGTTTTGACAGCTAATGTCACCGTGAGCAAACACATAGTACCAAATTTTAAAAATAAAAACCGGGCAACTGCGGATCGTTTTATTGGGAATTTTTCACTTCACTATTTGTAAGTTCCCAATAAAACACGGCTAATATACATTCACCTCATCTCTCCTACTCATCCATAAGGTTGGAATTAAGAGAAATTATAAAACTAAATAAATAAATAAATAAATAAAAAAAAAAAAAAAAAAAAAAAATGTATATCCAGAAATAGACCAGCCAGTCGTTCGTTTATGTTCGTTTACAGTTTCGATTGAGAGGAAATACGAAATTAAGGGTGGAATATGAAAAAAATGTGTGTGTACCGAAGTCACAACACACTGGAGGACGGTTGACTCGCTCGACCATGGAACTCAAAATTGTTTGAATTAGATCGATGCAACAATCCTTCGGGTTGCGCTTGCGAGCTGCGTGCGATATCTATGTATCTATTTGGCTGTGCATGGGATGGTTGGTTATTACTTAGGGGAAGTGGGGGGGAACCGTTAGGTTTCGTATTCAAAGTGGTGCTATGGTTAAAGGGGGGTGGGAGAGGCCATTGTTACGGAAGGGGAATGATGGCTCCGACGTAACTCCTCCCCCCTTAAGATTCTGCTCCGAAGAATCAACAATATTTATCAATTCAATTTTAAATTTTTTTATTATTTTTTTGTTTCTTAAATAACAGAGTTATGATTAAAATTATTGAGCTGATTATAATAAAAGTAATTCCACCGTTCATATATTCATGTGCTAAATTTCTTATTTTTATAGCTTCTATTAACTTCCTATTCTCTAAATGCTTCAAATGTAATTCGTCCTCAGAAAAGTCCATTACATCATTTTCAACCGTTATATTATTAAAAATTGGTAAAACAAAATTTTCGTATGACATAAAATGTTCATATTATTTATTTCTATTCTACAATTTTCAAATCGTATAAGGTTTGAGCCTTTAATGTTTACACTAAAATTATGACAGGAATGTTTTATTTGGGCATAAGGCAAATTAGTTGTTTTATTTCCACGGCTGTATTGTTCTTAAATTTACACGTAGGTTTATCCTTAAAACTATTCTTAATACAGCTATCATTAATTAATTTCAAATCTTTAAGTTTTATTGGTTTATTAATATTTTCGTACATATTGTTTCCATCAGTTATTACACTTACATAAGGTGTCACTTGTTCAAAATAATTTTTATTTGGAATTGGTTCTATTGATATCTTAAAATAACTTACTTGAGAATAAATTGGAATCATTACAATAAAAATAATTTGTTCATTATGAATAATAACAGAGTTCTTCACATTTGGTAGTTCTTTGAAAGTAATATTAAATTGACTCATTTCCTTTGATGACAATAGATCCGTCCCTAAAATCCCTATTTGGCTAGTTAATAAATTTTCCTTAACCTTTGTTACTTATTCCTTTAAAAGTTGGACATCATATTGTATCTGGAAAGCTTGTTGCATCTGTGCTATCTCTGAAAATTCTTGATTTATTGTGTTCCCTATTCTAAGTGCGTTTTTATTTCTAATTGTTGCTTATTAATGCGTTGCGTAATGTTGTCTATGACTTCGTTGAAATGGTTGTTTGTTTTGATCTGGTCATTTAGTCCGTCTATCAGTTTCCCGTTATTTTGTTTGTTTATTTCCAAACTTTGTCTTATTTCTTGTTTGTCGTCGTAGTTTATAGTTCCTGCGAGGAATTTCAATCCTTTTCCTACTATATTAATTAAGCCTCGTCTTGATTTATGGTGATTGTTTAGTAAATTCTCTATGTCTTGTGATAAAGTTTTAAAATTATGCAGTAGCGCTGGATATTTATCTCGATAATTAAGTCTGTTTATGTTGTGTTCGATGATATTTAGATTTTCGGACCATGATGTTAAATTAACACTATGGAGTATTTTGGTATAGCCTGTTATTATTTGAAGCTGTTCGTCTTGTATTGTCACGTATCCCTGTCCGCTGTTTAAGTCTTGTACGTCTATTCGTTGTGTACGTATTTGTGTCAATAGTGTTATAAATATTACTACCTGAAATTACGTATTTTCATATTTATATATTCTTTTGAGTTGGTTTTTGTAAAATTTGCTTCCCTTCTCGTCCTTAACGTGATCTTTGTCTAAAACTACTGGGTTAGATTTCTTATGTATTGGCTTCAACTTACTACTATTCCTACCCTTTAAATATAAATGTTCTTTTTCCCTTAAATCTACATCTTCCCTATTTTTGTTAAACTTATCTATATACTTTTCCTTATTTTTCTTAACTTGTTCTACGATTTGAGGGTATTCCTCGATACTTATAATACCACTAATAAAGTCAATTGGTCTCCTTTTTTTTTTTAGTGGGCACCGTAGCGCAAGTGGTTAGTGCGTCGGACTACTGAGCCAGCGGTCTTGGGTTCGAATCCCGCCGCAAACACCTAAAAGTTTTTCACAGTGCCCACCTCTTTCGAATGTCTGACAAGCATCAAAGAGTATCATTTGTCACGATTGAGCTTCTCAACTCGCCGTTCGGAGTCGGCAAAAAACTGTAGGTCCCTTCCATTCGTGCAAAAAAAAATATAACACGCACACACAAATGGTTGCGAGAAGCAGGCCCAGGTTCACCTCGAGCTGTAGCGCCAACTAACTAAGTCTCCTTTTTGTCGCGGAATGAATTGTTTGGTTGTATATAGTTACAGCCTTTAGTACCTTATTACGAAGTGTATCCTTATTATTATCATCTGCACTAAATGTCCTAATATGCTCATTCAATGTTGAGTGAAACCTTTCAATATCTGAACTCTCTGTTTTGTTGTATGGTGTGGTAATATGAAGTTCTACATTGATCTCTCTTAAAAATTCTTTAATGAGGATCGACGAAAATCTGGTTTCGGCATCTGTTATAATTTTGCTTGGAGTTCCAAAATTTGAAAATCTTTGTTTGAGGGTATTTAATAAAGCTATCCATGCCCTATGTTTAATTTCCTGTACTGAGACGTGTTTTGAAAATTTGTCAATCATTGTGACAAACATGAGATTAATATTAGCGTACCAGATATCAATGTGAATTAATTGATTTGGTTTATCTGGTGTTTCTGTTTTTTGCAATGGGATTTTATATGGTTGCCTTTCGTATTTTGCTTTGTTGCAAACCTCGCAATTGTTTATGAAGTTCTGAATTTTATCCTTTAACTTTGGGGCATAATACACATCTTTGATTTCCGCGTTTGTTTCGTTTATACCTCTATGATTTAACAACTTATGTGTTTAAATTATAACTTCTGCTAATTTTTCTTCATCTGCTAGGTCACCTAAAAGTTTGCTACATTTTATCATTTTTAACAATTTGTTCTTATTAAAATATCTAATATAAACGTCTTGAAATTTTGCAAATAAGTGGTCATGATTTGAATAAATGCCTACAATACCTTTTGGTAGAATACATTTTTTCATTATATCTATAATAAAGTCCTCTCGAAATTCTTTCAACTCCTTAACAATTCTCTTTTTCCCAAATTCAATGTAGATTTTATGATTGCTGATACCATCCATTGTGTTAAGAATGATCTGTGTTTTATAAATGTTTACTGGTGTCTCAACTATAGGAATATGATCGCTACTATCTTCATTTGCGCTGTGGATAGTTGCTACCATGGATTGTTCCTCTAAATAATTATCATTTGTTCTATCAGTGAAGTCTTCTACATTTTCGTTGTAAAAAATTTCCATTCTAGACAGGCCGTCCGCAACTTGAATATCTTTACCCCTTACGTATTCCATATCGAAGTTGTACTCCTCGAGTTTGACCTTCCATCTTTGCAGTTTGGCATTTGGTTCTTTCAATGAACTTAGCCAAACTTGGGGTTGATGGTCAGTTCGTATGATGAACTTTCTTTCATAAAGGTAAGGTCTAAAGTACTTGGTCGCCCATACAATCGCCAGTAATTCTTTCTCAATAGTCGAGTACCGAGTTTCGTGTTCGTTGAGCGTTCGACTAGCATAATACACTGGATGGTTCTCCTGTGATAGGATGTTGTTAAAACAAAATTTTTGTTAAAGTCTGGATATCTAAGAATTGGTTCGGATACAATCAAAGCTTTCAAATTTTTAAAACTTTCAATGTAGTCTGAATCACTGATATTTATTTTTGCATTTTTCTTCAGAAACGCTGTCATTGGATTTGCGACTTTACCGTAGTCCTTAATGAACTTACGATAATAACCGGTTATTCCAAGAAATGCTTTTATCTAATTAGTTGTTTTTGGAAATTCATATTCCTTTAAAACCGCAATTCTGTTTCGATTCGGCTTAATCCCTTCTGTGGTAATAATGTGACCTAAGAACTCCGTTTCTTTTTTCAGAAACTCACTTTTGTCGAGCTGGATTTTGAGGTTAACTTCCTTTAATCTTTCAAATATTTTCTTTAACGAAATTATATGTTCAGAAAGAGATGTTGAAAAAATAATGATGTCGTCTAAGTAGACACGACATATTTTCCCGATAAAGGCTGAGAGAACTGAATTCATCAGCCTCTGGAAAGTAGCCGGCGCATTTTTTAAACCAAATGGCATGCGAACGAATTCGTAATGTCCATTGTTGGTTGAAAATGCCGTTTTCTTTATATCCTCGTCTGCTATTTCTATCTGGTGAAATCCCTTAGCCAGATCTAATGTCGTGAAGTAGTTCGCTTTCCCTAGTTTGTCGAAAATATAATCGATATTGGGGATGGGGAATTTGTCGTCTATCGAAACTTCGTTCAGTTTTCGATAGTCGATGACTATTCTCCACTTTTCTTTTCCAGAAGCATCCCTCTTTTTTGGAACGATCCAGATTAGTGCGGAATATGGTGAGCTACTAGGTCGGATAATGCCTTGCTCTAACATTTCATTTATTTGGCGATATACCTCGGCCTTATGTACCTCGGGGTATCTGTAGTTTTTCGTATGGATAGGAACTTCGTTTACAGTCCTTATTCGGTGCTTAATTGCATTTGTGAACGTTAAATCGCTGCCTTCTTGATAAAAAAAATTGACGCATATTGAGAAACAAGATTGGATAAGACCATCAAATATATCATGAAATTTGAATTCTAAGAATTCGGCTGTTTTATTACTTGCTAATTCCTCGAATAATGGGATTCTAACTAGGTTTGATATATAGAGTGGACTACTAGTGGTTTTAATTTTAATAGGTTTCTTAAGATTAATTGCCATTTCGGATGGCAGAGTCCAGGATTTAAAATGCTGGTTTCTGATCCTGGGTCAATTAGAATTCTTAAGTTTAGGTTGTTTTTAGTCTTTACAACTATATAGGGTAATTTCCCTTTGGGCTTCTTTCCCGAAAATCCTCATTCCTTAGGCTGTTAACTTGCCTCGACATAGCAGATAGTGTGTCCATTGGTTCAGTCGTACTATTATGGTTTGTTCTAAAATTTCCTGAGTTATTGCGGTTTCGCATTGTACCTGAATTATTACTGTTACTCCTCCATGTACCAGAATAATTATTATTTCTAGATGAGTTATTGTTATCATTTCATGAATTATTGTAATTATTTCTAAATGTACCTAAATTATTATTGTTACTTCTAAATGTGTTTGAATCGTTGGTATTATTTCTAAATGGATTAGTTTTATGGTTACTAACTGTATTGGGATTATAATTATAATTGTTGTTGCGATTTTGGTTACTATGAAACTTTTTATGTGCATACCCCGCCTCGTGCAAGATTGGGATGGCTTGTTCTAAATTGTCTGGGTTCCTACAGTAAAGTAACGCTTTCATAGGTTCTGGTATTTGACTTATATATAGTCTTAAGGCTGTCTTACAATTTTGTGCTACTTCTGTGGAGTCTTTACCTTTGTCAATTTTCGTCTTGTTGTAAAGTCTTCTTAATACATATTTTAAATTGTCATAAAACTCCTGGCAACTATTCCTGAACTCCAATCCTCTTAGGTCGTCGTACAGTTGTTCTACTGTCTTTCGGTCCCCAAAATATTGGTAGAATAATTGTTTAACATTATCCCAATTTTCAACGCAATTGATTTCTATTGCCTCTGGCTTTACCCACTAATCTATTTTTTAATACATTAAAAAATATGAGCTGGCTAGCTTGATCGTATTTTCCTAACGTCGGATATATCCTGTCCACCAAGTCAATAAAATTACACAAGTTATCTCTGTTACCATCAAAAGTAGGCAAATGATTTAAATATTTTATAGGATCTAAAGCTAAGCTTACTAGTTGTGTCGATGTTGTTGCTGCTGTACCGGTCGCCATCGTTTCTTCTTCTGACTGGTAGGGCCTTTGTTTGTCGAATATCTCTTCGCTTTTTCGCTCACGTTGGTTCCTCAGCGGTGGAACTTGACGTCTTCCTTCTTTCACTCGTTTCTCCACAATTGATTTGTTTTGATTTTATTCTTAATATAATTTCTTTGGTGAAATTATCACTTCATTAAGCACTTTCTTAGCTTAGTCACTTTTATATAATTTCCTTGGCGAAATTATCACTGCATTAAACACTTTCTTAGTTTTGTCACTAGTCTCCTTGATCGTAATCTAGTATAAGATTTTTTTTTTCTGTTGCGCACTTTCTTAATCGAAGTATGCCACGTTTATATAATTTCCTGCGCGAAATTATTACTATTCAAAAGTACTTTTCTATATTTTTCGTCTTCATAAAATTTCTTTAGCGAAATTATCACTGTATGAAGCACTTTTTTTTCCTTTTTCGTCGCGAACTTTCTTAATCGAATCACTGGAACTATTCGTGTATTCTTAAATGAATCACTTTAACTATTTCTGTGTTCTTAAACGAATCACTTTGATATTTCTTAGTTGAATAATGTAATTATTCTTTGTGTATTCTTATTCGAATCACTGTGGTATTTCTTAAACGAAAAGCCGACTGCGCCAGTTATGTACTGCTTTACGTGCAGTTAGAAAAAAAAAACATATTTTAATTCCGTTAATTTGTTATTTTATTTTTATTATTATTATTAGTTTTCACTTAGTATTACTAAAACTTAGAGAAGCCGCTGTCCAAAGCGAGGCTGCACTTCTCTATTTCAAGATCTTAATTACAACTGTCCTACCTTGGACTTTTCTACCTGTATATACATATTATCTCTAAATGCTATCGTTGCGTTTTCGTGGTTTGAGAAAAACAAAAGTGTCAAGTAACTGCGCGTGTAGCGGAAATGCAAACGTGTGCAGGATTGGACAGCGCGTGTAACGGATCACGCTGGCTGTACATGGGATGATAGGATATTACTTAGGGTAAGTGGGGGGGGGGGGGGGGGGGAACCGTTAGGTTTCGTATTCAAAATGGTGCTATGGTTAAAGTGGGGTGGGAGAGGCCATTGTTACGGAAGGGGTATGATGGCTCCGACGTAACTATGTATACATACAGGGGTGGCAAACTAATTAGCACACCCATTGAAATTTTTCTTTCTGCCGACAAAATGCATTAAAAAAGTTCATTAATGCATTCCAAATACAAATATTTAGTTTTATTTGAACACGTTATTATATTTTACGAAAAATAAAAAACAAAAATAAAAAATGTAACTATAATTTCGAGAAAAAAAAGACAATGATCAAGATCAATGCTTTATGGACGTGTTATTATGTGAGGCAGCTGCTCTCTAAAATGATACTTAGAGAGTCTGAGAAATAGTTAGAACAACTTAGAAGTAATTTAAATGTGATTTTGGCTATTCAGATTTACTTAATATTCGATTGGGTATCCTTTCTGAACAATAACGGCAGCATATCTCCTGCTTAATGACGTCATTAGGTCAGCACAGACTTCAGGAGGAATTTTGTACCATTCTTCCCGAAAAGTGGCCCATAACGCGTTTGCCGTGGTTGATTTTAATGCTATTACATGTCGTTTGAAGATGACCCATACATTTTCTATAGGTTTGATATCCGGGCTTTGTGGGGCCAAGTCAGAACGGTAATATCGTTTACATCAAACCACTCCTTAACTGTATGGCATGGGGCATTGTCTTGCTGAAACACAATTTGCCGATGTGTTGCAAGTGGAAAATCATCATAGAAATGTACCAAATTGTTGGCCAATATGCTCTGGTACATAAGCCCATCCATTTTTCGTTTAACTTGGACTATTGGCCCAACAGTATTCGCGGTAAAGCAGCACCGTAACATCACGTTGCCACCTCCATACTTAACCGACTTCGTAGTGTACTTTGGGTCCAAATCCTTGTTGTGAGGTTGTCGTACGTAGGTTCTGCCATCGGTTCCATACAGATTAAATTTGGATTCATCACTCCAGATGACAGAATTCGTGAGAAACTGACTTTTGAAGATATGGCATTTTCCGAAATCCAGCCGCTGTCTTCGATTAGGCTACAAAACCTTCGGTTTTTTGAGATTCTGGCATCCTCGAAGATTATTTTGCAAAAGCCGAGCTCTAACAGTCCTAGCTGATATATTCACACAGCAATTTTGGTGCATTTGAGCTCTTATTTCCATTGAAGAGGCGAAGGGGTGCCTAAGAGTATGTCTGACTATTTGACTATTCTCATGTTTTTAGGTCTTTTTTGACCTGGATTGTTTCTGATTTGCAAAAATCCCACGTTAATGGTAATGCTTAACTGCATTCTGTACTTTTTGTCAGTGAAAAGCCGATTAATCTTGCAATTTCGGATATGTTCTGCTCTTTTTGTTGGAATTCGGAATCTGATTTCATTCTGCCTTCATTAAACTCTTTTTTTTCCCATATTTATTCTCAAATCTTAAAAAAACAATGAACAACTAAGGGAGATTCGAAAAAAATAGCTCTGATCACAGAATTAGAATTTTTTCAGTAAAAACTTACTTGAATGCTTGGGTGTGCTAATTAAAATGCCACAGTAAAACACAAACACTTACGGTAAATCTTATATAACACGGAATCGTATTGCAAAACGATATATTTTTTTCTCAATTAAGTTTTGTCATTGATGTACGTATTAAACTCTTAAGCATTTGTTCGCTTATAAGTAAAAGAAATTGCAGAAAAAAACATAAGTTTGAATTTTCATTGGGGTGTGCTAATTAGCTTGCCAGCGCTGTATGTTGTAATCAGCTTAAAGCCATGCAATATAATAGATTGAATATATTGTAATTTTTAACTTACTCGACATCTAGAAATGGAAATGTAACGGTTTTCCAAAAATCATAGCCATATTCGCAAGTGACCTTAAAATGTTCATCAAATTCCTCTTCAATTAAGGGATTATACTGCACTGTCACTGTATTCCACATAAAATTCTACGAAAATATGCAAAAAAAATTGTCTTACAAAAATGTTACTCTCACTTATTTTCAATTTTACCGTGGGGTTTTTTCTCTTTTCATCATGTTGCGCATTTTTACCAAGTGTGCCACATCGGTTTAGTTGTATATAGAATTCATAATAATCGCTTCCTGTGCCATTGACATACATGCAATCTGGATCATAAGCATATCCTGGAATTTATTATTTTACAAAAAAAGGTTATTAATTTCCAAAAAGGTAAATTTAAGTACACAGTAGATGACGGATATAAGAAAGTCCAAAGAATTTTGTCCGTTTTTCCGTGTTTTCTTATACATATAAAAGAACGTGACTATCAGGCAGGTTCCAGAATTCGAGTGAATTCAAATCGATATAGAATTATCAAATCGAGTGAAATTGATTTTCGTGTTCTAGATATCGATCGATTTGATGAGTTCTAAATCGTCTTCGAAACGATTTCGAATCAGCTGATTTCTGTCATTCTGTGTAATTGTAAAATTGTGCATTTCTTTTTTTTTCTGTTTTGTTTTTTTAACACGTTCGCGGAGACATGATTTTCGGTTGGGAACGCTACAATTTTGAGAGATATTTTAGATTATTTTGTGCGAATGTTGTATAAGGATAAAAATGATTCCGCAGGTCACAGTGAAGTTAAAATTTGTCTCCGGTAGGACAAATAATGCTGGAATATGGAAGTGTACTGTGATTCTTCTCAGAGTACCCCATCTTGTCCTAAAAGACCTAAAATTATTTGACGGGATATGCCGTTCTTATGACCGTTCCTCAACCATTGACGGCATATGCCGTCTTGTCCGCGAACATGTTAAGTGAAAATTAGTAGAATTATTTTAGTGATTTTATTGTGCAACGTAATTCATTATAAAATTCACGATAATGAAGCCTCAATCTTTGCAGTGCAAACCGAATTCGATGAAGAAACATCTTTGATAGACGATGGTCCTGGCAAAATTCACAAGTTAATCACAATTCACAATAGATAAATAATTTTAAACAAATTCTCAGCAATTTACTTGCATTTTTGTTTCAAAATACAAAGGCAAAAACAAATGTTTATTTCAGTTGGTCGATTTCACACCCTTTCTTTCTGGCGATTTTAATTCGATACCAAAACAGTAAAATCGAAATCTAGAACCCGGTTACTTGATTTGAATTCACTTCGAAAAAGTGAAATTGAATTCGATAGCCGTGAAACCTGGAACACCAAAAATCGATTTTGGTCGATTTCAATTTCGATATCGAGTGAAAGTTAAATTCAGAACCTGGCTGTATATAGGAAAGTTTCCCGAGTGCCCTATGAGCAAGTTTTTCGTACATATATATATAAGATGTTCTTATATGCGTCATCTACCGTATTATGTATGCACCTGCTGAATAAATGAGACCATTAAATGACCCATTATAACCGATCCTTATCTTCATGTAATCATCCTGGCATTCCGCTTCAATATCTAAAAGAATATTTTCTTTGTATACAACCATAACCATTAGTTAGACAAATTGTTACGCTGAACTCTAGTGCTGTTAAATCGCAAATGTTTTTTCGTATAATCCAATTCCCAATTATCAGGATTCCAATTTTCGCTGTCGTAGATTGCTGTATGATAAATACTTTTGTGAGCAACAGAATTCGCAACAAAGGGTTCACGAGGAAGGTGCAGTCTTGAAGGTCGGAAAGATGTAATTGGTACATAACTAGTTGCATCAGGAACGCTATCTTCCTGCAAAGAGATGACAAAACAGGGTTGTACAATAAAACTCGTTAAAATAACATCAAGATAATCATATCGTTTTTCTTGTACCTACATCCATATGTGTGTATGTACATGCATATAAACAAAGGTCAGTGTACTATATTCGTGGTGATAAATTGTTTAAGAATTTTTGAAACTGTTGGGTAGTTTCTCTATATTAATTCTATATCCTAACCCTTTACAGCGCCATGATGCAGTAATGTTACAAACCGTTTAAATGCTCATAAAAACGAAAAAATGTTACAGTATTGCCAATTGCCATATACCGTTCTATTATTTTTTAGTAAGTTTCAGCTGAAAGAGATTGCGTTAGGAGCTCGTCTCTGAGTTGCAGTTCACTTGTCGCGACTTTTGTGAAAAAACACACGTGTGAATATTGGTATGTAATTGAAAAAATACTCAAAAGTGATACCCAGTGCATATTTTTGCGTAAAAATTTCAGTAAATTCGGAGCATTATGCTACAATAAGCAAAATAATTGCTTCAAAATATTCCATACGTCATACGGATACGTTATAATGCATTGTGACTGAAAGTGTCAAAAACGCTTTTTTAGATATTTTTTCAAAAAGTAAATAAAATTTTGTAATTCTAGAAACTACGTGTTTCATTAAATTCGAAAAGCTATCAAATCAACTAATACTTTGATGTTTTTACGTTCTTACGCTGTAAAGGGTTAAAAGAAATCGAGTCAATGTTAATGTATAGCTTCACACTACTGTTTCGTCTACACACAGGTAATTTTTGTTTAGTACTAGTTTTCCACTGGTTTGATGCAATAATACACAAAATTATGTTAGTAAAGCTATGTAAAACCCGACTACTGGAAAAACTATAGCTAAAAAGTATGAAACGTGGACCACGGCTTTACTCCGAACATCATCGTTTCGTTTCATCTTGTTTCGTACTTTATTTACTTTACTTTATTTACATTACATACTACAAATCGCACAGAACAAAATATTAAAAATGATGCTCAATCTCCCTTGGCATTATTCTGCATTTGATCTGCATACGAGAGCTGGTGTTCAAATGATCTCCTTCAGAATATGCAAACTTACCGACACTTTTAGAATCAGATGCGATATTCCTGACAACCCCCTAATAAAAGAATTAACCCTACAATAAAAATTGTAATGCAATGTTCATATATCCTATATATTTATTTATCTGTTAATTTATTTACTTGTTATTTATTATTTGTTAATTGTTATCTGTTATTTATTATTAATTATTTGTTATTTATTATTTATTGTTTATTATTTATTACTTATTATTTATTATTTATTATTTATTATTTATTATTTATTATTTATTATTTATTATTTATTATTTATTATTTATTATTTATTATTTATTATTTATTATTTATTATTTATTATTTATTATTTATTATTTATTATTTATTATTTGTGATTTATTATTTATTATTTATTATTTATGATATATTATTTATTATTTATTAACTATTTTTTATTATTTATTATATATTATTTATTATTTATTATTTATTGTTTACTATTTATTATTTACAATTTATTATTTATTATTTATTATTTATTATTTATTATTTATTATTTATTATTTATTATCTATTATTTATTATTTATTATTTATTATTTATTATTTATTATTTATTATTTATTATTTATTATTTATTATTTATTATTTATTATTTATTATTTATTATTTATTACTTATTATTTATTATTTAAGTTAACACGATCGGCTATCCATGCGCCGTACAAAAAAGTGCAAGCGATGCACACGCGCATCCGCTATGCACCTCAACTAGACGTAACCTGAGTTACACGCGCATCCGCTATGCACCTCAACTGGAAGTAACCTGGGTTCAAGGTTAATGGATTGCAACGGGCTGTGTGAGAACTGCAACGCAGCGAATTAGGTTAAGTGAATTATTGTATCTAGAATTAAGTTGATTTTGGGGCATTCAAATCTGGACAGCCAAGGAATACAGAGCTATTATAACGTGGTACAAGTGTCGTTTTATTTAAGACTATCTGTTGGTGCACGAATTAATTCGTGCAGATAGCATTTTTTTTATACAGAATTCCACCGAGAAGTTTTACTGGCGCCCGAGCAGGGACCTGACAAAAAAGTCAGTGTCTTAGGAAAAATATATGTATTGACGAGAAAATAAAAAAGTGAAAATTGTGAAAAAAAAAAGAAAGAAATTGCCATGTGCATTAACCATAAATAAAGAATTAAATTTGTGTAACTGGAAAAATAAAAAGGAAAGAGAGAAATAGCTGTGTGCAAATAAAAATTTCAAATAAAAAGGTGTTGTGTAACTGAAAAAAGGAAACGAAAGAAATTGCTAAAGGAATTGCTATGTGCATTAACCCAAAATAGAAAAGTGAAAATGTGTAACTGAAGAAAAAAGGCAAGAAATTTAGTATGTGCATAAAACCAAACAAAAAGTGAGATCAGTAGAAAAATCCTATATAAAAGAAAACCCAAAAAAAAAAAAGGACTGAAAGTGGAAGTGCTTGAAATTAAAATTTCAATTTAACACCCAAAAGGAGAGAGCAGTGAAGGTGAACCCAAAAAGACGATTAAGGAGGAAAGAACCTTGCCATCAAACGAGCAGAAAAATGCAGGCTATATATTTTGGATTTTAGTAAGAATTGTTAAGGAAATATTCATTAATATAAATATATTACTTTTTTTTTGAAAGAACAACTTGACGAATAGGTCGCAAGTCGAGAAATGTACAATTAAACAAAGAATTAAGACTATTTTACGCTTAATTTAAAGTGGTACATATTTAAATAAAAGTAAAAAACTATACTAAAACTAAAAAAAGAAAATAAAATAAAAGAAACATATTAGGTTAGCTTAAAATCTATGCCTAGGGGCCAACTCTCGAGAAAAAAGGGGCCGGCTCACTAAAGAATAAATTAAATTTTATCATCCGTGGTGAAGATCTTCGTACCTTAGTAGGTCGCTGCAATTATCCTTGCATTAACGACTAAACCGGAATCATACGAACCTTACGAACGGAGGTGACTACCCCGACACTTTAATGAAGAGAGCGCTTAGCAGGCATCCAGGGAAACTTTTTGAAAAATAAAACAAAATAGAAAAAACTACTAAAGAATAAATAATTCGAACAAGAAAAGATCGAGCAAGAAAACTGTAAGACCCACTTCTGTCGTTGCCGATTTCTTGCGAATAAGAATTCGTTTAAAACTTTAAATTTACAAAGGCATTTCCATCACACTCTCAAGTACTATGGACGAACTTAAGAACTCAGTGACGCAACTCACAGGTGCGGTCAACTCCGTCCTGGAACAACTAAGGGGATTAGAAGGCCGAATAGGTAGGATTGAACAATCTCACACCCAAGATGCAACCAGGTCTGTTAACAGCCAGTTGGAAACCATAACGAACCGAATTCTGGCCCTAGAAAAATCAGGGTCAGCAGATATCTCCGTTCCGCAGGAGGAACTAATAGAGCCACTGCGCGGGCCGACGTGCGAACAGGACTTAAAGGATATCCCGAAACTTCCGGATTCCGTCAAGGAACTCCAGACCTTCGACGGAAATCCCGTTCACTACGTCTCTTGGGTCCATAGCGTCGAGACCGTGTTGAAGGACTACGAAATAGTCCGTCGTAAGCCCATCTACAGGGCAATCCTTCAACATATTCGCCAGAAGATCAGAGGCAAGGCAGACTCTGCCTTGGTCTCGTACAATGTGTTCGATAATGACTGGGTGGAGATGAAGAGGGTTCTCTCTCTCCATTATGCCGATAAAAGGGACATCCGAACCCTCGAGCATCAATTGAACCAGTTAACGCAGGGTAACTCCCGCGTCGACGATTTCTATGCAATCGTGAATCATCAGTTTTCCTTAATCCTTAGCAAGATTAGGGCTGAAGTTTATTCCACCGAGACAATGAATGCCTTGGTCGAAACATATAGGAATCGTGCATTAGATGTATTCATACGCGGATTAAATGGGGATCTTTCGAGACTTTTGATAATTCAGAGGCCAAGCACTCTGCCCGAGGCATACTCGGCCTGTCTAGAGATGCAGAACCTAAACTTCCGAAGTAACTCGGTTCATGTAAAAGCGCCTAATACCATAAGCTCGCCGGTGAATCACAGTTTCAGGGATAATGTAGGACACTTCAAAAGCACCAATAGGCCGTTTATTGCTAGGAATAACTTTGTCCAGCGACCGTACCAGTCCTGGAACACAGGATTCCAAAAACAACATCCGCCGCAAAGGCCGACTGGTCCAAAACCTCCTATCAAAATGGAAGTGGATAATTCGACTCAATCAAGAAACATAAATTACATGAATCGACCCAACCCGTTCAAGCGCGAGGCGAATTCTGACAGTTATCCTCACAAACAGCAGCGGCTGTATCATATAGCAACTGAAGGTACTGAGTCGCCAGAGGCGGCTGAATCTGTTGACCTTCCTGATGAGGAGCCTACTTCGGAAAATTTTATGGTAGGGGCCTCATGTCCAGCGTACCATATATAGAATATGTTACGCGGGACGGGGACCTTCTAAATTTTTTAGTAGACACCGGCGCGAATAAAAACTTCATCAAACCTAGTTTAGTTCCGCGCCCAAACCCCGTCCAAAAACCATTTTATGTGAACAGTCCCGGCGGGAAGATTCGCATTGAAAACAAAATTAGCGGCAAGTTCTTTCACAATTTGGGTTGTGAAGTGGACCTCACGTTCTTTGTCCTCCCTAACTTAAGATCGTTCGATGGTATAATCGGCGATGACACGTTGAAGCAATTAAAGGCGGTCATCGACAGGGAAAAAAATGAACTTACCATCGAATCGAATAAGGTTATCATTATGAAAAATCGCCCTTCGGATACCGTCAATCAGATGTTGTCATCAAACGAGAACATCTCAATTCCTGTTAGACTTAGACTGGAGGCCATTTGTGAAAAGTTTAAAGGTATCTTTGGGCCAGTTGGTAACGAAAAGATAAAAACCAACGTGAGGGCATGTATTCGTACGAACACAGATGAACCAATCTACGCCAAAAGCTATCCCTACCCTGCTTGTATGAGGGAGGAAGTAGAACGGCAGGTCAAGGAGCTCCTTGCGGAAAATATCATCCGCCCATCAAATAGCCCATATAATTCGCCCATATGGGTTGTCCCCAAGAAACCAAAACCTGATGGCGAGAAGCAGTATAGAATGGTGATCGATTACAAGCGCCTTAACGCTGTAACGATTCCGGATACGTACCCTATCCCTGATATTAATAGCACGTTGGCAAGTCTCGGAGATGCAAAATTCTTCACAACACTCGACTTGACTTCAGGGTTCCATCAAATCCTCATGAACGAGAAAACAGCCTTTTCGGCAATGAACGGCAAGTATGAATATCTGAGACTTCCATTTGGCCTGAAAAATGCCCCTGCCATCTTTCAGAGGATGATTGATTAGGTGCTTAAGGAACTAATCGGGAAAATATGTTATGTTTATATCGATGATATAATCATATTCAGTAAATCTGAAGAAGAGCACTTAAAGGACATCGAAACAGTCTTCCTTAAGATCGACGAGGCTGGGTTGAAGGTTAACCTGGAAAAAACTCGCTTTATGGCAACTACCGTTGAATTTCTCGGCTATTTGGTTACTCCCGAGGGGATTCTCCCTGATACTAAAAAGGTTAAGGCCATTGAAAAGATTCTCCCGCCAGCGAACCTCAAAGAATTGAAAAGCTTTCTCGGTTTAACTTCCTATTACAGGAAATTCATTCGCGACTACGCCAAGATAGCGAAACCATTAACTAACATCACCCGTGGCGAGTTCGCGCAAATTAGGGCAAATCAATCGAAAAGCGTCCAGATTTCTCTCGACAATGAGGCAATAAGGTCATTCGAAACACTGAAAGAACTGCTTACTTCTGCAGAGGTGTTGGCATTCCCGAACTTCGAGGAAAGTTTTAATTTGACAACAGATGCCTCCGACTATGCCATTGGGGCTGTCCTATCTCAGGGCGAGCACGGCAAGGAACGACCAATTGCATACATCTCCCGCTCTCTGAATCGAACAGAGGAAAATTACGCGACCAATGAAAAGGAGATGCTTGCCATAGTCTGGGCTCTCGATAATTTAAGAAATTATCTGTATGGAGCGAAAAAGGTGAAAATCTTCACCGATCATCAGCCTCTGACGTTTGCGCTTAGCAGTAGGAATCATAATGCAAAGCTTAAACGTTGGAAGTCTAGAATTGAGGAGTACAACTACGAGTTGATTTACACTCCTGGTAAATCAAACTTTGTGGCTGATGCTCTCTCACGACTCAAAACTGAAGTCAACCATTTATCAGACGCCGGTTCCGAAACTGCCAGCTGCTCAGGGACAGCCACAGACACTGTAAGCGAATGCCAAGTCTCCATGACAGGAGGCTCACAAACAGGCACAGCCGAAGAAGGATTTTGCGAGGTCTCAGGCAGCGATACAGACTCCTGCACTGTACACAGTGCCGACCAGGATAGCACGGATTTAATACCACATGTGGAAGCTCCAATTAATGTCTTCAGAAACCAATTGATTTTCAAGATCGGCATAGATCTCTGCTCCTATGAGGAGCCACATCCCGGTTATCACCGTTATTATATATCTGCAAGAGCTATTCAACGGGAAAACCTTATAGAAACCTTGAGGGAGAAGCTTAACCCAAAAGTGATTAATGGGATAAAAATCCCAGAGAATTATCTTGGCATGCTTCAAGGGGTTTACCTTGAGAACTTTGAGAACTACAAGATACGGGTGACACAGAGAGTTGTCGAAGATGATGCCAACGAGGAGCGAAAGTTGCTTATTATAGAAAAGGAGCATAACAGAGCCCATCGTGGTCCTAACGAAAACAAAGAGCAAATCCTAGAAAAATATTATTTTCCGCACATGATGTCTCAGGTTCGGAAATTCACCGCCTCATGCGAAATTTGCAACGTGAACAAGTACGACCGACATCCAATAGCTCCTGAATTGCAAGTGACACCATCTCCCAAATATCCCTGTGAAATTCTTTACATGGATATTATGGAAATCCAGAATGAGAAATTCCTTACTGCAGTAGACAAATTTTCTAAGTTCTCTAAGTTTTTTCATATTAAGGACAAGTCTGCCATCTACATTAGATCAAAGCTTATCAAAATCCTTCATTACTTTACGGTTCCACAAATATTAGTAACGGATAATGAGAGGGGCTTCCTCAGTCCAATAGTTTTAAATTTCATTAAGGCCTTAGGTGTAAAACTTTATTTGACCCCTTCTTACAGAAGCGAGGTAAATGGACAAATCGAAAGGGTTCACTCGACCATACTAGAAATTTACCGGTGTCTTAGGGTAGAAAACCGAGATCTCAATGTCAAAGAGCTCGTTTATGTATCAGTGGACCGTTATAACAATACTATCCACTCGGTTATAAAACGGAAACCTGCAGACGTATTCTTTAACAGATCTCAGAGGATTAATTACCAAAATCTTCTTAATATTCGTTCGAAAATAAACACAGACCTCAGAGGCATTATTAAACGAAATATCGAAGCAAGAAATGTGAGGCTAAATAATAAGAGAACTGCTCCCCGGAAGTACTGTGAGGGTGAGGTGGTCTATGCTGCCATTAAAACCATATAAGGAAAAAATAAACCTTTATACAGAAAATAAATTGTCGCAAAGGACAATCGCGTAACCATAACGACAGCAAGTGGTAAAAGAATTCACAAGGCTCATCTGAAGAATCTAGTACAGAATTCAATATAAAAAAAAAAAACAAAAAAATAAAAAAAGGGGGATGGTTCCCTATACATGTAAACTAGAATTAAGTTGCATTTTTATATTCATAACCTATTCATTCATTCATTCATAACATAACTAATTTTTTCCTCTTTAGACTTAAGTTCATATTAGTATATCCGATTTGAAATTAATAAAGTAACGAAATTGTATTGCAGTCTAGTTTTTTTAGTTCCTGTTCAAACCTTGCATATTTTCGCTTATAAATCGCCAATCGTGACAGTGAGGGAAGGCAACGCCTGGGTGACAAACGGCTATTTCAAACTCATCCACATAATCGACTTAAAACGATACAACACACTTATCGAACAAAACGAACAACAAATAACGAAACACATAGCAGACCAAGAGATGCGCCTGGTTCTAAACTACCACCTGAACCAAGTAAAAGACCGAATAAGGGAACTGGGTGATCCAAGGACGAGAAAGACTAGGTCCATCAACTGGATAGGAACAGCCTGGAAATGGTTGGCTGGCTCTCCTGACGCAACTGACTGGGACAAACTTTTACAAACACATACGGACATAGTGGAGAACAATAATAACCAATATAAGATTAACGAAGAACTTTTCGACAAGACACATGAGGTCATGGACAAGGTTAATAAGATAATCGACCGATAAAACAACGCCTTACAGAAGGGGGAAACAGAAAGACTTAGACACGACTTACTGAATAGGGTACTTATACTGAAAGAAGGAATAAATGAAATAATTAGGGCTTGCCAAATGGCTAAGACAGGAATAGTCAACAGCAACATATTAGACTCAGAGGAGATAAACACCATTATAAACGAGCTAGAAACTCTACCTTACCAAAATGTCGTAGAGGCTGTGGAGTATGGGCGACCCTCAGTATATAGCAATGGCACCCTATTATTATATGTCCTGTCAATTCCGAAGGTCGCAACTAAAATTTTCCATTCAGTAACCGCTCGCGCCGCAATCAAAGATGGAAAACAAATAGACTTAGACTACACGAGACTACTAATTAACCATGACGAGACTTACGGACTGAAGGGTGATTGCCTCCATATAGGAAATACATCAGTGTGCGAAGAAAGCGTATTACAGAAATTACCAGAGGACTCGTGTCTACCCAAGATCCTCAAGGGTGGTGCCGCGGTATGCGACTTCAAAAGCACCAACGACGAGATCGTCGAATTGATTGGAGAGAATACGATTTTTGTAACAAATTTTAATGGGTCACTTTTAAATAAAAATTCCTCTATCCCTCTAGAAGGTACATATCTCATCCAATTGGACAATGACACAGTCAGCATCAAGGACCAAACATACACCAGTGGGTCAGCAACGAGTTTGCAAGCACTTCCTGCCGTCTTGGCCAACGTAACCAGCAAAGGGACCAAGCCTAACCTGGAATATTTACACGAAATCAGCGCCAAAAATATAGAACGCATTGAAATCCTAAAAAACAATCTAAACTCTTCTATCATTACAGAAATCATTATTGGCGTAGCTATATTTATCTGCATTTGTCTTCTATGGAAAAAGATCTATGGGAGAGTCAACATTCCAGAGCTTCATCTGTCCTTTCGTCGGAAGCGCATCCCTCGCCCAGCTCAACGTAAAGTTCATCAACCCAATAGTAACCCAAGTTGTCCCACTTGCTCAACGAACGATCTGCGGGACGCAGATATTTGAAGGGGTATCAGTTAACACGATCGGCTATCCATGCGCCGTACAAAAAAGTGCAAGCGATGCACACGCGCATCCGCTATGCACCTCAACTAGACGTAACCTGAGTTACACGCGCATCCGCTATGCACCTCAACTGGAAGTAACCTGGGTTCAAGGTTAATGGATTGCAACGGGCTGTGTGAGAACTGCAACGCAGCGAATTAGGTTAAGTGAATTATTGTATCTAGAATTAAGTTGATTTTGGGGCATTCAAATCTGGACAGCCAAGGAATACAGAGCTATTATAACGTGGTACAAGTGTCGTTTTATTTAAGACTATCTGTTGGTGCACGAATTAATTCGTGCAGATAGCATTTTTTTTATACAGAATTCCACCGAGAAGTTTTACTTTTATTATTTATTATTTATTATTTATTATTTATTATTTATTATTTATTATTTATTATTTATTATTTATTATTTATTATTTATTTTTTATTATATATTTATTATTTATAAATTATTATTTATTATTTATGATTTGTTATATTTTACTTATTATTCATATGTATATATAATATAATACATATTACATAAGATTTTATTTTTTTTTTTTTTTACTTTTTTGTTTAAATTTGAGGTTTTTTACCGTTGTTTCCTCAATATGTATTTTTTGCTTGCAATAATTATTCTTTTTTTTAAAAAATAGTGTTTTCCAGTAGAAAGATATAACTATGTATATCACATCTCTGTAACTAAAATTATGTAAATTGTGCGATAACACATTGTAAATTATGAACGAAATAAATCAATATATATATTTATTTACTTTTCAGTTATGTACGTAGTTTTGCCCGTAGTCGGGTACAACTTTTAAGTTTCAGCAAATATTTGGACCAATATCATGACTTGATTCAAACAGGCAGTTCATAAATAGGAATAGAGCATTATACCTAACTTGCCTATATTACAATTATTACGATGTGAAATAAATTTAAAATGCATTTTTTTATATTTATATATGTACATACAGTGGCGAGAAAAATAATAGCAGTGCTACTTTGAAAACACCATTTTCCTTAACATTTCTTTTGTATTTATATTTTTTGTGACTTTTACTGTAATACTATACTTATCAACAATATGTCGTTCACTTGACGTCATATTGCAATGGTAAGCCATCACTTTTGCGTTGAAATATCAATTGGTAGTGCATCTCTTACTTTTTCGGTATACAAATTTTGTTTTGACTTGATTTTTGGATCTAAATTATAGAAAAATAAGTTAAAACCTTCTACTTTTTATTTTTTATCAAACTGTAGTAAAACCGATTACTTTGATTCTAAAGGGTGATTTTTTAAGAGGTTGAGAACTTTTTTTAAGAAAAAAACACAAAAAATTCGAAAAAATGAATGAAATATTTATTTGAATCGATAGTTTGAACCTTGCAATTTAATGTTTAAAGATAATTTCATGCAAATGTTGACCGCGGCTGCGTCTCAGGTAGCCCATCCGCTGAGTCCAATTTTGGCATACTCTTTCACACATATCGGCCGGTATCTCACGAATGAATGCATGGATGTTGGCTTCCAGTGCGTCAATCGAAGCGGGCTTGTCCCTATAGACATTAGCCTTGACATACCCCCACAAAAAATAATCTAATGGTGTCAAATCGCACGATCTAGGCGGCCAATTGACCGGCCCGAAACGTGAAATTAACTGTTCACCAAACTCGCCTCGCAATTGCGCCATTGTTTTGCGTGCTGTGTGGCATGTGGCACCGTCTTGTTGAAACCACATATCATGCAAGTCAAGAACTTCCATTTCGGGCAAAAAAAAATTTGTTATCATCGCTCGGTAGCGTTCACCATTGACAGTGACACTATTTCGCGGTCTTCTGTCACACTAGCTGATACGGCCGCAATATTTTCTTCACTACGCACAGTACGTAAACGTGTTGGTGGTTTAATGTCCAACAAAGTAAATTTGGTGCGAAATTTGGTCACAATCTTCCGAATAGACTGCTCAGAAGGTCGAGAATGCCGATCATAAAATGGAAGCAGCGCGCGATGAACATTTCGAACCGAGCACGAATTTTGATAGTAAAATTCAATAATTTGCAAGCGTTGTTCATTTGTAAGACGATCCATGGTTAAATTGCAAACCAAACTGAAGCTGTTTGACAGTGACACAAGGTACTAAACACACGTCAGCTGTCAAAACCAGTGTTGCCAAAACCAAACCAGCTAAAAAATCACCCTTTATAAAAGTGGGTAATAGAATACACTGCACACCATAGAAGCGCGAGCTAATTTAATTGCTTATAAAAGTCTTAAAAACGTATAAATAAATTAAGGAACTCTTGGGTGTAACGCTAAAATGATAAGCAATGCTGTAAAATATGAAATGAAGGTTAAAACTCGCGGCCGAAACAAAATACTGCATCCGTCAATGGTGAAACGTGTTGTAAGGCACTCTAGGACACATCTTTCTGCAGCAGTTACCCAGATGGTGGATTTGTTTTACTTGACATGTGGTATTCACAATTTTAGAAGACGGCTGAGGGCACACAATCTCAGTGCTTGAAGTCCACGACAAGTCCCACTTCTTAAGAAAATGCATGTATCAAAAGGGCTGAGGTTTGCGAAAAGAATTTGTCGTGCCTTCTGAGAAGTGGAGGAATATAATGTGTACTGATGAGACCAAAACCTTTCTGTATGGCTGAAAAGGATCTCGACTGTATGTCAGGCATCCACCCAATACAAAATATGATCCAAAATTCACAATAAAAACTAAAAAACTCGAGGCCCATTTCACACTCTCTGGCGCCGTTAACAAGCATAATAGCCGCATTTGGGGAACGGAGAATCCACACGAGATCCATGAAACATCATTGCATGACCAAAAACTGACTGTTTGGGCCGGCGCGGCGTTTGCGCCAAAACCATCATTGGGCCATTTTTCTTCAGAGCGAAATCCCATCGACTGGGAATCGATATCAGTGGGTGTTGGGTCATTATGCCTGCCCACAAATGTGTGGAAAAGGTCTGTACGGTTACTGGTTTCAACAAGACGATGTCCCATGCCACACTGCAATCAAAAAATGCAGTTTCTGCAACGAAAATTTCCTGGACGTGTGCTGTCAAAAATGGCGACATTGGCTGGCTAGCAACTTCTTTTTGTGGGGCTATTTATTTATTTATTTTTATTTATTTTTATTTATTTGAAAAGCAAAGTGTAGGCTAGCAGGCCTCAGACCATAGACGAGGTTAAGGTAAGCATTTGAGTAGAAATCATCGCTTTTTTTTTTTTTACTTTTATAAACATTTTTACTATTCAATTTTCGATATTTACTTACATACTAGACAAAAATGCTTAAATCTAATTTAAAACTAACAAAATGTCTTAATCTAGCTTACTGGCCCTTAGGGGGCACTCTATGCTTAACACTATTATTACTAACTATTGCCTTTCGGCCTTAATCTAACTATACTACGACTAAACTAATTTAACATTTACTGCCAAGAAAAGTCTTGAAACTTGGAAACTTTATCTTTTTTTTTATTTTTTCCTTAAAACTACAAAGAACTTAACCTACCTAAAATAGCCTAATCTACTTAACCTAAACTAACTGTAATCAGGGTGGTAAGCGTTCGTTGCCTAGTGCCCCGAATGGTCATCATCCTGATTGCGTCGTCGGGCGCTTGGCCATCGCCGTTACGATGCCCCCTCGCGCCACCGAGACCTGAGCGAGGCCGCAGCGTCCGTCACCTCTCGAAGACGATGCATCGTACTGGCGGGCCCGGCTACTCCACGAAGACCCCCTAGCTAACCTTAAACTACATAACTAACCTAACTTAAAAAACTAGGATGTTACATTAGTAACGCACCGACCTGGGAGATCGCATTATCGATCCCCTCGTCATCAACAAGCCACCAAAATTCGGTGTATTGCTTTTCAGTATCCAATTTATCCCGGTCCGCAATTGCGGTACTAAAACGGAGAAGCTCATGAGCATTGGCGTCAAACCCGTCGTGGATGAGCCGCTTATCTCGCGCACCGCGGTGGCGGTGGTACAATACCGGGATACCATCCCTTTTTTGAACTAACCCTTTAGCATCAATATGAAGAAATACCTCTGGTGGGATAGAGCCCGATAGGAGCGTACTAATAGCGGGATAATATTTTATGTACTGGGACTCTGGTGTTCTGTACAATCTGAGACAGGTCCTAAGACATTGCCTCTCAAACACCCGAATCTTTTCCATGTAGAAAGGCGCAACATTGAACCACACTGGACAACCATATGCTATAATTGGTCTGATTAGGGCAACGTAACAAATGACCTTCACCCTGGAGTCAAGTTGACTGCTGTGAAACAGTCTCCTTGTCAGAGCAAAGGCCATTTTAGCCTTGGCGAGACCAGCATCGTAATGTTTATCAAAATACAGGTACTGGTCGAGCCAAATACCGAGATATCTAACAACACTTTTCACAGCCAATGGCCGCCCGTGCTGTCCAATGACGCCAAATTTTTTCCAGTTTTTCTGGTATCCCTAGAAGCCCTAATCAATGGAGTTCTGAACAAAACTGTTTCCGTCTTTTGGAAGTTGATCTTCAACTTCCAATTGTCGCAATAACCCTTAATTTGATCGAAGTCACGTTGCAAAAGGATATTAATAACCTCGATTTTTGGACCTGATCTGTACGCCACCAAATCGTCTGCGTACGCTATACCAAATTTAAGCGAACCTACAAGATCACTTGTATAAATATTGAACAGTATCGGAGAATTCACCGCACCCTGTTGTAAACCGTTTTTAATATCAAATATTGTACTCGAAATTACGTTGCCACATTCCTTGTTTTTAAGTGAATCAAAGATACACAAGAGTTCATCTTTTTGCACGAACAAATGAGGGCTAGCTCGATCATCGGCGATGATGCCGTTCGCAAGGTTTTCATCATTGAATACGGTGAAACCGTTATTCTCAGATCGCCAATTCTGGAGTTCAGTACGCAGATAAAAGTGATTCAGAAAGGCTTCATTCTCAAGCTGGCGGTTACGACAAACTGGATTGTTCACCGTATACACCGACTCGAAAAAAGCGCCCATCAGATCCACCTTCTCCTGCGGGTCTTCGATCACGAAAAAACCGTCGCCTGTGTCGACATTTTCCGGACTTATGCCAGCAGTCAGTAATGTTTGTCTGTTCTGTATTGTCTGAGGAATTCGGACACATGGTATGTCATTGTGATTTTTTCTTCTGAATAATTTATTTATTTGCGGGAAGATATTCGGACTACTGGATTTTATAGCCCGAATTACAGATTTTCTGTAATTTTCTTTAATTAACTGTTTCAGGTTTTTCATCACCGACTTCAGTGTCCTTATCTCCGGGTCGTTTCGGTCTGTAAACTGTCTGCGAGGCATTTTTAGCCTCGAGAGCAGTCTACTTTTATGTTCGTTTAGTGCGTCGATTGTTGGTGTTCGGTACTTGTCGGTCTGGTCGTCGGATCGTTCTATCTTAGGGATAGTTCGATCCATAGTTCGTTTTATAACGTCGTCCATTTGTAATAAATGTTGGTCAATCTCGTCGTTAGTCATGTTCCTGTTCGTTGGAGGATCGATCCCGCTCAGACGCAATTCACGCCTCAGAATTGTGGAGAAGCGTGACCAATGTGTCTTTCGGAAATCGAATGAGCACACTTGGTCATACTCCTCGAGCTGTGTTTGTTCGTTAGGGATCTTTATTACGGCGGCGAGTCCGTAGTGGTCACTATCGTACTCAACCGTCCGCAAACAATTCCGCGTTAGTTAGTTCAAGCCTAGCGTCCATTAGCGCTAAGTCCAGAAAGGAACCGGCTATTGGAAAAGACGGGATATCCGTCGCGTACAAATCTAGTTTGTACTCAATCGTATTGAGGCCCCACCAATTGAGTAGTAGGTTACCCCTAGTGTTCGGAGAGTCATTTCCCCCTGCTGCATGTTTTGCGTTAAGATCTCCGGACAGAAAGTAATAATTTTCCTAGTGAAGCTGGAGGCCACGAAAAAGTGTCTCGAGCTCAGTTATAAATTGAGTGGGTTGAGGTGATGCCGGTGCATAGAGGGACACCACATACATTCGTCTCCTGCTATGAAGAGGAACGCATATGATGCACGCTTCCAACACCTGAAACCTACGCACATCCCCGCTATATGATTTTATGTCGCAAGCCCCTACGTAACAAGATACCGACCCCACCCCCTTGCGTAGAATGAGGCCGGTCTCTTCTAACTACATGGTAGCCCTTGTAGCCTAATTTGTGTCTCTGATTTAGCTTAGTTTTGCTAACCAAAAGCACATCCGGGCGTTCGTTTAACAACAAAGTAGAAAGGGTGGTTCTTCTCTCGATCCTGACCAGTGAATTAACATTCACGGCAAGGATCTTCAGGTTTGCCTCGTACAGCGTACCCATCATTGTGGCGCGCCAGACTCGACAAACAGCGTCGAATAGATGACGTCTATTCGGGCCGCTTGTTCGTTCAACTGTTTCTGAAACTGATCTATCTTACCGTGCAGAGAAAGTAAGATCGCTTTCAGATCCAGATCCGCTTCAGGTGCCTTTTCAGGAGCCTTCGGCATGTTTTTTGTTGTGGGTTTACCCGGTCCCGCTGCCATTTGGGCAAAGGACACATTGGGTGCCACGAAATTTGCGAAAGAACGACTTTTTTGTCGCTTCAATTCCTCAGCCAACTGTTTTCGAGCCTGGGCCTTAGTTTTGCAGCTCCTGGAACTTGGAACATCCACTGAAGTTGGCGGGATGCCCCGAGTTCTTACATAGCACACAAAAGAGCTTGTCCCTATCTTCGACTCTATCACTACCTAGTGGACATTCCCCATATGTGTGGTCCTTTTCACACTTAACACATCTGAACTGCATATTTCAGTTAGCTGCGGCATGACCGAACCTTTGACAGTGCATACATTGAAGTACACGATCTTCCCTTTTTAATTTTTCCCAACTTACAGCATGATAGTAAAGGAATTTGATACTTCTCAAACTATCAATTTTGCTGTCGGGCGTTAGTTGCACTAAAAAGAATGGTAATTTACGGTTACCACCCCTTGCCGCGGCCGTGGAAAACGGCTTTACACCAACGAACTTAAGGACCGCGCTCTCAAAATTTTTAAGCTCCTTTTCGAGCTCTCCGTTTTTATTTCGGGGTCAATGCCCTTTAAGAGGACTGATTGTAGTTTTTCTGCTCTGGGAGTATATGTGAAATATTCCGTCTCGGATTTACCCAGGACGGTGCGTACTTTTTTATGTTCTTCTAAGTTTCTGCACACAATAATGTGCTTATTGGCGCTAAGGCGTTTTACATAAAAATCCTTAGTTACTAACTTACATAATTTTATGCTGTCATTTATTTCAATATTACTCACGTTGATGAGAGGGACTCTTCCTCTCCGTGTTTGCTGCTGCTGTTGGGGCTGCTTCTGTTGTTGTTGTTGTTGCTGCTGCTGTTGTTGCTGCTGCTGCTGTTGTTGCTGCTGCTGTTGTTGCTGCTGCTGCTGTTGCTGCTGCTGTTGTTGCTGCTGCTGTTGTTGCTGCTGCTTCTGTTGCTGTCCTTGTTGTTGTTGTTGTTGTTGCTGTCCTTGTTGTTGTTGTTGTTGTTGTTGTTGTTGCTGCTGCTGTTGCTGTTGTTGTTGTTGTTGCTGCTGTTGTTGCTGCTTCTGTGGTTGTTGTCGTTGCTGTTGATTCTGTTGTTGCTGCTGTTGTTGTTGCTGCTTTGAATGTTGCTGCTTTGAATGTTGCTGTTGTTGTTGCTGCTTTGATTGCTGCTGTTGTTGTTGCTGCTTTTGCTGTTGTAATTTTTTTTGTATTTCTTCTTGTTGCTGACGTTTTTTTTCTCTTAAAATTTCTCTTTTGACCAGCAGCTCTTTTATCAGCTTGTCGAGCTGGGCCTCCTCGTCATCTTTTTCGTTCACATTGTCTTTGTTTTCCTCTTCGTTTTCATCTGCTGCTAACGCTTTAAAGGGGTTCCCCTCACCGACGTATCGACATTCGCCACCTTCCGACTCATATGAGTAGCTGAGCCCCTCGTCATCATCTTCGGTTTCTGCAGCCGACGAACCCGTTAGTGGCGTCATATTAGCATCACCCAATGCCTTCTTTTTATTATGTTTGGCGTTTGTCTTATTCAGCGTCGTTTTTTTTCCCCTTTGGAATAGTTGTCGGAATCTACGCTGGCTATTGCTGCGGTTTTGTGCTCTGTTGTCTCCGTCTTTGCGGATGATTTTGATGTTGTTGCTGCTTCTTGCTGCTGCTTTCCTTTGGTCTCTCGTTTGGTCAGCGGTCCACCTGCTTGCGGGACTATGTTTTTGCCGGTATCCATCGCCGGACCACTGCCTTTCGGCTCTCCTTCTTTCACTATTTCACTATATATTTTTATTTAATAAAAAAAAAAGTACTAATTTTTTATCTCGCCGAATGGGATTCGAACTCCGCACCTGCTGGGTCAGAGTCGAGTGTTCACTTTTTTTTTTTTTTTTTTTTTTTTATAAACATTTTTATTATTAAATTTTCGATATTAACTTATATACTAGACAAAAATGCTTAAATCTAATTTAAAACTAACAAAATGTTTTAATCTAGCTTACTGGCCCTAAGGGGGCACTCTATGCTTAACATTATTATTACTAACTATTGCCTTTCGGCCTTAACCTAACTATATTACGAACACGCTAATATTACAATAACATCCCAAGAAAAGTTTGGAAACTTGGAATCTTTATCATTTTTTTTATTTTTTCCTTAAAACTACAAAGAACTTAACCAACCTAAAATAGCCTTATCTACTTAACCTAAACTAACTGTAATCAGGGTGGTAAGCGTTCGTTGCCTAGTGCCCCGAATGGTCATCATCCTGATTGCGTCGTCGGGCGCTAGGCCATCGCCGTTACGACGCCCCCTCGCGCCACCGAGACCTGAGCGAGGCCGCAGCGTCGGTCACCTCTCGAAGACGATGCATCGTACTGGCGGGCCCGGCTACTCCACGAAGACCCCCTAGCTAACCTTAAACTACATAACTAACCTAACTTAAAAAACTAGGATGTTACATTAGTAACGCACCGGCCTGGGAGATCGCATTATCGACCCCCTCGTCATCAACAAGCCACCAAAATTCGGTGTATTGCTTTTCAGTATCCAATTTATCCCGGTCCGCAATTGCGGTACTAAAACGGAGAAGCTCATGAGCATTGGCCGCTTATCTCGCGCACCGCGGTGGCGGTGGTACAATACCGGGATACCATCCCTTTTTTGAACTAACCCTTTAGCATCAATATAAAGAAATACCTCTGGTGGGATAGAGCCCGATAGGAGCGTACTCTCATGGTACATTTCATTGGGGTAATAAGCCCCGAAGATCAGGCTATTGTCGCTGGTCATCGTCGAGTGTTCATGCACAAGGCCAAATCACTATTTAGATTTACTTCGGCTAAATCACCACTTATTAAAACTTGTTGATTTTTGCTAATTACTGCTACAATAACCTAGTCGACTATCCACAATGAGAGTTGGGAAACGACTGTCGAAATCATCGCTATACCGCCGGAGATGGTCTATTGCTTCGCTCAATAGAGGCGGCCACTTGATTGATTTTGTATTCAAAAACTAGGCCAAATAAATTGTAAAGGGCCAAATTAAATAAAAATACCTGATATATGGAAATTGGTTGTTTTTTTTTAAAGTTATTCAACATTCACATACCGACATAAAAGATTGCGCACCCTGTATGTAGGTATTTTATTTTTGCAGATCAATTCATATCATGATGTCACATTGCTTATAGTATCCTACTTGTCAAACACTTTCATTTAATACCCATATAAAGGAGGTCGTAAAATAATGGTGGTCCGCCGTCTTGCGGTGACCTTTTAATCACACTTTTCCTGCAAGAGGCTTTTAAGTATAACAGTGCGTGTTGCACAAACAGCATTTGAAATCCATTTCCGGTATTACCGTTTCAAATTTCACAGCTATTTTGGTAAAATTTGTTGTTTACATTATTATACTAGATTAACAAAGCTATCGTTCTGGTTGCATTTGAGTCTTATTGAGAAAAATTTAAGCTAAGAACGTTAAAATGACTAATTTTGTCATAGTATAAAAATAAAAAAAGCTTATACGGAGGAGGCAGCTACATATTATGTTGGCCCTAAAATTAAATATATCATTGGTATTATAGGCCAGCAACAGTGCACACGTTTTTAATGCATGGAACAGAAATAATACAATTGTATCGGAGCCAGATTCCAAGTAACAAGTAGTATTTCTAATTCTAGGTATGAATATTTTCATTTAAAAGGGACAGGAACACTTAAATTCCGTTATGTTACAAAATGTATAGTTTTTAAGTTTTTATAAACGTCTCTTTCCAACATACATACTCAAACCATATAAAAAACAAGGCAACAAAGAAAAAAGAAAAGGACACCGAATGTCTTCATAGCGTCAAAACAAACGTTTGCTTACTCTTTTGTCGTTTTATCTGTCATTTCATTGCCACAAAAGCTTCTAGTTCTATGTATCCACCACCACCAACCTTTCCATAATCCATAAACCATAAGTTAGGTACAAGATAAGTACTAACAATTGATTCGATATGAGTACATACTCGATACTTTTATACAAGTAAATGAGTAGTTTCGATACTTTGATTCGATACGAGTAATGAGTAAAAGTATCGATACCATGGCGGTATCGAAACGTCCCTAAATACAACGCTCTCCAGTTAATTGAAGAACTCAAAGCCAACCCATGCCATTATCGATTTAATAGAGCCGCAAGTGTGCGCAAATGGAATGGAAAAAAAGAGATCTACATTTGTATAACAGAAGTCGTGGAAACTGTTTGGCTGATATTGTTTTCGATTGTTATGGCAACTATCATTATATAAATAGGCGAAGGTAAAACCCCTTTTTAACTGACTTAAACTCAACATATTCGCTTGATTTCCGTTGGAAATGTTGTGAAAAGGGGCAGTGCAGTGTTAAATTTTTTCCCAAGAAGTTGCGCCTAAGTCAGGTAAAAACCAGGTGCGTTTATTTCGCACAATTGGTAGAATTTCGGCCACAGGCGATACTAGTTAAAATACAAGTGCAACTTTATACTTTTCAGTGCCAAGATATTCGTTTTCAAAGTTGTTTTTTGGGCATCCCGCACTCCATTAATTCCTAAAGTATCTATCCAAAAAATTTGATAATTTTTCCAGAATGTACAATGCACTTAGTAGGTATCTACTTGCAATGACAATTATCATAATGGAGATTGTAGCAATGAATATGATAATGAAAATCCAAGGTCAGTAACCGCTATAGACAATAGCATTGGTGCTGACGCAGTTTATTCATGCCACCAAAGTACCGCTCCAAAGCCAACAAACCCCATTAACCCGCATCCTCCTACCGATACATTTGAAATGAATGCACCCGTTTGAAATGAGTTTGGTTTCTAGGTATATAGAATTGATCAAGTGAAGGCGAAAAAGCTACTGATCTTACAATAAGTGTATTAATACATGGTTTTCGTCGGGTAGGTTTATTTCTTTGTTTTTGTCGCCATTTTGGTAAACATGAATTAATAAATGTAAACAGTATCTTTGTTATAAAAATTTTAAGTTAAGGGTTTATTGAAATGAATTATAAAAATAAAAGGAATTAACTAAGAATGAAACGATATACAAATGTAACTTAAAGAATTATTAGTTAAGTATTAAAATAAATTTAATACAGTTGCGTCGCGCGTCGTCTACGTCGTCGTCGTTGGCTCGTGTGTTTGATTGTAAAATGACATCATGTTCACATAAATAACCATATTAATAAAGAAAATAGTCAGTTCTGGGCAAAAGAAAATCCTCAGTCACTATTACATGCATTTAAAATGACATTTAAAGGGGTCCTGGTCCATATGGAAATACGAAACTATTTTAAGTTCGCTCTAAATGTGTGTCACGAGCATTTATCTCAGAAACCAGGTAATCGATTTCGAAAGCCTTGTATGCAATGAATTGTTTAATCTTTTTCTGTCCCAAATTATTGTAATGTATTATATGTTTGTATTTACCAACATCCCGATACAATATGATTTAATTCACACCACTTTTAAGCATCACAAACAAATTTGGATACAATTTTAGTCACACGCTTATTAATTCTTAATAGTGATATTTTGATGCATCCCAATTTATATTTGCCAGAAGCAAAACTATTATTTATTTCTTTAGGTAAAAATAATGGAACCCTTCGTGGGCGAGTTTGACTTGCACTTGGCTGGTTTTTTTTCAAGGTGACATGACGCCACGTTAGGTAACTGTTACTGTAAAACGTCATGGTAACATAATTAATAACTTTTTGAGTCCAAAAGTGGATGCTTTAGGCTTGGTAAACTTGTGGTTCCAACAAGACGGTGAAACTTCACATATAGCCAATGTTACAATGGAATTACTGAGAACTTTGTTTCGAGAACAAACTATTTGGTGTTGGTGATGTCGATTGGCCTCTACGGTCGTCGGATTTAACAGCTCCGGGCTTCTTTTGGTGAGTTATATCAAAAGATTAAGGTACATTTGTATATGGCAACGAACTAGAAATACTTGAGCAACTTAATCAAAATATCCGTGACTTAATTAATGAAATGTGTGCAAATTAATTGAAAAATGTTACATGAAGAGCCCGCATTTGTGAAAACATAACGGAGTAGTCAAAAGGTTTTTGATTCATAAGTCAAGAAAACGTTTTTGATTTTAACACACCAACTGAAACACAATGTAACAATTTTAATTTTCTGCTTCGTTTGGTGTGTGTTGAGAATTTTTCGTTTAATTTTATTTATAAGTATAACGTCCCCTTTTCCACTACCGAAGTCCTACACGATTACTTCATGTCAATTCTACAGCAATCATAAACGAAGTACTGAGTCCACTCAGTGTACTCAGTGTATAATGAATGCATTCATTGTATATCGAATGGACTCGGTGTACTCGGTGTAGTGCACCCATTCTAAGTGAGTACACTGAACTGAATGTTTTGCTATCAATGGGTGAAGTACTCACTCAGTAAACAAATATCACGTGATTCATTCGTTTCACTTTTCAAGCTGTGAGTGCAATACTGTATAGTACTTGAAATAAAATGAATGGCTTGGAACTGGTTTCAAGACATTCATTGCAGACCTCTACTAGGCATTATTTTATTTTTTCAAATTGCAGTCGTTTGATTCTGTTGTCCATCTTCTAGAATTTAGTCTTTTTCGTGCAAGTTTAAGATCGTAAGTGTATGTTTTTTCTATCAAAATTTTAAGTTTTTAAAAAAGATGACAATGTGCAGTTAAAAGTAAGTCATATATTATTTACTTATTGATGTGCAGATCATTTCTTGTATTATTTTTCAGCTAAACGATACACTTCGTAAAATTTGTATTTTCTTATTTTTTATTTTTTTTTCCAGAAAAACAATTCGGTACATTGGGATATACGGCGGCACCGACGGCCACCGCGCGCCGTTCTTATAGGGATTTTTTTGTTTTTCGTTAACAAACCATTATGAAGCGTGTCATTTATGTGGTCGTTACTTTTGAAAGTTTTGTTTCATTTCTTGTGTGCGCCCTACGTACATACAGGTGGTATCAGTGCATTAGAATTTGATTGCGTACAATGATTAGTACAAGGGATGAAAGGAAAACTAGCATAATACATGTATAATTTCAACTCTTTTTATAAAATAACTATATTTTTAACTGGGATTTATTTTTGTTTAGTTTTTCCCGCTTAATACGCTATCCCGCTTAAGACGCTATTTTCTGTCGGTCCCTTGAAGAGCGTCTTAAGCGGATTCTACTGTATATCTTATATTATTGCGGTTGAAAAATTACTGTGACACAATGTATCAGTAGGAGAACTACCATTCTTTTGTGTTTTTATATTTAAACGTTCACGAAATTCAGGAGGTTCTAGCCCCGGCGATATTTGTGCAGATGATAGATGACGACAGTGGAAGTGAATGGGAATCAGAAGGTGATATTCTCCTAGCTATTCCTGATGCGTCTCTTGCAAGAATTCAGAAACTCTATCAGAATCAAACTTACAAATGGAATAAACAAATGGACTTGAAGAGTGGAGTAAGAATTCATGATGTAGATGTGGATTTGGCCAAAAATTTCGCAATTTTTTGACACCGAAGTATGGCATTTGATAATATCATACCAGCCACAATTTTTCCCTCCCGTTACGATCTAAAAGCATTTGATTAAAGTACTCTTTGTACATAAATAAGCTGCCTCAAATAGTTCGACACTGCTCGATACATATGTACGCAGACGATGTCCAACTCCTATTTAGCTGTCCTCTTAATAGCCTAGATGTAGCCGAGGCACTAATAAATGAAGATTTGCTTGCTATCCGCCTCTGGTCGCAAATAAACGGTCCATACCCTACGTTTCCACTGCCAAAAACTTAGGAATGGTCTTTAACAGTACTCTCACTTGGACTGATCATATCAATGCCATACTTGGCAAAATATATGGTGGCCTTCGAGTACTTTGGACTACGCAAAAGTTTACACCAACACCGGTCAGGATTTTGCTTTCAAAAACACTTCTCTTACCAATTTTGCTCTACGGGTGTGAAATTTTCTGTAACGTTGATTACAATAGTAGAAGGAAGCTTAATGTTGCATACAACAACATAGCTGGGTATATATACGACCTCCGAAGATACGATCACATCTCTGCCTTTTCGAAACGAATAGTCGGTTGCTCATTTGATAAACTAATACAATTTCGCTCATTATGCTGCATGCACAATATTATACAATCACGTCAACCTGAGTATCTCTACAGCAGATTAGAATTTCCCCAATCGCGAAGGACTTTCACATTGATCCAGACTAGATATCGGTGCTTAACCTCTGAACGACAGTTCTTTGTACATGTTACTCGTCTGTGGAACTCCCTACGCATTGAGTTAAGAAGGATCAGAAGCGGCGGAAGTTTTAAAAGGCGTCTCTTGAACTACTTGGACAGTGAATATATATTTTAATCTATTTTCTTTTGTTAAATTACTTACTTTTTTATACATTTATATATTTTCTTCCATCTGTTTTCGTTTTAATTTATCTGTATCCAATATTTCATAATACAGTTCGTTTCATAATGATAAGGTCAGTTTGAAAATTGCAGAATTTTTAGTTTTTTTTTGCGTAACTGTTTTGTGTGTTAATAACGGTACTTGTATGAGCAAAAATAGCAAACACAGTGAAGTTTTGTCATTCTGTGTCCATCAGTTCAAAAGAAAGGAGCGAAAAACTGCTTAGAGTGCATTTTTAACGTTTCAAAATTATAAGGTCAGTGTAGAAAAAACGGAATAAGGTAAGTTTTGTCTTGTTTTTTTTTTCTATTTTAGTTTTTTTTATTTTGTTATTGAAATTTAAGGATTATGGGACGAGGAAAAGCTCTTTCAAACTTTGAGCGAGGGCAAGTTGATGCATTTGTGGCAGAAAACATTAGTTTGAGGGAAATTGCTCGAAGAGTTAAAAGATCGCTTTGTGTGGTATAGAACTACGTCAACGACAAGGAAAATTACGACGTTAAAAGAAGTTCTGGACGCCCAAAAATACTTTCAGAGCGAGACATTCGCAGAATCTCGGGGTCAGTTTCAAATTCTGTGAAGAGTTGCAACGGTGTTAAACGGGAACTTTGCCTAAATGCTTCAAAGTCGACAATTTGGCGAGCGATATCTTCAGTTCCCCATATTGCCCGACAAAAAATGAAGTCGGTACCACGACTGAACAAGAACCATATAAAAAATCGTTTGGAGTTTGCGAAAAACAACATGGGTATAAATTGGTCCAAGGTAGGACGAAAACTATTCTTTGATTTAAAGACAAAAAATGATTTAATTTCATTGCAGATCATTTTTTCCGATGAAAAAAAATTTAACTTGGATGGACCGGATGGGTTCAATGGATATTGGAGGGATTTGAGAAAGGAGCCGCGCTATTTCTCTAAAAGAAATTTTGGTGGTGGATCTCTGATGGTGTGGGGAGGCTTTACAGCGCTGGGAAGTGTATCCCTAGCTTTTCCTTCCATGCGGATGAACAGTCTGGAATATCAGGATGTTCTCTCGGAACATTTGCTTCCATTTATGGAGACCCATGCTAATGTTCAATTCGTTTTTCAGCAGGATAATGCGAGAATACACACCAGCCGCAGTACAAAAGCATGGTTTTCCAACCACAACATTAGAGTTCTAGACTGGCCAGCGTGTTCTCCTGACTTAAATCCCATCGAAAACCTATGGGGTATCTTGGTTCGAGATGTTTATAAGGAAAACCGCCAATATCAAACAGTTGGGCAGCTAAAAGAAGCAGTTTTACAGGCCTGGCAAGGCGTGAGCCTCTCAACGCTTACCAACTTGGTTAATTCTATGGAAAACCGAATTTATGAAGTTATCAGAAAAAATGGAAAACAAATAAATTATTAAAATGCTAAATACCACTTAATTTGCTACTTTTTTTTCACTGACCTTATAATTTTGAAACGTTAAAAATGCACTTTAAGCAGTTTTTCGCTCCTTTCTTTTGAACTGATGGACACAGAATGACAAAACTTCACTGTGTTTGCTATTTTTGCTCATACAAGTACCGTTATTAACACACAAAACAGTTACGTAAAAAAAAACATAAAATTCTGCAATTTTCAAACTGACCTTATCATTATGAAACGAACTGTATGTATTTAAGGCTTCGCTATTTTATAAGATATTAGCTTACTGTGTAAGCTACTCGAATTGAATAGTTAAATAAATAAATAAATAAATAAATGGGCACATTTTTTTTAACCTATCCGGTGGGTATTTATTAAAGGGTAAATACCGGGTATTTACCTGGTCATATTTACCCACCCAATCTCGGGTATTTATTACATTTGATAAATAATGATAATTCCAAAGCAGTATTTGTTACGTTTGGTAAATAGTGTGTGCCAAAAAAGGTATTCCAAATAAAGGAACCCTTTTTTACAGTTACGTACGATTTATACATACTTTAATGGCTTTTTAGTAGTAGACTTCAATTTTTATAGCAGTCTTCTCGCTAGTGATTAAAGTTTATTTTTTATTTAATAAGGAAAGAAATAAGAGCTCCGTGTAGGAATATTTCGATAAAATGGCTAAATGCAAATTTTGCGGAAAGACGTACTATCCTAATATAATATCATCGATGGAACATTGATTTGGTGGAAAGGCCTTTGTGCAAATAACAATTTAAGCAAAGTTGCAGCACGCATTTTATCAGCACCTGTTACTTCTGCAGCTACAGAACGTTCGTTTAGCACTTTTAGTTGGATACTCAGCAAAAAACGAAATCGCCTTACTTCTGAACGCGCGGAGAAGTTAACTTGCATATCGCATAACTGGAACATTGAATTGCACACACAAATAAGGCATCAAACTATAGCAGAAAAGAAGTAAACGAACCAAGTTGCAGTTCTTATACCAACATACCCAGAACATCGGAAACAGAAGTAAATGAATCAAGTTGCAATTATAATGCGAACATACCCAGCACATCAAAATCTACTGAATTGGCAGAATTCATCTCTTTTGATAAGAATGTAGTTCCAGTCCATCCAATTTCAGTCTCAGATTAGTATATATTCAAAGAAGCTTTTGTTAATGTTTTGCATTTCCGTTTTTAAATCGAATAATATAAAAATAAAATACCCAATGATCGTTTTTACAAAAATTTCTCATTTGAAATAAATACCCACATAAATACTCATTTTGGTAAATACTCGGTAAACAGCCTGGGTATTTACCCTCGAATGGTATTTACCGGGTATTTGCCCATCACTAGTGCTGACATATCTTAACGTACCGGTCAGGTCTAAAAACCCATTCTTTAGTTTGAATTTACATATCTCTGTTTCTGCCCAGTGCTGCCAGGTGTAGAGAGAATGAAAACCGAAATGATAGTTTTTTTTAAGCGAACATTTTCTTAGGTGAGTTAAGCTGCTATAAAACCTGTACTTCCGAATTACTTTCTGAAAAAATTTTATCGAAAATGCTGTCGAAAATGTCAATAATGATAAGAAGGTCATGTCATTTATGGAAAAATCTTGGTAGAGACGAACAAGGTAAATAATCAAATATGAAAGCTTGATTAAGAAATGTCTTCATACAAAGTTCCTCTTTTTAATTAGCCAAAGAAAAATGAATACTACAACTGAAGTGTCATTTATATCACTATGCTCAGTGCTGCCAGCTATACAAAGAGAACTTTTATCTGCGATACTCGTTTTTTATACGAAATGTTAAAAAATGTTCGGTTTCACAGTGCTCGTATAAATTTAGTATAAATGTGGAGTTTAACTCATCGTTTAAGTTAAACGTCTTCACTCTGCCGTTTAAACTTTCCTTGAAGACAACTATTTTGAGGTATATTTTGACCGCTGCCAGAATAGCAAAAAATGATTTATATTACATACTCATACATGTTATGTAGTTCAATATCCGCCGAAGTCGAACTTTTATTGACTTGACGCTTCTATGCCAGTGTATCCCACTACTGCGGATGACTTTTGTAGTGGAAGATTAGTTTGAACTTTAAACTGTGAAACCGAACAAGTTAAACTAAAAGTTTAAACTCTAACTAAAAGTTTAGTTGAACATCAGTTTAAACTCTCACTGTAAAAGTGGGCATTAGCATATAAACAAATAAAGTTTTCCGCTATGCCACGAAATGCATGGCGTTGTTATGAATAAAACAAAAACAAAAAAGTGAGAAGCGATGAGCACAGAAGTTGCAATAAAACTATCCTTACCATGACACTTGTGTATTTTATAGGTAGGTATGTATTCATACGTACATATGTATTTAACAAAAAATTAGATTTTAATACATGCATACAGAAGCCGGCGCCGTGCAAATTCCCGTTTGCAGTGTCTGAAATAAACCGAACAAAGAACAGAAATGCAAGGAAATCCCTTTGTCACTGCGTTTTCTTAACCCATTAGCGCTCAGAGTAATATTTTGGGTCCAATTTTGTTAATTTTTTAGTATTTTGCTACTTACAATTTAAGAAAAAATATTACAAAAAAAAAATATTGCAACAGAAGTTTCAAAACTGTGTGTCCTATAAATAGGACGCTGGGCAGATATGAGGTCTAAAATTTGATACCTATGTAAATAATTTTCAGTTATTTTAATTTTTTTTTATTTTATTTAAGGAATTTATAAATGCCTGTTGACCAAAGAAACGAAATAAATGCCAGGCGAAGAATAAATAAATTCATAATTAGGTTAAAATTTAAATACATAAAAACACAGTGAACAAATATAAATCGGAGTCGAGTATAAGAGACAAAACTTCTTCCTCCTAACTGCACCAGCGATGATTATTTCTATTTCTCTGGTACCAAAAACTTGTGTATGACCCAAACATTCATCATAGCCATATCCTAAACTCGGGTAAAGTGCACCAGTACCATTCTTCCCCCGCTTATTGCAGTATTGTATTTGGACTGCTTTGCCAACTCATGCTGAGGCAATTAATTCAATTCGTTTATTCTCTTTTTGTGAGTATAGTACGAACAGTGGCTTGCAGGTTCAATACGATCAAAATTTAAAGGAGTTGCGACTAATTGAACTATGAAAATCTCCTTTGCAACGTCCAACATGCGGTCAAAGAAACCACGATCGTTTTCTTCATTTCAACAATTCATAATAATTGGACAGGATCTTAGCCTAGAGATTTTCCGTTATCGTTTGCATACATAGGTCATTTCGTAGAATATATGGAAGCTAGAGAACAAATTAGTTCTCTTCTAAACCTGGAATTCTCATCAGTTACATAGTCTAAAATCGGAGGTAAGACTGCAACACTTGCATCTTCGACTTTTGAATTACGTTGAAGTTGATGAATGAACATTCAACCTGCAAAAATTTTTTTTTTTTTGTTTGTAAAGCTATCATATCTGCCCAGCGTCATATTTTTAGGACACCTGATTGCAATCCTTTCTAGTTTCGTACGATTTTTTATTTTTTTTTAATTTGACTACCCATTTTCATATATAACCAATTAGTTATTTAAATCTGAAGTTTCATCCATTTATATTGAAAACTTATATTTTTAAAGTTTTTTTCCCCAAAAAGTGTATTATTCTACCAAAAACTAATTATTATTAAAATTAAAAAAAGATATTTTTAAATAATATTTTTTTTATTTTACCCTTCAATTACATAAACAATTGATAACACTTAACGTAAGAAATACAGATCTGGTCTTTTAATTATTTTCTTAGTCACTAGAATTTTTCGTCCTCAGCTGTCCTATAAATATGATGCTGAGCGTTAATGGGTTAAGACTTGCGCACATATGTACATACATTATGTTGCGTCGTTTACCAAGACACTGGTCCCTGGCTTTGCGCGATTTCTTCTTGCGCGGTTTCACTTTTGCGCAAAATGGATTTGTCTATCTAAATTCGATTTGCGCGGCTTTAATAAATGCTTACATTTCATTTTTCAGGAACGCAACACCCTAAATTACATGAAATTCATACTTCGCTTTGCGCGAAAATTTTCATTCCCCTAACCCCCCGCACAAAGCCGGTGACCGGTGTGTTGTATTGAGACACACAAATACTGTTGACATACAAACATTCCGGGTGTGGATCTGGCAAAAATTAATAAAAAATTATAATAATAACCGATATGCTGATTACAAAAAACAAAATTTGTCCTGTGTAGGTAATTGTATATAATTATTTGGCACTGTGTCAAAGTGATATTAATATTAAGCGAATGATAACATTAACCGTGATTATATTAAGCGGCGTGCACTGTACTACAAATATTTGTTCATTAATGTGTGGGTACACGAGTATTTATTAATATCCCAGTACAAAATAATAAAGTACATGCTAAAAATTAGTTCTTTTAATTATTTTTACTAACAGAACTACAAACATCATATGTGTAATATGTACAAGTATGTTACATTGATATGTTTACAAATTATAAATAAGTATATGTAGCACTGCACTGTAGGCTGCCTGTACTCACCTTTATTTTTGAATCTGATAACAAACCAGCTCTCTTGGTAAGTTTAGGATTTTGTGTAGGAGAAACAATCCGTGAAGTCTGTGATGGCAAGTGATTTGTTTTGTTGCTTCGACTCGTTACGCTTGAGGTCTTCCTTATTACGGTGTACTCTGTCGTGAGATCTATTGGTTCTCCGAAGCATTGTGAAACTAACTGCAAGTAAAACAAACAGTGTACGCGTAAACATTAATAGCTGTAATTCTGAGCAAATATGTACATTTATGTATATTGAACGATTTCAATATTCAACACACTAACAGCGGCAGAAGAATTTTCCCTCCAGCCAAATATTTTTCTAGAGGAAAAGGTAAAAACTGAATCACTTGTTTGCATCCACAAGCTGCACCATTATGATGTATCCGGTGCTGAGCGGAAGAATTGCAAGAAAAACTGATTGCAATAACTGCGGTTTAGATTTAATGGGGGAGGCAATGGAAATGGTGTAACTCCAGAGATGCATATGTCCCTAATAACAAAGAGTCATAAATCAGTTATAAATAGAAGTGGGATGTTACTCGCATAGGTATTTGAGCATATGTATGTAAGTTAGATACTCGCATATACTTATGTACATATGTTCACATACATGGATATGAATTCTCGGTAATTATTGAGAATAAGGTCCTATTCGCCGAATTGGATGAAATTCGTGAAAATAGGCATTTTTCTAAGAATTTTGATGGACATATTTCTATACCGGAAGTTTCTAGTTTGGAAGATATATGTATGCATTTTAAGTTCCCATACAAAGTAAGTAGAGATGAAGCTTGTTTCAGTTTCGCCTGTAAATATGCAACTGTGTTTTTAAATAAACGCATTCTTCACGTTCATGTTTTTGAACTCCTGGCGGTATGAAGAGATCGGCTTTTAGGTGGAATCTTTAAATGTGTGGGAACTTTAAATGCATATATCTTCCAAACTAGAAACTTCCGGTGTAGAAATATATATAGTAGAACCTCGATTATCCGGTACAATGACCGGGAAGCAGTTGCCGGAAAATTGAAAAACACGGAAAATCGAAAAATTAAAAAAAAATATATCTTTAAGTTAGTTTAAGCACATTTTCAATAGTCAAAATAATTCTTTTGCAATTCGCTTCCATGATAGGTAATATGTATGTTCACCGGCCTTCAATCTTCCTCTGCTACGTAATATTAAAATACAATAATATGCTGCTTACGCACCAAAAGATATCACCTACTTCTAAACATGCAGAAATACAAGCTTTGCTTACCTACTACAATATTGCCTGCCTCTCAAGTGTACAGAAATATATCTGGTATAACAACTTTCAAAAACAAATACGAAAGCGCATGTTACTGGGGAAAACTGTTTGTTACAAATACGGATTCCCCAACTTTTGCATGCAAAATACATACTCAGCCCGGATAATCGAGTTACAATCAGAGGATTGTACACGGATTAGCGAAATGCCTGGTTCACACGCATAAGCGAGATACAGGGCCGGTTTTAACAGTTTTGGCGCCTGGCGCAGGAAAAAAATATGCGCCCCAAAAGCAACTTAAAACATGTTTGATCTTTTCCACATCTCCCGAAGAGAGAGAGTAATTGACGCGTTGACTTCAACATAAAATTCAACCCTAAATCTTTCTTGATGGTCTAAAATTACCTCATTCCTATCCTCATAGGAAAACTGAACTACTTTTTTTCGGGACCGTTAAGTTGAAATTACTGGAAAAGGAACTTTAATTTCATTTGCTATAAGTCTCGCCTTATCTACAAATTCAAAAAAAAAACCTTTTCATTAGTTCTTAGTTCGACTAAAAACTTTTTCATTGAACACAAAATTTCAACTGCAAGCTTAAGGCAAAAACAATAAATTTAAATTCGCTTAGCTTACTACCAAGAGATTGTGGCATATTTTAGACTCTTTGATCATAATTTTCTGAAATTTCAACAAGAGCCTATAAACATCTCCCAAGTATAGTTTTAGTGGTTTTATTGCATCTATTCTGCTTAAGGCTGCGGTTATATAGGAAGCGTGTAATACAAGCGCTTGCTCGCGCTTTAAATTAAATGCATTTTATTGGAGCATGGTGGTTGGTAACAAATTTTTACAAGCGCGAGCAAGTGCGAGATAAAATGCTCTGATAATTTAAAACGCGAGCTAAGCGCTTGTATTACACGCTTGCTACATATATAACCGCAGCCTAAGAGTCAAACTACTAAGATGTTTTTTTTTTCTAAAACGACCATCTGCCTACAGAACTTGAATAGAAAACATAGATACTCTCAACTTTATCGAAGAATGCAACTGCATCAGTAGAGCATTGAACATCATCAAAGCTCTAGGTTCCAAAACCTTAGTTCTCGTTTGCATACCACAATGTTTCCCTCTCATATAAGTACCATTATCATGCCCTTATCCTCTACAATTCACTAATAGAATATCCAAATCAGCAAGTTCATTCAAAACTAAATCAGTTAAGCCAGACCCAGTTGTTTTTTTCACAACAATCCCAAAAAATATTCTCTAATTTTAAACTTTTTCGTATTTTGGTCCACTATTCTAACTACTAAAGTTAATTGCTCCTTTCTACTTATGTATATCAAGCGTACAATCTACTATAATCGAAGCCAAGGAGAATCAAGGCATTAAATATATTACATACTAATTTTCAATATTTTTAAAAATGTGCTATCTACCACTTAAAGTGCTAATGTTCTGAATTGAATAATTTTTTTTGTTTTCGTAACCGCAGGTTGCATTTTTTTATGTAGTCTTGTTTTGTTATCAATTAAATGTTAAATGCACAACATATAAGAAGGAAATGATTTTTTATTGGTTGAAAACACGACAATGCAAAAGGGATCCAAAAAAAAAGCAAATGTGCTATCTTTCTGTCGCGATCTGTACATATATAATGTAACAATAAATTTTACTACGTATGAACTGAGTTTGACTCTCTTTCTCTTCAGTCAAATCGAACGTTTTGATATATCGAACAAGGTTGCGAAACCAAATTTGAAGTTCGCATCGTTTTAGGTAGGCGCATTGCCTTGGCGCAAAATTTGAATCCTGCTCCACAACTTCCGACATGTTTGATGATTTGTATGGATTTTGGTAGGCGCAAATGGAGCGGTATGATAAGACTGCTCCACAGCATGTTGGCAGTGAAAATTTCGTTTTTGGCAATGGGCTGAAGGGTCGACTGGATATTTAATATGAAACAACAGAGTCTACTATGGTTGCAGCAGAGACAAATGTTTGCCTCTGGTTGTAGTTGGGTACAGATAAAAATTCTGCTAACTGGTCTGTTATACCAATTAGCAGCTATGGTGAGAAAGAGAATGAAATGTTGTGGGAACGGGAAGGGATAGAAAAAAAACATTATGTGCATATTTATATGGAAATTTGGTGATTTTAATGTGTGTGGACTTTTTAAAGTACAGTGATTGAAATGTGTGTATTGTTATTTGAGAAGTACGGTGAGACATATTAGTTTGTGAAGAATATAAATACATATTAGCAAACGAGTAGATCTGTTTTTTGGATAGTAATTTTTTAGTTTTTACGCCTCTTGCTTTCTGGTGCCTGGCGCGGCTGCGCCACTCGCTCCTATGTAAGGTCCGGCCCTGAGCGAGAAACACGGATTATCGCAACACGGATAATCGAGGTTCTACTGTATGTATATATATCAAAATTCTTAGAAAAATGCCTATTTTCACGTATGAAAATTTCATCAAAATCGGCGAGTAGGGCCTTATTCTAAATAATGACCGAATGTTCATAAAAATATATGTATGTATTCCGATATTAATGAATTCTTCTTTCTTCTTCTGATCGTGGCAATTGTAGATAATAACCTGCATATGTATATACTCAGTTTTCTGCAGGACAACGACGAGGACGTTAAGTAAACAAGGCCAACAAAATAATTTATTAAGAACGGGGCAACCACACAACGAAAATTTTTTTTCATAGTTAGAAATCTAAAAATCTCTACTAAAAGATTTACTGGTGGTAAACCTTACAAATCAAAACCGGAAGAGACGGTGGTATTGCCCTTCCAGAACTAGTTATTTCCAGTTTTTCTTAAGAATTTAATTGAGAAAATGCTTTCTTCAATATATTTTCAATAGCGCATCGACAGGTCATATTTTTCTCTTATATAATTTGGCTAAAAAGAACGACATGCATATCTACATACATACTGCTAAAATGCGAATGATCAATAGGTGTGTTTTTTTTGTAACCTATATAGACTTCGAAAAAGCTTTCAGTGCAAAAATAAGACTCGATAATTATCCAGGCTAAGGTTTTGTTGAATT